>JAJIBD010000598.1:227500-546117 GCA_021461705.1 Cryptotis parvus | reverse complement strand
TAGTAAAGAACTCAGAACCTGATACTGCCGCAAAATGACACGTTTGTTCAGAAAGAGAATAAAAGTGAAATAGATGAAAGCATTTGATATATAATTCATGAATTTTTATTTTAAACAAAGCTTGAAAACTCATTTGTTTACCTTCAGAAGGCCAATTTTCCCTGACAACTGTCAAATATGAAGGAGAAACTAAGTACTATCTTGCCTCTGAAAGCTAATACCACATGTTTCCAAATGATGTGGAAGGAAAATACCTTCTTATAAGATCATTATCATTAATAATCTCAGAGATTACTTACTAATTACAAGAAAAACTTGTTGCTTGTTGCTTGTTGCGAGGCTCTGCTGGGGTGGTGGGCCAGGGCTGAAACCCACCATCCCTCCCGAGCGCCTCGTGAGCGGCTGGTCACAGTGAGAGCCAGTAGCAGCTCGCCGCCCCATGTCCGTGAGTCTCTGGACCCGCATACCTGAGCCGGATTTAAGAAAGACTGCTGCAGGGTGAAACTCGATGACCCAGGCTGTAATAGGCTGGTCTGCTGGGTGGTGTTCTAATGGGAGAGAAGTCGGATGTGGAAAATGGAGGCCCTCATGGAGTGGGGGTCGTCTGGCTTGTTACGAGCCTCGCAAGCCCAGACGAGCCCCACCCATGAGGGCCTCCCATTTTCCACATCCGACTTCTCTCTCGCAGAACTCCACCCAACAGACCAGCCTATCACAGCCTGGCTTCCTGCAGTCGCTTGCAGCCACGCCGGTTTTTCAATAAATGCTGGACTTAGAGATGCCTACAAGAGTATGCTACCTGCATGGCAGAGCCTGGCAAGCTACCCTGTTGTATTTGATATGCCAACTACCAGTAACAATTATAGACCTCATTCTGGAATGGATTGAGGCTCTTTATGTTCCTGGAGCAAGCAGATTCCCTTGGGCTCTATTAGCATGAGACAGGACATATGGAGTTGTTACTGGGGCCCCGCTCGAGCAAATCGATGATGAACGGGACAGTGGATACAGTGGATACAAGAAAAACAGTTTTTTAGCACCTCTATTGAGATAATAAATGAAACTCAATGGCTTCTCAAACCTTTGATAAGAAACTGAAGAGCTTTAAAATACAAGAATGAGACAGAAAATAAATAAATTTTTTGATAAATCTATTTTGAATTTTGTTTTATGGCCATGCCAAGCTGTGCTTACACTTACTCCTGGCTCTAAACTCAGGGATTACTCCTAAGTAGGCTTGGGGAACCATGTGGTGCTGGGAGTCAAATCTCGGTTGATTGCAAATCAAACCTTGTTGGTTGGTTTACCCTCTGTACTATCTTCTCATATCTGCTAATGACTTTTAAAATAATAATAGAAAGCCAGTTAGATACACAGGATGGGGCACTTGACTTGCACACAGCTAACCCTCCTTTTACTCCTTAGCACCACAGATGCGTTTAGGGTACCACTACTAGTGACCCCTAAGCACCACTGACTATGGCCCTAGCTTTTAAATGGGGAAGGACCACAGTAAGAAACATACATGCTAATTTTCTTCTCGAAGTGATGCAACAGGAATATTAGAACACCTTCTTTAACCTTTAGACTATCATTGTCAAAGTACTGAAATAAACCTCATCAGATTTTAAATGTAGACTCATGTATATATATATATATGTATACATATATGTATGTATGTATATATATGTATACATACATATATGTATATATATAGAGAGAGACACAGAGACAGACATGGGGCAGAGCTGCTACTGGCTCTCACTGTGCCCAGCCGCTCATGAGGTGCCTGGGAGGGATGGCAGGTTCTAGCCCTGGCCCGCCACCCCAGCAGAGCCTCACAACAAGCCAGATGGACCCCCACTCCATGAGGACCTCCATTTTACACATCCTCCTCGTCAGAATTCCACCCAGCAGACCAGCCTATCACAGCCCGGCTCACGCGGCTGCTTGCGCTGCCATGGTTCAACAATAAATGCTGGATTTTGAGATGACTGCACGGCAGAGCCTGGCAAGCTACCCGTGGTTGTATTTGATATGCCAGATACCAGTAACAATTATAGACGTCATTCCCATGACCTGATGGAATGAATGGTTTGAGGCTCTTTATGTTCGGAGCCAGCAGGTGCCCTTGGGCTCTACCTGCATGAGACAGGACATATGGAGATGTTACTGGTGCCCGCTCGAGCAAATCGATGATGAATGGGAAGACAGTGATATGTGTATATATATATACATATATATATACATATATATATGCATATATATACATATATATATAAAAGAACTTAAGTTGGAAATCATAAAATTTCTATTTTTGACCTCAAATAGATCTAGTAGATGGTACCTGTAGGGAGGTGGGAGAGGGCAAGCAACATGAGCAAAACAAGACCTACATTACACCAAAACTAGTTTAATCTCTGTATTTTCATATTAATAACTCTGGTTTTATATATATTTAGCTCTTTCAATAAAACAATATGTTTATGCTAAATTATGACTGAACATGGATTTCTCATAATATTTAGCTGTTTTCAGATATTAGTAAATCTTTGAGAACAAATGACAGACACACTCAAATTCATTAATAAAATATAGTATATATTTTTCCATTATTGAAGTTTCCAGTACTGTGTCTCAGAAATTGAAATTTCAGATGTCTACAATCTCCATTTCCTCCTAATTTTCTCTCTTTATTTCTTCCCCTTTCTGTTCAATCTCCACCTATTGTTTCATTCAGTCTCTCATGCCTCGCTAACAACACTTTCTTGTGGGTTTACATATCATTTCTTCTTCTCATAGTCACCCAATTTGTCTATGTAAGAGGAAGAAAAAAAATAACATAGTTAATGCCCGTATTGTACATTCTCAGTTTCAGTTCCTTGTTTAAAAAAGAGAGACCCTTGATTAGTCTGACTGATTCCAAGGGTAGAAATTTGTGTTGAATACAACCCCAGGTCATGGGGATTATTTCCATTTCTTTCAAGTTACCTATTTTAAATAACATGGCTCTGATTTGACCTCTTTTACTCCTAGTTTCTTCTTGCCATTTATTCTATCTAATCTTCAACACTGTTGATCCCCTTTTATATTTATTTATTGTTTATTTAGTTTTTGAAGTAAAACAGATTTTATTATAGAGGGTTTAAGAAGGGGAAGGAGGAGGGAAAGAGAGTATATATCTCAGGAGGGGAATGCAGGTGACACACGTGCTTGGGCACCACATGTGTTGGGCCACGTGGGCTCAAGCAGCATATGCACACCTTGCTTTGGTCAGGATGGCTTTTATAGATTTCTTCCCAAGCTACTCCCATATGGGACTTCAACCTAGGTTAAAGTCCTTTGCTAGGGCCTTGCTAAGGGGAGATTTTGGGAGTGGTCTTCTTTGAAAATCTCCTTTTCTTGACCTCTGTTCCTGCTGAATCTTCTGTCCTGGAATGTATTCATAGATTAAGAGCTGGGCAAAGAAAGGTTGACTCAGAGCCCTCAGGGTTTGTTGTTGGTTATTGAGTCTTATCAAGTCTTCATTTCAGTTTTTCAAACAGGTGATTTTGGACAGTCTTAGGGTAAACCTTCATTGCCTTGGGGACCCCTGGTCTGGCTGCCTACGTCAATCCCCCTCTAGAGAATTTTTCCCCCCTTAAATCTTTAAGGGTAACTGGATCAGAAGGCTGTCTTCTGTATTTGCTTCCCGTTGACAAAAGGGTTTGTAGAACCTGCCTGTATCATGTATCACTGTCCTCCCGTTGTTCATCATCGCCTTGCTCGAGCGGGCACCAGTAACATCTCCATATGTCCTATCTCATGCAAGTAGAGCCCAAGGGCACCTGCTTGCTCCAGGACATAAAGAGCCTCAAACCATTCCATCAGGTCATGGGAAAGAGGTCTATAATTGTTACTGGTATCTGGCATATCAAATACAATATGGGTAGCTTGCCAGGCTCTGCCGTGTGGGTAGCATACTCTTGTAGTCATCTCAAAATCCAGAATTTATTGATGAACAGCGTGGCCGCAAGCTGTGATAGGCTAGTCTGCTGGGTGGAGTTCTGATGAGGGGGAAGTCGGATGTGGAAAATGGAGGTCCTCATGGAGTGGGGGTTCGCCTGGCTTGTTGTGAGGCTCTGCTGGGGTGGCGGGCCAGGGCTAGAACCTGCCATCCCTCCTGGGCACCTCATGAGCAGCTGGACACAGTGAGAGCCAGTAGCAGCTCTGCCCCATGTCTGAACCTGCCTACAAGAGGTGAAACCTCCTTACTACCTTTGTTTAATGGGACCCAGGTAATGAATGAAAGCTGTGTTTTTGAAGCTTTCATCATCTGCAAGACAAAGACACTGAACATTTGAGCATTTGCATGACATTACGTTGTCAATTCTGAAGATTTATTTATGGCACATGAAGCACAGTTCTGGGTTACTCTCAACTGCCCTGTTCAGTCCTTCCCATGGACAATTGTTATTCACTAATGTTATTTTTTTTTCTCTTTTGGGTCACACCCAGCAATGCTCAGGGGTTTCTCCTGGCTCTGCACCCAGGAATTATACCTGGTGGTGCTTGGGGACCATATGGGATGCTGGGGATCGAACCCGGGCTGGAATGGGCTGGCGGCATGCATGGCAAACACCCTACCAGCTGGACTATCGCTCTGGCCCCTGTTCACTAATGTTATTGAATCCAATACCCATTGTTTCTCTTCTGCAGAATATTCTGGCTTAGAGGGAATATTCACTAGATGAGGAATTGGTACCATGATGGCTCAAGAATTAAAAATTGATGGGGCGAAGCAATAGCCCAGTGGGTAGGGCGTTTGCCTTGCACACGGCTGGCCTATGCCGGCCGGGTTCAATCCCTGGCATCCCATATGGTCCCCCGAGCACCACCAGGAATAATTCCTGAGTGCAGAGCCAGGAGTAACCCCTGAGCGCCGGCCGGGTGTGACCCCCCCAAAAAAAGAATTAAAAACTGTTAAAATCTTTATTCTCTCCAAATGACTGTGTCTGCTCCTGAACTAAGAATGAACACTTAACCAATTTGGATGCTAACTTGAAGTTTTTAAGCAGACTTAAGAGCACGTCTGCCTTTTTGCTGATGTTCCTTTTTCAGACTGATAACAGCATGAATAACTTGGAGTTCTCTTTTTAGACTAGGCCAATTACCTATGGTCAGTAAAACAAGTTCTGTCTGGATTACCCAAAATCAAGCCTTTTTAGATAAATTTATTCAATTACCTTTTGTAGAGCTAGAATATGATCTTCACAAAAGTCATAGTAAAATGGTTTTCTCTCCACCTTCATTTTTTTTAATTTTTTTTTTTTTATTTTAACATTTTATTATACCACCGTGAGGTATACAATTACAATGCTGTTCACGCTTGGGGGTTTCGGTCACACAGTGTTCCAGCACCCGCCCTCCACCAGTGCCCCCCAGCCATCACCCATGTCCCCAATTCCCTCCCCCTCCCACATCCTGCCTAAATGGCAGGTTCTTTATCTCCTCTCCTCTCCCTCTCTCTCTCCTCCTTCTCCCACACATTGACTCTCCACCTTCACTTTAAATTTGCCAAATGACTTAATAAACCTGATTTGTTCTTTTGCATAAACACAGCAAGACTGGAGAACTGTCCAGTTAGGGAACTCCATTACTACTAAGAAGGCCTGGGGATTGGCTAAGGCAGAGCAGGAAACACCATTGATGGTATTTTAATGTCTTTACCTGTCACATCAAGGCTACCCCAGGCTTGGCCATAACATAAAGACCAGGTTACAAGATAAGCTACAGGTGGCCTTTACACTTCATTGTGAGTAAAATGAAATATATGCTTTTCTCTCTTTGCACCTTTAGTACATTGTTGATGTTTCATGGCACTGTGTTGGTTTGCATAAATCCAAACAATATATTTCCTTTCTATAATAGGGTCTACGCCTCATGCATACAGAAAAGCCAGTTATGGGACCCCAGGGCCCTCTTACAGGAAAAACAGGAGTCAATGGGATTGGTCTAAATGTAGAAGCATGTAGTTATAACAGGTACAGTTATAAGTACCCTACAAACCCCAGGGAGACCCTAAAGGCAGGTCAGGTCAAGTAAGGACCAGTAAGTGACTCTGCTGTGAATCTGCCCATCTGTGGTGACTGACAACTGCCTGGGCCATGCAACAAGGAAAGCTGCTGCAGTAGGGAACGGCTTCAGCCCCAAAGAGGGATGTGGTCACTCTCTGCTCTTGGAAACATGATCCCCTTTTTTATTTTTTTATTTTTTTTATTTTTTCTTTTTTTCTTTATTTATTTTTTAATTAATTAATTAATTTATTTTTTTTTACAATTAAAAAGTTCATGTTTGGGTTTTGGTCATACAGTGTTCCAGCACCTGTCCCTCCACCAGTGCCCATCTCCCACCACCAACATCCCCGGTTCCCTCCCCCTTCCCCAGCCCACCTCCATGGCAGGTTCTTTATTTCTTTCCCTTTCTCTCTGTTTCTCTTTTCCTTCCATTCCAGACTATGGATTACAGAACATACATTAAAAGGTTGTCATGTGTATCCTTTTGCCTCTATTTAATACTCAGTTCTAGGTTGGCATTAGTACCCTCGACAATTATTAGCACCCTGTTACATTTTCTGTCTTACCTAACCTCTGACTCCCACACGTTTGGGATAATTTCCACCTTTGACAAGACCTCCTGATATATGTTTCACTTGACCTTGGATATTGGTATCATAATATGTACATATATATTTATGCCATGCAAATAAATGCAGTCATTCTGTATCTGTCCCCTTTTTTTAAATTTTGAGTATCTTTGTAAAAAATCATATCATTATTTTACATGCATATATAAATAACTACATATGTATCTGGAACAATTATTTTGCCTTTGAAACTGTATGTTTTAGGTGCTAGAGAAATACTGCAGGGATAAAAGCAAATGCCCTACATCAGCTGAACTCAGCGCCACATGGTCCCCCAAGCATCCCTGAATGTAGTCTTGAAGGTCTCCAAGACTCACTAGGTATGTCCTCTTATGTCTCATAGGACTGTGGAAGTGGCTCAAGTAGTTCTAGTAATCATTGCATTGCAGAACCTGAGCAACAGACTCCCTTGGGCTCTTACCTTGAAGCGCAGGCTTGCCTAGCTGAGAATCACTGGGACAATGGAAGGAGCTCCATACTTCCACAAGTACTCCTTGGAAGATCCCCCAAGCAAATATATGTATATGCATATATGTATATATGCATATACATACATTCTTATATTAATATATTTAAATATCTAATCCATTTTATTAGTATGTCAAGTAAAATACAAATTATAATCTGTAGCTGATAGTTCATATAGTTAACATAATTTTACAAACATATAACCTGTGTAATGGACAGTCTTGTAAAGTCCCAGAACAGGGCCAGAGTGATAGTCCAGCGGGTAGGGTGGGTGCCTGGCATGTGGCCAACCCCAGGTTTGATCCATGGCATCCCATATGGACCTCCTAGCACTCCCAGGAGTAATTCTTGAATGTAGGAGTAATCCGTGAGCATTGTAGGGTGTAACTCAAAAAGCAATCACTATCACTATCACTATCTTCCCGTTAATCATCTATTTGCTAGAGCGGGCACCAGTAATATCTCCATATGTCCTGTCTCATGCTAGTAGAATCCAAAGGCATCTGCTTGATCCAGGAACATAAAGATCCTCAAACCATTATATTAGGTCACAGGAATGACCTAATATAAATGTTACTGGTATTTGGCATATAAAATACTACACGAGCAGCTTGCCAGGCTTGCCATGCGGGTGGCATACTGCTGTAGTCACCTCTAAATAAAGCATTTATTGATGAACCACGCTGCCGCTAGCGGCCGTGCAAGCCGGGCTGTGATAGTCTGGTCTGCTGGGTGGAGTTGTGATGAGAGGGAAGTCCGGATGTGGATTTTCCACATCCAAAAAGCAATAAATAAATAAATAAATAAATAAATAAACAAACAAATAAATAAAGTTCCAGAGCATTGTTAGTACCTATAACCTGTTATCCATCTATAGCCAATTCCCCAATTTCAGGCAACAAACATTTTTATTTCTACTATCATATCTTACATATACAATGACATTAATAAACATATAATGAGATTCATAGAAGTTCTTGCATGTATTAGTAAATGAAACTTATTATTTTATTACTTAGTAATAATACGCAGCCAATAATAGTGTGTTGAGAGGTATGTACCTAGTCATTTGTTCTACCTGTTCCCCAGTATTCTGCAATATGGACACTTCATATTTCTCTTATACAGTCTTCTGGTTATGAATACTTAGGGGATCTTCCATTGCCTGCTAGTACCAGTAATACTGTGGAACCATTCTCATGAATTCCCTTTAGGTCTTTTTGCTTATTTGCATGTCTTTGTATACATATCTTTGTTTTGCATGCTGGAGGTCATTAAAATCTTAATCTCTCTACATGAGTTGTAAATGAATGCTCACTTCACTTTATATTCCTTTCAGCGGTATTTGCAGGCATCATTTCCTGTATAACAGTTTGTGTAGTGTTACAAGAAGGAAATGGTATTGATTATCTTTAATATGAATAGTCTTTACTATTTAGATCAAAACTTTCCAATAAATATCTGGGGAAAGAAAATGAAGAGATGTTAAATATCTTCATTGCCCAGAATGTCAGCTGTTTGTTCCACATGATTATTGAGTAATTGAAATGTGACTAGTGTGATTAAGGACATTAATTTGAGTTTTAATCAATTTCACTCTAAGTCGAATAGTTATGTGGGGTGAATGGCTAATGTACTTGACAGTGGGGCTTTAGATTTAACCAGGATAACGAAATTAGACTTTGTATCTGAGACAAATAGGGAGCTATTAGAAAGGAGATCTAGAGAATTACAGTGCACAATGTGCTGTAGATAATCAGCTGAGTTGTGTCAGGGGTGAAGTGGCATGTGGCAGACTTAAGGAAGGCTTAGGTAAAGGTGATGGTTTGGGGGGGGGCTGTGGACATTGAGAGAAGAAAGTAAAATGTTTACATGGAAACACAGACAGGATTTGGAGAATGACTTGAAATGGTATATTTTTTAAAACTCAACAACAAATTTCAAGTCTCTAGAATAAACAGGATAAACGGGTGTATATAGTTTCTGATGAAGGGGGTCTCAGAAATTTCCCATGGAAAATCACTCGTCAACCAGGAGTGGTGTTGGAAACTTAGGAAAGGTCCTTTGAGTCATGGAAAGATTGTGTGTGGAGCCAGATTGTCTCGGGGTCTGGAACCCCATCTGTTACTGCTCCAGTTTCACCAAGGCTCATGACAAAGGTCACCTTGATCAGTCCTAAACCATTCTTTGTTCTGTCATAGGCTGACAGAATTTAGCACAAAAAAGAATGAAGCGACCTGGAGAAACATTCACATATCTGGAAGCTCCGGGGCTGACACAGAAGGAAAAGGCTGAGAATGACGTAGATCCATTGTTTAATGTTACAGGCAATTAGCGATCAGGAGCAGCTGCTATGGTTAAACTGTTAAAAATGCCAAAGTAAGTGAAAGAGAACATATGGGATAGGTTTTATCTCCAAAATACTGCTTTGAGGATAATATTGACATAATTTGCCTATCATATTTTCCCCCTTTGAAACAATTTGCATAACATTTCCTAGAAATAGGCTCCATATGTGTGTTAGCAATTTGGTAGAAAAGTGTAAACTCATGCTCATTGAAGAGGAGCCAGCTACAAGAGAAGCTATGAACTGACAACCAGACTCACAACACATTCTCTTCCTGGGAGAGGTGAACTGTCAACGTCAATTCCACAAATGGAAAAGCAGCTAGGTTAGAAATAATCCTTTATTTGTACCCATGTACTAGGTACATTATGTTATCATTGGTCAATTTTTTAGCAAGTCCATCTTACTGATTTGGAAACTGAAACTCAGATAGAGGAGGTAATTTACTGAAGACTTATAGGTATGAAGTGCCAGAGCCAAGATATAGATCTGTGTTAATGGACTAAAATATTGTTCTCCTCAAACCAAAGATGACTATGGATTTGGATTAGTGTTGTGATTCTCAACATGTGGTCTCTGTACTAATATTATAGCTCTAACTTGGGAATATTTTATAAAACATGAGTCATAGAATCAGAATATCTTGAGGTGAGGCCCAGAAATCTGTGTTTTATAACATGCCCTCCAGGTAATTCTGATGCTTGCTACTGTCTTGGAACCACTCAATGAAGTTTAACTAATCTTATAAATTGTAGGTAAACAGAAGTGCTACCGTGGGAAGCTATATCTTGGTGATGAAAGAAAGAGAACACATGATTTCTACGTGGAGAATAATGGTATAACATTTGGATAAATATTCATAACTAAAATATCAACTTGGATTGGTAAACAAATGCTGGACAAGTGAATTTTGAAGCCTTATTTTCCATGCCAGTTCTAACATGTGAGGTTGACTTTGAACAAACATTTGATTCTCTTTATTATCTCTTTTAATAATCACTAATAATAATGATAGTCATGGTTAATGCCAGGATATTTCAGCCATCCCATAGAGTTTACAATACTTTAAAATTAGTTTTAAAGTGATGGGGGGTAGAGATTGAATAGAAATGCTTAGAAAATCAAGAACACTTCAACTGGATTCTAAGAGACTTTACATAAGTGAGATGAAAAATATTAAAAAATCTATGGCCACATCAGTCGCTCTCAGGCAAACTTGCTCCTCAGAATCATCTGGTAGCTGAAAAATCATCTGGAATCATCTGGAAACTGAAAAAATGCATCCAGGTCTTTCTCCAGAACAATATACACTACTCACATCCCATATCTATGCCACAGACATTCATGAAGCGGGGGGGGTTGCAAATTTGAAATTATGGTCCTCAATATTAAATGAATTAAAATGAATGAGTAATTACACAGGCAAACAATTTTGGGTAGAACATTAATATTCTAGCTCTCCATCTTCCATTACTTTCCATATACTAAAGGAAAAATCTAGTTATCTTAGTCTGAAATTCAAATAGCTGTAAGTCTAATTTTCCCATACATTTCCTTTTCACTCTCACATGCTTTAGCAATTTTGACTCCTTGCCCCATTCAGTTGTATCCAGAACCATATTCTTCTGTACTAGTGTACCAGTAAAGAATACTTGTATAATCACTGGAAGTGCATTCTTTACAGAGAGTACCACTCAGGTGTTTGACTATTTATGAAACCCCTATTACTACACCATGATGTAGTAAAGATCTGTCCCTTTCTCTAATGCATGCCCATACTGTGTTCTTGACTATAGAATACAGTGTCTTGTCTTAAATGGTTCAGTGAAAAGATAGTTTATTATCTCACTGGTCCTTCGGTATGATGGCTGCAAGTTCATTTCATTTACTGACCTACCAAAGTCCCAAAACACCAGGTCCTTTCTCTACCCATCTTCAACCGTCAGTACCCTTGGTAAATTAAGAATAACCACATATTTCAGATGTCATTTATAGACATAAATATGTGAATCTATCCATCAGAGAGTTAGTGAGATTGTACAGCAGGTAAAGTGCTTGTGTTGTACTTTGCTGACCTGGGTTTGATCCCACCACACCATATGGTCTCCCAAAACTTCCAGGAGTGACCCCTGAGTGCCACTAGGTATAGCCCAAAACTCAAACAAAATAATCTACCCATAAAATTTCTCATATTTTACTGGTTAAAATTATGTCATGTGCTTATTTCTAAAGAATTGCCTGGCAAGAGGAAAGCAAATTGTGTGACTGGAATTGTTGGAGCACATATTTAAAGGTGGGACATCCTGAACAGAACTGGTGTCCTCCTAGAAATGAAATAGTAATTGGTGAGTGGTATTTGGCTAAGCTTCCAACTTGGCAGAATTCTAAATTATATAATGAAAATTGGCTGAGTTGCAATCTAGAGGGCTATTGAAATTTATGATAACTGTCTACTTCTATGTGCTGGTTCCCCTATTAAACTCAAAGCTTTTTGAGAACAGACATTTTCTTTATGATTAAAAGCATGAGCTTTGGACTTGGATATACATGGCTTAAAATTACAATAGACAGCATATTCCAATATTCCCAAAAGTTTTATTTTCTATGACCACATTATTTTCTATGATTTCTCATGACTACAGAAATCCCTCGTCCTGGACGAACTAGGACAGTGGACCACCTTATTTGAAATTGTCCCCGGGCCATGTCCTGGATGCTTTATTTGAAAGTCAAGTAAAATAATCCACCTTCAGCTTAATAGCAGGAACTACTTCTTGAGTAGTTCAGGCAGGCACCATTACACAGTTCTTGTTTTCATGAACACTTGGGTACTAGATCTTCTGTTTCCTGCAAATACGATAAAGCTGCTCCTGCACTGTTCTTTGTTGTTCTCCTCCATGTACCCCATCACTCAGAGGTGATGTCGGAAAAAGTCTGGCTGCCTGACTAATGGGACTGGGGAAATCCACCAGAGTTTCCGGACACTCTTCCTGACCTGAAAAACAAAAACACTCTTGAAACAGCCAAGGGCCCTGATCTGCTCATGGAACACGATGTCCTTGCTGTTTGTAGCACCATTTCTTAGATCAGCAGCAGATTTGTTTGCTAGACTTTTTGGCCCTGCACAGTTACTGTGAGGCAAGGCATATCTCAGACAAATGGGTCAGTGAAATGAGGTCACTGCAGCTTTCGATGAATGCTATTTCTGTCTCCTGGTCATGCTGTCTGGGATAAGAAGAACCTTGAGGATTTGACATACCGTGGCTCACTCTGTACAGTGGAGATAGATAACACAGGCATGAGAGAGCCCTCTCCCATTTTCTGCTGATGAAGATGGGTGAACACTTCATGCTCAAGCCACCTGAACAAGATCTACTTCATGTTGGCACCTCCTTCCAACAGTCAGAACTTTTCCATGTGGGCACCCATGCTGTTCTTTAATTGATGCAATGCAGTGTTGTTTTCAAAACTGTGTGCCAAGCATGTTACATATGTCATGTATTTTCCTTTTCAGAAGGATTCTCCAAAACAGATATGGCTGATATTCTGCCTGGAGAGAGGAATAGAATGTGACTCAAAATGGTGAGGTCACAGGTCACAGCATGGGTGATAGTTGGGTGAGCATATAGGTCTTATCTCTTCATACACACTACAGTTTAATCCACCACTATTAATTTTAGGAATTTTCATTGTTCTATTTTGTTAATATATATAATTAACCTAATTTAATATATATAATTAACCTAATTTATTTACATTTTACTAAAATATATTTACATCCACCTCCGCTTCACTGATGACATGGTTCTAATAACACCAAACATTAGCCAAGCAGCACAAATACTGGCTGACTTTGACAGAGAATGTGGAAAGATAGGTCTACAGCTGAATCAAAAGAAAACCATGTTTATGAAAAATGAACTAGTTCTAGAGGCCCCATTCACTCTCAATGGAACAGATATCTCTGAATGCAACAGTTATGTGTACCTAGGTCGAGAAGTCAACATGATGAATGACCTAAAACCTGAGCTGCGCAGGAGGAAGAGAGAGCGGCATGGAATGCCTTCAAAGGCATCAAAGAAATAGCTAAAAGGACAAAGAACCTCCGGCTCCTGGCACATCTCTTTGACTCCACCATTCTCCCTGCATTAACATACACCTCAGAAACCTAGGCCCTATGAAAGCAGGATGAGAATGCTATTCGGGTCTCCCAGAGAGGAATCGAAAGAGCTATGCTTGGAATATCACGCCTCACTCAAGTGAGAGAAGGAATCTGGAGTTTTGACCTCCCTCGCTATTCCAGAATCAGGGACGCTATCTCGTATGCCAAGGCATCGAAAATCAGATGGGCTGGACATGTAATGTGATTTGGAGACAACTGCTGAACTAGAGCAGTTACCGACTCAATCCCACGGAATGTGAAAAGATCACGTGGCCACCCACCTACAAGATGGTCAGACTTCCTTGTCAAGACCCTGAAGGAACGGTTTGAGGCTCTTCATATTCCTGAATCAACCAGATGCCATTGAGCTACATTGGCACGTGATAGGGTCTAATGGAAATGTTACTGATGCCCACTCGAGCAAATCAATGAATAACATGATTCAAGTGATCAAGTGATCAATTTATTTACATATAATATGCCAATGGGGAATATATATTATATATTATATTTAACATAGAATATATACTTATATATTATATGTTTTTGTATTTAATATATATTCTTCCCACTGGTCACTTAAATTTCCTTCAGTTTGGCAAATTTTCTGTTTGATTTGACTCTTTTTTTGACCAACCAGTAGTGCTCAAGATTTACTCCTGGTTCTGCATCCAGGGGGTGTCGGGGAACACCGCTGGGGTCCCCGACAGTGTCAGGACAGAGGTTCTCTTCTAACTCCGAGGACACCGGGAGAACAGATGAAAACTCACGAGTCCGGTGCAGTTCCAAAAAGGCTTTTAATAGTACAAAAGTTCTTCCACAGCACTCCAATATAATGAACACACTTTAGCTCTGGTCCGAACTTAGACCATACAAAAGAGCCTAAGTCTCCCACCAAAGAGAGAGGATCTCACCCGAGCTGAGTCCTACTCAGAAGGAGCAAAAGGCCAAAGAGCAAAAAGCCAAAAGCCAAAAGCAAAAGGCCGAGGAGCCAAAAGCCACAGGAGCCAAAAGCCGAAAGCTAAAAGGCCCAAAAAGGTGAAAAGTGAAGGGGCCTCAAGTCAGCCCCTTATATACACCAAAGTAATCCAACCGGGAGGTTCATGTCAACAAAGAACTCTAAACAGAGTGTAGTGCCACACCATATTGCAGGTATAAACAAAGGTTATGCCAAGGACTAATCCAGAGATTATCTCTTATGTAAAACACTGGAGAGAGAGAGGGGCTGATATAAAGTAATACATATTAATTTCATGAGCTTCATGTAATCTAGATGGTACCCACAAGGTCCTTCTTATTATTATCTGCACCAGGGTGATTCTGAGTATCTTGTTCTCCTGTACTGAAAGGGTCACACTCGCCTACTTAGAGCAAACTAGTATGATCCTTCCTATAGTCTTCTTATAGTCTCAACATAGCCAGGATGGTAGTCTCCTGGTAAATTCTAACTGTCCTACACTGGGTGCAGTGGGTATAAAGAGGAGCTGTGCCCAATCTAGAAAACATAGAAGTCTTAGTAGATGTATAAGTCAGAAGTTATTCAATAAAGGTGACTTCTGTAAGTGCCACATCCTCTAGCAGTGTTCACATAGAAGAGAGGTCTCATTAGAATGAACCTTGGCTTAAATAAGATTAAGCTGGAAGTGGGCAAAACAAGAGAAAGCTCCCAGGTTAGCTAAACCTGTCCTCCAACAAGGGGGGCCATATAAGGTTCTGGGTATCAAACCTGGGTCAGTTGCATGCAAGGCAAATGCCCTATACACTGTACTATGGCTTAGGCCCAACATTGCTTTTAACACTCCACAGTATTATTGAGCATGAAGAACCATGACATTGTAAACTGGGGATCAATTTTCTCACACTGATTATTTGTGTTTATATGGGTTATGTGTTGTTTTGTTTCTGTTTATGTTCACTCTCCTTTATACAATGGGATTCTGTTTCCAAACATGGTTGACATTGTTGCTGGATCTACCTCTTAGATGCCCCCATACCAAGCTCAAGACAGATTAACTTTTAAATGAGTTCATCAAGAAGGGAGCCACATATAAAGTTATATCATGTAAAAACAAAGAACCCCCATGTGTAAGCCAAAAAGGCTATTTTGTGGCAAAAGAGACAAGGGTAAATATAATCTTCCTTTATCCTTAGAAAAAAATTATTTTGGATCAAAAATATATTTTAAGAACAAAAGCAAAACAAATCTAGTTTAGATTTGTTTTGCTAGGTGTCCAACCTGTCAGCTAGGTGCAGAAGACATTCCTTAGGTCCTAAAAATGTTTACCTTGAATGTGAAGTATAAGAATGTGAGAAGTTAAGACATGATTAATTTTAATGACTCAGGGGGTTACTACTGGCTCTGTACTCAGGAATTATTCCTGGCAGTTCTCAGGGGACCATATAGGATGCTAGCGATTGAACCCGGGTCAGCCACAAGCAAGGCAATTACCTTACTCACTGTACCATCTCTCTGTCCCCAATTTTAATGATTTTTAAATGATCTTTTTTAAAGTTGAAAAATCTTTTGAGGGCATAGTAGACGACAATCAGTGGAGGGATACTGCTTCCTTGATGGTAAGCTATAAATACGTGCCATTTCCATTAAGAACCTCCAAGTACTTTCTGATCCAGGGAGGCGTAAAAGGTGGCTTACGAAACTAGTTTCTGTTGGCCCAAACCACCTGAAGTAAAGTCTCTGGAGTCACATATGCATTGGATTCATTCTTCAGTCTCCAAACAACATTCCCATTCTTCTTCACAGTTTTGTTCTCTTATGTCTCTCAACCTTACTGATTTTTTCAAGACTGAGCAATTTATAAATCTCTTTTGTTTATTGATCATTTTTAACTATGCCCACAATATCTCACCTTTTATCTCAAGAAGAGCTTATCAAGATATTTGATAGACAGAACATTTCCCTCTCCACAAGGATTTTAACCACCAGCTGTTAGGTGTGTGTGTGTGTGTGTGTGTGTGTTTGTGTGTGTGTGTGTGTAAGAGAATTTAGCACATAATACAGGAAGTTATAACTTCCTGGGTGCAAAGTTAGATTAGGTCTCACAAAGTATATGTTATTTGAAGTATCTGAGCTGAGTCTTGAAGGATGAGATAATCAGTCTAAATTCTCCAATCTGCCCAGTGCTATTTCAGGTTACAGTGAGGAAGAGCCAATTAGTTGAACTCCCAGCATGCTCAGAGGGAACATTCAATACCAGTAAGGACTATTAGAGTTAATAGAAGTTGCAAAGTCAGTGAAGGGTTCATGAAGGGTGAGTAAGGGAGGTATTCCTGGACATTTGCTCTGGGTTGGAAAATTGTGCTGTGAATTCATTAAAACAACATCAAAACAAAAGACCCTCTAGGAAGTCCCAGTAACCAAGGTCATCAGTATTAAGAAAGCAGAGCACTAGTCCCTGGGCAGAGGTTTTGTTATACAAAAACCTCATTTAGAAATATTGATGAATTGATCTAAACCCTTCCTATTGCTTAAAACCTAGCGCCTGTGCTTATGTAATTGGATGGAGGAGGCAGGAAATGCAAGGAAAACTATATTATTCATTCAGAAAGTGCTTTTGAAACAGCAAAACAAGGACAAATCCAATGCAGAGGGGATCCCAAGAGCTCTGCCTAGAGGTTTACCAGACAACAGTCAAAATACAATTAAGGAGCTTAGCTGGTTAGCACTTGTCATGATTCTACAGGTCTGCTATTGTATTCAGATGATCCAAAGCAATAGACAGTGTGGCAGCCTGAGAACCTTCTCAACCTACCCACTCAATCACAATGACACAATCATTGTTAGTCCATTTTATTTTTCATTTATGTATCATAGGCTTAAAACATTTCAGTTTTAAGATTTTAGTTTCTTACCTAATAGGCATGTACTTATCACCACTTCTACTTCCAAAAGGCTCCTCTCCTACTCTCATTCATAGTTTCCATTAATGGATCATATAAAATTTCCCTTTTTAAAAACTGAATTTTCACATTGTTTTCCACATAGGATGAACTAATTTACTTCCATCCAGTGTACCCGAGTTCCTTTTTCTCCACATCCTTATAAATATGTTTCCAATAGTTTCTATTTGTGTCATTCTCATGGATTGAGATGATATTGCATATCTTCCCGTTGTTCATCGATTTGCTCAAGCAGGCGCCAGTAACGACTCCATTCGTTGGGTATGAGGTCCGTTATTGTTACTGTTTTTGGTATATCTAATACACCATGCGTAGCTTGCCAGGCTCTGCCATGGCTCTGGGTTCATCCCAGGGAGCCTATATATATATATATATATATATATATATATATATATATATATGCATATATATATGCATATATATGTATATATATAAAATGAGCTTGCAATAGGGGCAGGTTGAGGGGTACTGGGGAAAATGGTGGAGGGAAGGTGACCATGATGGTGAGATCGGTGTTGGAATATGACTGCAGCAAACAAATCATCATGAACAATTTTGTAAATCATGGTGTTTAAATAAAGTGAGAAATGAAAGAAATAAATAAAGCACAGGCCCTACCCAGCGAACACATATTGCATGTAGTTATGATTTTATTTTCCCAACAAGTAAAACTGACACTAAGTCATTCCTCAGCATTCCCTTTCAATTAATCTAGCTCTAAAGGATTCTCACTGTATACGTCTTCATTCTATTAAATGTTTTCTCTCTAATTCTCTTTTCCTGTTATAAGTCCCATGGCATATTTTCATATTATTCAAATATATATTCTAATTCTGAGGCTCATTCCTGAACTACAGAGTTGGAATCTGTATTTGAATGACCCAATATCTGCATTTATAACCAGATCTCAAGTGATTTTTGTGCTATTATAAAAAAATACTTAAAATAATGATCTATTGGGCTAGGATCAAACCCTTCACACTCTATATTAGTATGCTACTCTTATACGAATTCTAAAAACTTTGAGGAACAGGAATTTCTCTATGAGGGTCCCTGAAAATAAAATAAACATCACTTCGATAGAAGTAAATAAAAATCTTGGTATCTGGAAGGCAATTGTGTCATCAAAAGCTGAAGGACAATAGGCAGAAGCTCACAGACAATGTGTTGGCTAATGAAATGAGCACTCCATCATTATAAATATTCAACAGTCTGAGCTGCATATTTATCTAACATTTTCTAATAATATTTCAATATAAATGAGTTTATAAAACTTGTACAGCACATAACCATGTGCCTTTGTCCTAGATTCTGCAATTAGAATCTAAGTATACTGGTTTTATCCCATGTCTATTTGTCACTCCTCTGTTTTCTTACAATTGTGTGGTTTTTTGTAAGTGAATTTCAAAATAAGTTGCAGACATCAGCACACTTCCCTCTAAAACTTTAGTCTATATGTAATCAACAGGAATCCAGTGGCTTTGTCTGTGTGAAATTCTCATGCGATGGATAGATAAAACCTAAATGTACTATCAAGCAAGTACATTCACCTGGGTATGTAATCCCTATAAAATAGAAAAATTATCAGCAACAACAGTGTGTGATTTCTAATGCACTGCAACTAAAGGTATACAATCATCACAACTAGAATATTGTGTTGCTTGCACACCCTGTGAGCACCAAAATTATGCGTGTAGACACACAAAAAAAAGAATGAAATCCCTGGTTAACACAAGAACAAAATTGAGCATAAGCACCACAACTAAAGTGTGTGCTGCCCCACCACCAGCCCGAGAGTGCCACAGCTCAAAAGTGCACAAATATCAAAACTAAATGTGCAACCCTTGGAGATTCCAAGGGTCTGTAAACACCAAAAGCCAGTGTGTAAACACCAAAACCCAGTGTGGATGACTCCTGATCATTGAAACAAAGAGGGAAAAGAGGGAAAGTATGGGGCAAGTTTTCTTACATCACTTTACATTAAATCACACTCCCAAGCTCTAGGGAAAGAAAAATCTCTTTTCTGAATTGGTTTCACAATGATTCATTACCTCCTCATGATTTCTTGATTAATGAAATAGTAGAGCACCTTCTGTTGTGTTCAGCTTCTTTTATGCTGCATAATTTTTTAAATTCATGTACAATATTTGATGTGTCTATGGTTTTCTTTGTCATTTGATTACTACTCAAATATATCATTTATATGCTATAGAATTGACCTTTTAAGATAGACAATTCAGTACTTTTAAAAATTAAATTTAAAAAAATATAGCAACCAACTTCTCTCTGCTTCAGATATTTTGATACTACAGAAAGAAATCCTATAGTCATTGACAGTAGTTTTTCTCTCCCAAACCCCTTGCAAACATCTTTGTATTTTATGTCTCTGTGGATGTGTCTATTTTGACATTTCTTAGTATTACATACTACAAACCTATCAGTTTATTTTTTTCATTCTCTTGTTGATATAAAGCTGGATTGTTTCCAGTTTGGAGCGATTTTTAATAATGTCACCATGAACAATCATGCAGAAAAAGATTTTTGTGGACATGTTTTACTTTTTTTCTTGGATAAGTAGTAAGATTGGCTCAGAGTAATATTATTGATACATAATCCGAGTGTATATTAAATTCTCTAAAAATTATCACAAGTAATTCAAACACTATTATGTCATTTTATATTTCCATGAATGATATATGAGATAGTTCCAGTTGCTCTACATGTCCACCAACATGTGGTGGTGTCAGTTAAAAACAAAATTGGGAACATATTGAATAAGAATACAGCAACAAAAGACACCTGTAAAATGAGGAACTTTGGAAAGAATTTATCCTTAGAACTCAAGATTTTAGGAATTGCAGTATAAATTTTATGTGTCCTGTTTTATATTGTTTCCATAACAAATTACAACAAATTTAGTGAAGCAAAATAACACACATTTATTATATCACTATGCTCTATAATAGAATTCTGGATAGACTCTGCTGTTTTGGAATGTCATGATTTTTTTTGTTTTATTTCAGTCAAGTGAAATACTTTTTTTAGATAAATTTGCTTAGAGAAATGTGAGGGAAGATAAAGATATGAGAGAGACAGACAGACAGAAAGAGTTGAAGAAAGAACATGAGTTTCTCTAGAGGGGGAAAAAGCTAAGTAAGCAGCTCAGGTAAAGATGTATGCCAATCTCCAGGGTGGAGACATTC
The DNA here is from genome assembly GCA_021461705.1 of Cryptotis parvus. Taxonomy (NCBI): domain Eukaryota; kingdom Metazoa; phylum Chordata; class Mammalia; order Eulipotyphla; family Soricidae; genus Cryptotis; species Cryptotis parvus. The sequence goes on along the minus strand of JAJIBD010000598.1, from coordinate 525,334 downwards.
TTGTGTTTTATGAAGTTGAAATAAAAGTGTTAGCTTGCATGGATTTTTATTATAAAACTGAGAAAGAATTTAACTTAAGCTCATTTAGGTTCTTAGCCAAATCCAACTTCCTGAGGTTATAAACCAATGTCTCGTTTCTCCCCAACTGCAGGCTAGAGGCAGACCACCTTTTCTTCACAGAGACCTATTTCCTATTTCTAACCTGGGTTTATGATCTCCCCCTGTCCTCAATCTCAGATTCTGCAAGAGTTCTTGGATCATCTTCACATATACAACCTGAAACCTTCCCTTTAATCTCTCTCTCTTTGTTACTGCAACTGTTAGGAAGAAGATTTGGTGATTCTTATTTTAAATTAATCAAAGATATGAAAAATCAAGATGGGACAAAGTACATGCAATCAGTCAAAATGTTCAGGGACAAATGAATGAGTAATGGACAATAGAAAATGAAAAAGGTTTTCAGGTAACTAATTTATTTTAAAAGTCATTTTTTATATTTTATTTTATACATAGACATTTTATTTTATTTATATATAGACAGACACATGTTGATAGAAAAGGTGGCAGTGCTAGAGGTCAAACATTGGTTGACATTCCTGCATGAGAATTTCTCTAGAAAGATGAACTATTTGTTGCAAAGCATGGTTCAACAAGCCTCCATTACTACCCTCTAGGCACTTTCCTGTTGCCAGGCACAAAATGTTCTCTGCAGGGGAACCACTGTGTTTCAGCATTCTTCAGGATTATAGTGTTGTCAAATGAATTGGTGGGGATTATGCATGTTCAATAGATAGAATGAAAAAAATAGCATAGTTCTCACCTAGAACAAAAATTTGACTTAATCTCAGAAATACAAGATTTCCAAAGATATTTCATCCTCTATTAGTAATGATCATGTTATTAATAAGTATTGCATTGGGTTGGAGCAATAGTACAGTGGGTCAGGGATTTGTCATGTACACTCTCAACCTGCGTTCAATCCCTGGCACCCAACATGGTACTACAAGCTTGCCAGGAGTGATCACTGGACATAGAGGGAGGGTTAAGTCCTAAGCACCACTAAGTGTGGACCCAAAATTTAAAAAAAAGTATTTTGCTTTCTACCAATCATGTTAAAATACCATAACTGTGTACAAGTCAGGTAATTGTAACTTTCCTTATGTCACAAAAATTGAGATTCAGAGTTCTACTGGGGTGCTACTTGGGGTAGCAGAATGTAAGTGCTGAGTTTGTAGTGAAAAATAAGTGGTATGAGTTCTGATGCCTTTCTTAATATCTGACAAATCACCAATACTAATTATTTGCATCAGGGTAGTGTTTGAAAACAAGCATTCTATTAATGTTGTCATTTTTTCAATTGACATAAATATAAATGTAATTTCCTCCTGGAATATCAACACTTTGATGGCTGATTTTATCTAAAATGTAAATTTTTGTTTTCTCTTATTTTTGGTTAAATTTATGTTTTCTTTCCTTAAATTCAAAAAGTGCATCTAACTTTCATAGGAAATTGGTCAAAGCTCATCAATTCAAGTTAGAAAACAGAGGCTCAATATCTCACACTACAACTTAATAATTTTTCCTATATAACCTTGAGTGAATAAATGATATGAGTACCAGTTTTATCACTTCTCAAGTGGGGTTAATTATCCCTACCCAACCTAAATTTAAGAAACTTTTGTGATTTCTTGAATTATGTCATAGATGTTAAAGTATTTTGTAGACTGTAAAGTATAATAAAAATAAGGAATAGATCATTTTTATTTTTTTACCTTTCAACATAATGTGTATGGATTTTTTCCTCTCTCAATTTACAATATATCTTTTGAATTGGGTAGAACAAGTTTGGTTTACTCTTAGATTTGAAAACTTACTTCCTTCCTTCCCTCCTTCCTTCCTTCCTTCCTTCCTTCCTTCCTTCCTTCCTTGTTTCTTTCTTTCCTTCCTTCCTTCCTTGTTTCTTTCTTTCTTTCCTTCCTTCCTTCCTTCCTTCCTTCCTTCCTTCCTTCCTTCCTTCCTTCCCTCCTTCCTTCCTTCCTTCCTTCCTTCCCTCCTTCCTTCCTTCCTTCCTTGTTTCTTTCTTTCCTTCCTTCCTTCCTTCCCTCCTTCCTTCCTTTCTTCCCTCCCTCCCTCCCTCCCTCCTTCCTTCCTTCCTTCCTTCCTTCCTTCCTTCCTTCCTTCCTTCCTTCCTTCCTTCCTTCCTTCCTTCCTTCCTTCCTTCCTTCCTTCCTTCCTTCTTTCCTTCCATTCACTTGCAGTTTTCCCCTCTCGACATTCCTTCTGCCCATTTCTTCCAAACAAAAAAAAGAAATTTTAAGTTTTGCAAAGAACTTGGCACTTTGGCATAGTATTCAAGGCCAAACAAGCCATTGGCCAGCTCAAAGAAGTCTATTGCTGAATGCATGATGTAGAAAGATACATTCTGGGATCAAGATAGAAAAAATAGATTAATTGACACCCATGACAAAGTGACTACAGAAATAAATTGGAACCTTCACCTAAGACCATATTTCCCCCCCACCTTTTTAGTGCTTCCTCAGGCAAGAATGCCACTTCAAGGTCAATATTTCCAAAGACAGAATTTGACACAAACAAGAAATAGGTCAATGAATGTTCATAGAATATTGTGAGCATTGGGTTGTCTGGCATTCCCCAAATACCCTTATTTTACAGGTAAGAAAGATCCAGGTAGAAGCATTTTCTCCCAGGTCTTAGAGTTAGAAGATAGGCGAACTCTGTTTATCCTAGGTCACCCGATTTCAAATAGGTCAAGGCAGAGATATCTTTAAACATTAGAGTGTTAAGTGGAAGCAACATGGTAGATTTATAAGGTATGAGTTTCTTTTAGGATCTTCAGTCTTAAGCCCCTATGTCTGCTCCTTTGAAACAACCATGGATTACTGTAATGCGCCTATTTTTTTGCCAATGATTCCCTCCTTTGGAGTTATTCCATTTGGTGCCTGTCTGGGGATGCAATTACACAGACCTGTCAATGTCTTTGAAACTATCCTAAAGACTTCTCTTCAAGTTGAACAGAAATCCATTCCAGCTCAAATGAGCAGCCTATGGAAAATTCCTGACACTGTATGTTCTCATAATTTTTGGAACACTGTAAATATTTGAGTCAGTAGATCCTAATCCATAAACACAGCTGTACTTAAAAAAACCTTGATGGGGAGTTATTATAATTTAAACAATTGGGTAACAAAACAAATCAATGTTAATCATTTTTCGTTTTCTATGGACAATAGACTCAGACTTCTCATAAAATTGACATGATGAGCTTTGCAATTGCATCCACAAATAAACTTACAAATGCTAAGATAAACCATTCTCAACTTTTTTAAGAAGATTATAAAAAGAAAGTGTGGTGGGGGAGGGTCAGGGAAAAGAAGAAAAAACAAAACAATTTTTGAACAAGACTGTCAGAGCCTCAATGCACATGAGGCCTCCCAAGATAAACATTAATGCAGAAAATTCTCCATTTGTTGTTTCTCCGACTCAATTACGTTATGAATTGCCATTATTTGGGGCTCATTCTTATTTCTCTCAGAACTACCTTTAGTTCACTTAAAAGATTTCCTCTTTGCTACACTTCCAGAAAGGAATCCAAGTCGCAAATTACTTCCCTAAGGTGTATTGGGCTCTTGTGTCAAGAAGCTCTTGGCACTGGGGGTAAATTGAAGAACCAACTCAGTATAGCCCCTGTCTCAGGGGTCACAGTGAATCAGAGACTGGAAGCATGCCACATAAAATTTGTTGTTTTGTTTGGGGGCCACACTCAGTAATGCTCAGGATTTACTTCGGGCACTGTGCTCAGGGATACTCCTAGCGAACTCAGAGTACAGGGAAAGGTTTGGGGATATAATCAAGGTAAGCTGTGTGCAAAGCAAATGCTCTACTTTTTTGCACTACAAACTAATTAATTAATTATCAATAAGTTAATGAATTGATAATTTGCAAGAGAAAGAAAATAAGAACAGAGTCCAAAGGTTTCATAGGAATTTTTTATATCTGAAAAGCCTGTTAAGAGTGGTGTATTAGAATGAGGGCAGATGATCACCAGGGTCTTCATGGAAGAAGAGACTTTTTGAACTACAAATATAAATAAGCAACGTTTTGGGTTAAAGGAAGGGAAGAGTCAGGCACAAATGGCTGTTTGATCGACAGAGGGGTACCCACATAAAAAAAGCAGTTTTGTTTCACAAGTTTAGGAAAGTAAAGAAGACCAGTTCCTTATAAGATGGTAGGCAACTCATGAGCAAACTTAGAAACACTTGTGAAAGACTATCATGTCTTTCTTTAATTTTTTAATGTTTTAAAAAATGTTATGTCATCACTGTGCCATGCAGTTAGAAGACTGTTCATGATTGGGTATCATTCACACAATGCTCCAACACCCACCCCTCCACCGTGCACATTTCCCACCACCAACGTGGCCCTTTACCCTCCTACCCCCCCCCATCCCCAGTCTGTCTCTACGGTAAGCCAAGGACCTATAATTTCATTTGTGGGACTTTGTAGCTTTGTCTGTAGTTAATTAGGAATTATTTTATATTTTGATAGACTTGACTAGAACTAGGTTGTGAAAAAACTCATTTGATGTAACTACAGATTAAGATAGAGAAAACAGGAGAGACTGAGAAAAATAATGAGGATTTGGATGGTGATATTACCTGGAGGATATGTGAGGATAGAATCAGAGTAATTGGTTGAGAAACTGCACTTGGGGAAATCCAGCTTTGTGCACCAAATAGAAACAAAAAGGATCATTTACAAGAGGCCTTTAGGATAAGAACATTCCACATCTGGATTTAGTCCAAAACACTAGGCATGCCAAATTTTACTTTTCTGCATACAAGTGGTAAGTAAGACAGCATCTTTTATTGTTTTGTTTTTAAGAGTATTCATGTTCTGTACCTTCTCCGTCATTTCCTATAGGATGGTGAAGCTCACATAGCATGTTTTGCTGCTTACAGCTTCAAAACAAAGTGAAATCTAATTCTGTGATACCATAGCCAATTTAAGAATGTAGAGAGAAGCTCTTCTTAATTTACAGAAGATGAAACAGAAGGGTACAAGTAGCACACATGTGACAACCTTTTTGGTACATCAGACTCAGGTGAGCATGGTGGGGAATGAAAGTTTGGATGTGAGGAGTGGAGTCAGGAGTGAAGACCTAGAGCATAAGATTCCTTCCTCAGCTAAATTACTTCACCTCTCTCGACTTCCTAACAACAATGTGATTTATAAATAAGAATTCCAGATATATAGATATATAGATAGAGTAATAGAGATGGAAAAAATGTCAAGAATAGATACAGATGATTTCGTAATATTGTTGTTTCAAAGTGACATTCTGAGAATATTTAAGAAATGAATTTTAAACCTCATCTGGCAATGTACAGGTCTTAATCCCTGTTTGTTGCTCAGGATTCACTCCTGGTGGTGCTTGTAAGACCAACTGTGATGGCAGGGATTCAAACCAGGGTTGTTTGTATGCACAAAGGAACTTATTTCCTGTATGGTCTCTCCAGCCCCATGTCTGAGAACTGTTTGATGTACAACAATTGAGTATACCTGTTTACTCAACAATTGAGTATACCTTGCTTACCCTACAATTGAGTATACTTTGCTTTGAATGACACTCTGTTCTTCAAAATTATCTGAATTTAATTGCATGAGAGGGAAGCAAAGACTAAGGACTCAGTTCCTAAGAGAAGGAGAAACTAACTGCTTTTCGTTTACATCTTCATGTGGTTTCCATGGTACTTCAATCCAGATATGAGAAAATTGAGGGTCAGATATTTAAAATTCCTGCTCTCATACTATATCTGCCATAACAGAATCACCTGGTGAGGACTAAACTCTGTAGGGACTTCTGAATCAACTACTGTCTCACTTAACACATATAAGTACTGATTTATTAAGATAATGTATGTAATAGGCCGGGGTGATAGTAAGCGAGTAGGGCATTTGCCTTGCAAGTGGCTAATCCAGGTTTGATCCCCGGCATCCCATATAGTAACCAAGGCACTGCCAGGACTAATTCCTTAGTGCAGTCAGGAGTAGCCCTGAAGCATTGCTGGGTGTGTCCCAAACAGCCAAAAATAAATATTGTAAGACTACTAAGCAATTTATAGGATCAGATTATATCTAACATCACAAGAGTTGTACCTGATCTACACCGTTTGTAACCTCCAACCTCAACTTCACAGCTCTTCTACTTAATCACTTGATTACTTGAATCCCATTATTCATCGATTTGCTCAAGTGGGCACCAGTAATGTTTCCATTTAATCCTATCACGTGCCTGAGTAGCCCAATGGCATCTGCTTGCTTCAGGAATAAGAAGAGCCTCAAACTGTTTATTCAGGGTCTTGACGAAGAAGTCTGACCATCTTTTACTTGGGTGGCCACATGATCTTTGACATCTAGTGGGATCCAGTCGGTAAAGACTCTAGTCCAGCGGTCATCTCCAAATTGCATTACATGTCCAGCCATCTGATATTCAATGCCTTGGCAAATGAGACAATGTCCCTGACTCTGGATCGTTGGCGGAGGTCGGAACTCCGGATTCCTTCTCTCACTTGAGTGAGGCATGATATTCCAAGCACAGCTCTTTCAATTCCTCTTTAGGAGACCCAAATAGCATTCTCATCCTGATTTCATAGGGCCCAGGTCTCTGAGGCGTATGTTAATGCAGGGGAGAACAATGGAGTCTAAAAGATGTGCCCGAGCCAGAGGTTCTTTGTCCTTTAAGCTATTTCTTCAATGCTCTTGAAGGCATTCCATACTGCTCTCTTCCTCCTGTGCAGCTCATGTTTTAGGTCATTCATCATGTTGACTTCTCAACCTAGGTACACATAACTGCTGCATTCAGAGATGTTTGTTCCGTTGAGAGTGAATGGGGCCTCTGGAACTAGTTCATTTCTCATGAACATAGTTTTCTTTAGATTCAGCTGTAGACCTATCTTTGCACATTCTAGGTCAAAGTCAACCAGCATTTGTGCTGCTTGGCTAATGTTTGGTGTTATTAGAACCATGTCATCAGCGAACTGGAGGTGGTGTATTTGCCGACCATCTATCTTCACTCCCATTCCTTCCCATTCAAATTGTCACATGATGTTCTTGAGGGTGGTGCTGAAGAGTTTTGGTGAAATGGTATCACCCTGCTGAACCCCTCTTTTGACATCAATGATCACTTCCTTGTAGAATGGTGAGTTCCTAATGGTGAATCTGTAATACAGCTCATGAAGGATCTTGATGTATTGGGTTTTAATGCCCTGTTTGGCTAGGGTTTCGATGATTACTTTGGTCTCAACAAAATCAAAGGCTTTCTTTAAATCAATGAACATGAGACAGAGTGGCATCTTGTACTCCCTACAAACTTCAATGAACTTGGTTATCGTGTGGATATGGTCGATTGTGCTGAATTATTTTTTGAAGCCAACTTGCTCACAAGTCGGTTGCAGCAATTACATGCTACAATTAGAGCATAAAGTTCAAAAAAATGCTACAATTAGAGATAAAGTTCCTTCAGTGTTCTCTTAAATTCTTTGAGATTTATGTCTGTATTTTTGCTCTTCCTGGGAATTAATTTTTTCTCTTTTCAGCAGCCCAAAATATCTTAACCTTGATCTTTCTGTCTAAACGTGACTACAAAGAAAATCTTTACTCACTCACCAAACCAGATTAACACTCATGTGAAAATTTTATTTGCGCTTTGCTTTTGCAGTGCATGAAACACTTTTATTTTATATAATTATGTATTATTGTTTGCTTTTCTACTATTATTTCACTGAAGATAGTACACCATAACACCCTTTCTGTCTGAGTACCTCGTCCTTTCCTTTTTTACTTTCCACTTTTCTCCCCAACTCTTCCCACATACTCACACGTTTGTGTATTAGTATTGTGTACTAGAATCACAAAAATCCTTATTAACTGCCAACTTACAGATTCACAGTTATTTAGTACAGAACTAAATTTGAGTAAAGACAACATTCTGATACAGTTTGATGGGTATTTGTGGTAGCGAGATAAGAGACCAATAAAGTTTCAAGCTTTCCTACAGAAAATAAGGAAGTTGGGTGGAGAGAAACAGCACCTCTGAGCTATTATTCACTTGAAAATTTAATACACTTAACATCAATCTGTGACATTGAGTATAGATACTTTATCATAAAAATTCTGCAACCATGTTTTCCATCTGTTTCTATATGTTGAACTCTGTCTACTATACTGCATATTCACTAATATTTTAATAACACTTAATAACATTTGAATATTTAATAACATTTTAAGAAATGAGGATCCACTGAGACAGACCAGATATGAATTATGACTTGAGTTATAGACAAGTTATGGACAAGTGTTTGCTACCCTCAAAATTCAATGGAATTTTATTGCTTTATAATTGATTTATAGTACTATAAAGATGTCGGAGTACACTAAAATATACACACCACTTTGTATAGAAGACTCAGTACACTGACCCCCAAAGTTCCAGTGTCATTGCATGTTCAAAATGATGCTTTTATTCTATCCATTTCCTCTTTGCCTTATCTCTATAAAAATCACCATAATTATCACAGAATCTGAGAAATATTTTTGTTGTGTTTAGGTAAATTTATTTGACTTTTTACAGTGGCATTCTACATTTAAATGTAATCATTCAGCAATTGTTTTCAGTTCCCAACTTATTCTACTTAGCATAATCACTTCAACTTCCATTCATGCTGTTTCAAACAGCAAGCCTTTATGTTTTTAATTGCTGAGTTGCATTTGAGTCTGTATAGTAGAGCTTCTTTTCTCATCTACAGTAAGAATTTAGGTGGATTCCATGTTTGGGCTAATGTAGAATAGTTGCTATGTACATAAGAATGTAACTTTATATATTTTTATATATTTTTAATAAATGCCTGGAGATGGTATTGCTGGATCACATGGTATTTCCATTTTTAGATTAGTTTTTATTTGAAGGAATCTTCATACTGTTTTTGATAGAGGCTGTGCTAACTTACGTGGCTACAGCAGTGAATAAACCATCCTTTTTCTCCATATTCTCAACAACAGTCTTAACAGTTCTTGTTTTCAGTCTTTCTTGACATGGATATTCTCATGAGTGTAAAGTGATACCTTGTTGTGGTTTTGATTTGCACTTTGTGAATAAATATCAAGCATTGAACATGTTATTGTGGGCCATCTGAATGTCTCTGGTTAAGTATCTAAGAAGGTCTTTTGCCCAGTTTATGATGGGTTGTTATTGAGTTACAAGTGCTCTTTGTATTTTCTTTTTTGGAAATCAATCCCTTGCTGGAAACAAAGTGTATAAATATCTTCTTTCAATTCATAAAATTTTCTTCGTGCTTGTCATGCACACTTAAAATTTTATATAATTCCTTTAGTTTATTTTTCCCTATTTTCCTTGCCTTTGGAATTGAGTCCTCAATACATCTTGTGCTTTCAGTAGGAATTCATTTGGAGGGAGGAGGAGGTAGGGTCACACCCAATAGTCCTCAGGGGAAATTCCTGACTTTATGCTCAGGAATGACCTCTGCTGGTGCTCAGGAGACTAGAGGTATTGTGAGAATTCAATTTGGAGTCAGACAGAGGAAAGGCAAGTGCCTTAACCCCTGTACTGTCCTTCCAGCACACCGTGTGTTTTATGTCCTATTTTCTTCTGTGTGTCTTATGCTTTCAGATCCTATATTCATGTATTTATCCCTTTTGAGTTAGTTTTTGTATGAGGTGCTAAATCATGATCTAGTTTCTTCCTTCTCTTCTTCCGCCTCCCCATCATCATCATCACTTTCTCTAACACTTATTCAAAAGGAAATTTTTTTTAATTAAGTCTTGATCTTGATCTTTATTGGTACTTCAGTAACCAGAGGAGTGGATACATTCAAAAGACAGAATACACAAGACCAAGACACAAGGGGTCCATGCCAGATCCAGAATTTACAAAAGGAAGAAGGGTTGGTAAGATGCTGTCAGAACTTCATCACCTTTCCAGAAAAATATCGCAGAGATCTATCCAAAAGCTTCCTGGCCAAAGTTATGATCCCTGTTCAACACCCAGAAACTCTAGTTCTGAAGTCATTTCCATTTCTGGCAGTTTTGCTTTCTCCTCCCATAGATATAACTGAGTCTCACCTGTGGAATATAAGTATTTAGAAGATTAAAAAACCATTTCATCTCTCCAAAACACAACTGAAGGATATAACACAAACTTCAAACTTTCTTACCATAAGATACAAAATAAATCCCATCCTTATGACACTGCCACTCTCCATTTCTCTCCTTATAACTTTTCCAGTTTGAAAGCATATTGGAAGACTCTACATAATTTCCCTAGGAATTGGGCTCATAATTATTCATTTTGACTGCTGATTTGTGATCTTGGGGAATAATGATGTTTCCATTACCTGAAACAGTCTCTTAAATTCAATTAATATTAATGGACTTAATTTAGATAAATAAATTTATTATTTGTATCTTTAGATTTGAGAAAAATGACAAACCTTTTACTTTCGGTAAGAGACTTTTCTGGTTAAGTTTTGATCTGTTTGTTGCAATAATACTGTGTGAAATGCTAAATTTTTAACAATACAAAGAGAGAGAGAGAGAGAGAGAGAGAGAGACCATTGAAATAGATGGACCTATACAGCACCATGAGCATAAGACTAAGAGACAGAACATAAATATGGCCATTCTCTGCCTAGGAGAGTTGTGCTGAATGAGAGAAAATACTGTGGTTTTATTGTACATACTTAAATTCAGTCGACACTCATATTGAACAGTTACAAATCATGGAACTTTCATAAAATTTAGATAGATAATAGGAAAAGCTATTTTCAAATAATCTCCATAGTGGAAGGATAGCAAATTTACAGTAACCTTCAAGTGATCAAGTTTACCATCACCAGGGCCCGAGCGGTAGTCGAGCAGGGTGGGCATTTGCCTTGCATGTGGTAGACCCAAATTCGATCCCCAGCATCCCATATGGTCGGTCTCCTGACACCGCCAGGAGTAATTCCTGAGTACAGAGCCAGGAGTAACCCCTGAACATTGCTGGGTATGATCCCCCAAAAAACAAAAACAACAAAAAAGATTATCACCACCAGAAACATGACACATAGACATCATACACCTTGTGATATGACAAAATAAAGAATACAACATTGAGCTGGAGAGATAGTATAATGGTTAGGGTGCTTCCCTTGCATGAGGTTGACCTGGGTTTGTTACCCAGAAACTGATATGGTCCCTGAGTCCCACCAGGAGTAATCCCTGAGCACAGAGTCAGGAGTAAATAAACCCTGAGTACCACTGGGCTTGGCTGAACCAAACAAAAATAAAAGATAATCACTGTGGTATACTTGAACAGAAATATAGTCAAATAACTTGCAAATAACAGACAAACAAAACTGAAGGAATTTCTACAGAAAAGGTTTTCAAATTTTTAACTATATATATCATTAGAGACCAAAAAGAAGAATAAATATGGACTTGAGAGCAGAAAAGGATGGAAGCAAAAAAAGTGGTAAATTTTTTTGGGGGCTGTTTTGTCATATCCAGCAATGCTCAGGGGTTACTCTTGGTTCTGCACTCAGGAATTACTCTTGGAAGTACTTGAGAACAGCATAGCATCCCTGGGATCAAACCCAGGTCAGCTGCATGCAAGGCAAATGCCCTATCTCTGTACTATTGCTCTGACCCATGGTGAAATTTTAGAAAGACCTACTTTAACTCATATGAAATTGTGGGACCACACTGCTCATTTTTCTGTTTCTGACCATTTCTCTATGACAACAGACTATGTTAACATTGAAGGATGCTGGATGAAAGCTATATGAAAACTGCATTCCAATTTTTTAACAGATATTATATCATCATGAAATATACAATTACAGAGCTGTTCATGGTTGGATTTCAGTCCTATAGCATTCCAGTACCCATCCCTCCACCAGTGTTCCATTTCTGCAACTTATTAAAATGGTTAAGTGCAAAAGTTGTTTAGTATACATTATTAAATATATGACAGCACACCAGCTGCTAATTATGAATCATTTTCTTGGAGACAAGCGGCCTGTTACTAATATGAGTTTCTTATTTCTTAGGGAAAATCATTAATTGGATTTGGACTTGCTTTGTCCCAATCTCTATAATGGGAAGTTATTTTATTTACTAGTGACAGGTTAGTTCGTGTCGAAGGAGATTTTGCAGGATCACTCAGGTGAGATAAATATTGATTTAAAGACTAGGTTTTGCTTCCTAGCTGTAAAATCTTGGAAATGTTATTTAAGTATAAGAAGACTAATTGCTCCCAATATTTAGAAGGAAACTGGTACCTACCTCATAGGGTTGCCGTAAAGATTAGGTTTGGATAACAAATAGGGAATTCTCAGGTTAGTACCTGTACACAGGGAATGTTTAAAATAGAAATTATTAATATTTTCCAAACTGTGTCTAAAAGAAGTTAAGTAAAGGATACTGAATCACAGAACCTACGAAATGCCAATTTTACTCACTTCAGTCTGAAGAAGGCAGTGTGCCTGCTTGTAGTTAATCATTGTTGACCAAGTGAGGTTTTGAGCTGGAGGGTAGATCAGGGAGTTTGTATGCTAAGCAGAGTGGCTTTAGGAGATGCTTGTGTTTTCTTCTCCTGAGCCTTTGCCGTCATCTCCTACATCCCTCCCTGGCATGCCTTGACATTATACATTCTGGGTAGAAAACAACCTCAGACAAGGTACTGTGCCCAAACGTGGTTAAGGAGTTAAATTTAGAACAGACGGACAGCCTGACTTCATTTGGCTGCCGAGCTCCACGTCTCACATCCAAACCACAGTGGTTCTCTGTGCATTCCCGAAATCAAGGGGTGGGAGAGCACGAGCATTTGGGAAACTCCTACCTGACTTGCTTGTTCTCCTCTGCCAGCAGTGATCCCAGAAGTCTGGGAGCTGAGCTCATTGTCCGTCGTATTGTGGTGGCCCTTGACTCTGTGAAGCAGCTTAAATGAGTAAATGACTCAGCGCTTGGGTTTCTGGACCAAATGGTGAAGGCCAGACTGGTGGACTTCTTAGAGAAAACTTGCCCTTTCCATATGTCTGCATGCATGGCCTTCCCATAGCTCACAGAATCTCTTCCAGACGCCCATACAAGTCTCTCCCGGTCCTTCTAAGGTCCAGTGTCTTTCTCTCCCTTCTGAATAGCACCATGGTGCCAAGTGTGGTTTAAGGAAGGCCCCCAGAACACTTCATTTCTCATCTAAGTCCAACTTGCCTGATCAATACAACCTAAATAAAATCAGCCTCCACCTGTAACCTAAATAAAAGCAAACTATTAGTCTAGTGTGGGTTCTGCAGAACTATAACCATCACTATTGTTCAGTTTACAACAAAAACCAAATCTTTAAACTCTTCTTATTTCCGCCACTTTCAAGATACAGCTTTGCCTCTGTAACTTGTCATTCCAATAACTCCTGTTTCTCCTCCTTTGTTTTCTAATCTCTTTTGTTGCTGAGTCTCTACCCTATCCATGCGTACAGGCCTAGTGCTCCAACCACATAGGATTTTTTTTTATCCCAGCTTCAATCCCTCTTGCTCTCTTGTTTACATTCTTTGAATGTGTTGAACCCTCCTACTGAAATTCCCTTTTCCAATTTATAACTGGATTCAAGGCTCAAAGTTCAAAACCTTTATATAGATTTTGAGATCACATCAGTGGGACTCCTTAAAAGCACCTGGCCTACACATGTTATTCATCACTACTTTCATCAAGAGAATACTAATAATTAATTAGTATTTCACCAGGTGCTGGACACCATGCTATTCACTTCACATGCATGAACTCACTTGGTATTCACAAACATTCTGGTGAAAATTCATGTCATTCCCATGCTATAGAGTAACTGAGGTCAAAAGAAGTGAAATTACTTGCAGAGCATACATATATAGAAAGGACAAGCTCATAATTAAAACTCATTACCAGCTTTCTGTACATTTTCTTACTCAGTGGCATTTCAATGTGTAAGATCACAGACATGTCCAATACACCCTATTTATTGTTGGGTTACTGTATCTTGAAGAGCAAGAATGATTTTTTCTTCAGCCACATGGGATGTGGAAATTGACATTAGACGTTGACCATTTCAGAAGGAATGTAAGTTTCAGCACTGACTCAGTAAGAATCACATTGACTTGATTGTTACTTTTATAACTGGTTGTTCCATATAGCAGAGAACTTGAAAGAAAGGCATTCAGCTGGTATTTGTCCGCAGAGCCCGTGCCTATGGCAATTTTATCAAGGCACTTTAAAACATGATTGAAAATTCACTTCCTTGAGCTTCTGGCCCTCTTCTGCAAAATGACAAAACAATGTGTTCTTACAGGATTGCTGTAGTGATTAAATCTGATGTTGCACATAAAACCCTTAGCATGAACTCTGAGAAAACAAACACTAATGCTAACTAGTGTGCTTACTACCACAAATAACAATCTAACACGGTATCAGCTAAGTAATTATGTATAGAAGGCAACATATTTTTTAAAATGAACTACCATGAACACAAGTGTTGTGCTTTGTTTGTGAGACATACCTGGCTATGCCCAAGACTTACTCATGGCTATGAACTCAGGTATTATTCCTGGTGGGGCTCAAGTAACCATTATAGTATCCCTTGTATCACTTGTCTTCCCGTTGTTCATCGATTTGCTCAAGCAGGCACCAATAATATCTCTATACATCCTGTTGCAAGCAACTGTAACCCAAGGGCATCTGCTTGTTCCAGGAACACGAAGAACCTCAACCCATTCCTTCAGGTCATGGGAATGAGGTCTATAATTGTTACTGGTCTTTGACATATCAAATACCACGGGTAGCTTGCCAGGCTCTGTCATGTATTCCAGGCATGGCATAATATCCTGCATAATTAAATTACCATTATAGTACTGGGAATTAAAACAGGTCAGCTGTGTGCAAAGCAAGGGCCTTCTCTGTTGTTCTTTCTCTGACCCAAAGGATTTAACAATATTTTATGTTTATAAGGGGAACTTTTATTATTGCTCATCCAGTGATTACAAGTGATAAACAGTAAATTAATGAATGTGTAATATATTTCTCATTATGAAGAGATAGTACAAGGGTTAAGTTGCTTCCCTGCATATTGAACTGACTCTGGTTCTATCTCTGGCTCTTCATATGGTCTTCTGAGCACTGTCAGGTGCAGTTCTTGAGTGCAGAGCCAGAAGCAAGCCCTATGCACAGCCAGGGAGTGGCCCAACCCAAAATATCTTCTTAATGAACTTACAGGGTATTAGAAAGAAAATCCTGTGTATAAAACAGAGATGAGGGGCCGGAGCGATAGCCAGCGGTAGGGCATTTGCCTTGCACGCAGCCGGCCTGTGCCGGCTTGGGTTCAATCCCCGGCATCCCATATGGTCCCCCGAGCACCGCCAGGGATAATTCCTGAGTACAGAGCCAGGAGTAGCCCCCTGAGCATCGCCGGGTGTGACCCAAAAAATAAAAAAACAGAGATGGTAAACATGCTGTTTAACCATGGCAGGACAATCATAATAGAGGATTATGGATTATGAGCTTCTGAGATGGCAGCAAGTTTGGAGGCAGAGAACCTAGAATTTAGACTCTCTCTTTCTCGACCAACTCCCCTGAAACACTTAATGGACCCAACTAGAATGACAGCTTCAGCACTTCCCCTAGCATGCAATGCCATACTGGTTACTTTATGTAATATATATATATATATATATATATATAGTACAATATGTATGTACTATATATATGTACTATATATATATATACACACATCAGAGGCTGGTAAGCTACCCATGGTGTATTTGATATGCCAAAAACAGTAATAATAATGGACCTCATTCCCAATGAATGGAGACATTACTGGCACCCGGTCAAGCAAATCGAAAAAACAACAGAAGACAAGTGATACATATATAATAGTATATGCAGATACTATACTATATGCATGTACTATATATAGTGCTATATGGCCCACGGTTCATCAATAAATGCTGTATTTAGAGGAGACTACAAGAGTATGCCACCCACACGGCAAGCCTGGCAAGCTACCTGTGTTTATTTGATATGCCAAATACCAGTAACGATTTTAGACCTCATTCCCATGACCTGATGGAATGATTTGAGGCTCTTTATGTTCCTGGAGCAAGCAGGTTCCCTTGGGCTCTATTAGCATGAGACAGGACATATGGAGATGTTACTGGTGCCCACTCAAGCCAATTGATGTTGAACGGGAAGACAGTGATACAGTGATACTAGATAAAGACCTTGGATTTGATTAAATACATTGTTCATCCAGATAGACTATGTAGTACATGGTAGAGCTGAGGTCCAACATTCAAATGAGTAGGCTAACCTTGAATATGACTCAACTTTTCGCCATTAGCAAGATCTTTGATTTATTAGCTCACTTCACACAAGAGTTGAAGAGCTAAAAATAAATTGAACTAAAAAGCTAAAACAAATTAAATATACCTTATGTGTTCAATTTGTGAAAATTACATTAACATACTTCTAAAAGTTTTTTCCTCGCACTTACAAGTTTTAAAACTTCATTACTAGAAGAAGAACCTGAGGGCATTAGTAAAGAGAAGGTCACACTGGTAGCCGGCCTGGAGTGACAGCACAATCTGAAACTCGACTGTGAGCTGCTTTCTGAATAACAGGGCCTTCATTTAAAAAGAAAATCAAATATAAATATTTTCAAAGAAGCAGACACTCTAAAATAATTTCCTCCCATCTTCCTGTAGTGCCCTCACCAAAACTTCTTCACTGCCTTTGAAATAAAAAAAAAATGTTAACGGCCCAGTGTTTGTCTTAACATTTAGCATTATTTACTAATAACAATTCCTAAAAGTCAAAACCTGAAAGGAAACACTCGAGTTACAAGTCTCAAATGAGTAGGAGTAAGTCATTTATCAAGAAAAATAAGAGATGTCCTACCAAAACCAGAATTTAATTTGTCTGACTCGAGCCTCCTCTGAAATCTTCCTGTTCTTTTTTAGCAGGAAATGTAACATGGGCATTTCCAAATGTAGTGGCCTGGCTTAAGAGAAACTCGTAAGAATCCTGTCCAGGGAATCTGTGTCTGAGGCTGTTTAGTAGTGCTTACACTTTCTTTCTTGAATTAAACTGCAAAAAAATTAATAGAACTAGTGCCCTAATGGTGGACATGGAACACAATCCTTGTGTATCTCTACCCAAAGTTTTGCCTGAAGTATAACATATTTTAATAAAATAATTTTTTCAACTTCAACTTATTTCTCTAGAAATTTACTCTTGTGTTTAAATTTGTTTTTCAGTATTGAGCTATGTATGGTTACTGTTATAGCATACTAATCGGTTTCAGGTAGATTCCAGGAGTTGTTATATTTTTCCAGCAAAAATAAACATATTAGCATTATAAGCCTGAGAAATTGTCTTCAATTGCAATCAATTTCCCACCAGGGTGGTAAACAGCTCTTAAAGAGTTAATGGGCCTGATTCCTAATAGGGGCAATGAGGGACTTGTTTGATCCCAATTCTAATCACTTCCTAAGTCTTCATCCCATCCCATAGACAGATGAATGTGTTGGGGCTTGAAGTTTGCAGCAAAGGGCAAGTGAGTCATAGACAAACTTCCTCCCTGAAAGGTTCATTGAGGGAGCCAATTAGCCAAGGAGGAGGTGCTGTTCTGCATGCTCTAATTACCCAGGATCTGAGGGGTCAGATCAGAAGCATGACCCCCCACAAGTAGCCACACAAAACATATCAATAGAGTTTTCAAGGCGGGAAAACTTAAAAGCCGACCTTGCATCTGCCTTAGCAGCCCTTTCTCAAGGATCCAACAAAGGTTGGAGCCTTGGACAATGGCCTGGGTTCTCCCATGGACCACCTCAGTCACAAAGTGGGTATGCAATTGTTAAGATCCAAGACGCCAAAGCTGGAGTCTATTATGCAGGAGAGTGGGGAAAGTGTGACAATTTCTGAAACCTTATTTTTCCCTTGGTGCAAAAGAGAAGATTTTAATCTCCAAAAAAAAAAAAAAAAAAAAAGAGGAGGATGAGGAACAGCACCGAGAAGAATATACATATTACCGAAGGGAATACAACATGAATTAATTCTCTTCACTTATTTAATTTTTATCAACTTTAAGGCAATGATTCAAGGACTTTAAAACATTTGAAAACAATCTCTGTACAAAATTGGGCTGGAAATCCTTAGAAATCACCCCTACTACCAAGTGGTGTTTGCCTTTTGGTGACTAAGTTGGTTCATACATTTCATAAATCAATTGGGTAGGTTGGAAGAAATTGTCTTTGCCCCTTCCAAGCCCCCACTAGTCACCACACATGTGTATTTTAACAAATTTCTCTCATTAACATTTCAAAGACCCAAGTAAGAAACACACACACACACACACACACATACACACACGCACATTCCTACAAATATACCCAATTGTATAAGACTAGAAAGAACTGCTTTCACTTGCCTTTTCTTTAGCTAAATACTGCTAGAGAATTAACATTCCAGAGATTGAAATTTAGAACTGAAAAAAAAAGAGATAAACCACTTGGGAGAAAAGTTATATGATTTTGAAATACATAAAGAAAGACTGATGAGCATCTTTTTGAGCTACCAAGTTGAAGGTGAGAGAGCAAAGTTAAAAGTGCTCTCTCTGAGGTCATCATGTCATATCTCCAAGCATTTTAAGTAGAGTCTCTTTGGGGAGACTGTACTTAATCTAGTACTGCAGGTACCAGGTTAGTATGGTGGGTAAGTTTGCAAGTAGTACAGAGTTATCCAGAACTATGCACATTTAACTACTGGAGCTTTCAGTGTTGAACCGAACCATGAATTCCTAAGAACAAAAGCAAGCAAGTTGCTTGCTTGCATATGATCAACCCAGGTTTAATCTATGGAATTTTATATGGCCTCCAAGCACAGCAAGAGTAAACCCTGAGCATTGCTAAATGGGGATGACCCTCAAAAAAAATCTTAAAAATTATTTTGAAAAAGGGGCTGGGCAGATAGTACAATGCCTTGCATGCGGCAGACCTGAGTTTGATTTCTGGCATTCCATATGGTTCCCTGACCTCCTCAGGAGTAACCACTGAAAATTGCTGCATGTGGGCCCTCCTGAAAAGAAAAACAGCACCTTAAAAGGTTTGTTTAAAAGGGGTGCTGGAGAGATAGTACAATTGTTAGGCACTTGCCATGTATGCTCCAGACTGGATTTGATCACTAGCATCCCATATAGTCAACTGAGCACCACCAGGAGTGATTCCTACATACAAAGTCAGGAGTCACTCCCTGAGTACCAAGGGGTATGGCTGCCCAAAAGTGGTTGAATCTCAGATCCCAGAGTCAGGCAAGAGATAGACCATAAAAACTGTTTGCTCCATTGTTGTGGTTGCAGTGTTTTTACATATCTCAGTTACCTGATCTTGAGTGGATCAAGGGCAGTACATGATTGGGAGTCTTTCTACTCAGCTAGTTACAGTTCTTAAGAATTCACAATTCTTGGGGCCAGAGTGATAGCACAGTGGGTAGGGCATTTGCCTTGCATTCAGCCGACCTGGGTTCGATCCCTGGCATCTCATATGGTCCCCCAAGCACCACCAGGAGTAATTCCTGAGCAAAGAGTCAGGAGTAATACCTGAGCATTGCCAGGTGTGACCCTAAAAGCAAGAGAGAGAGAGAGAGAAAGAGAAAGAAAAGAATTCACAATTCTGTTCAACAATGAAAGCTCCAGTAGCTAAATGTGCATAGTTCTAGGTAACTCTGTACTACCTCTATTCATTTGTTCTGAGCAGGATTTTGGCTCATCCAGAAGAATCTAAAGAGTTGCATTTAATATAATGACTACCCTTTCCTGCTTCAATGGCCACCCATCTCAACATGATGATGTGCTCAGAAATAATACTAGGACAAAGAGGCTTTATACAAAGAAAACAAAGAAAAAATGAGAGTAAGATCCAAGGAGGAGACAGTATTCATGTAATAAAAAGAAAATGGAACACGTTTTACCAATACTGCTCCAGTTCATCTTGAACATGGTTTAAGAAGCACATGGTCCATGAAGCATCACCCACACCAGAGTTTTCCAACTACTTTTTAATTTTGCCAGTGACGCTCAGGGTTAATACTTGCTCTGCACTCAGGAAATACTCCTGGCAGTGCTCGGGGACCATATGGGATGCCAGAGATCAAACCTCGTGAAAGGCAAATGCCCTATCCACTGTGCTATCTTTCCGGCTCCTGTTTTTTAGCTATTGTCAGAACACTGCCCCCTTCTGAACTTGTTTTCTTCTTGTAGTGCCCTGCCATGCTAGTTTGCCTACTTTCTTGCTCTGGCTCCTTGTTTGTATATGATTCTTCACCCACAACCCCCTTAGGAATCCTGAGGCCACCAGTTTACAAAACACATCACTGATTCACATAACCACAGGATTAAAATGCATATCAGTATAAAAATCGGGAGGCTGGAGCGATAGCACAGTGGCTAGGGTATTCGCCTTGCATGCAGCTGACCCAGGTTCGATTCCCAGCATCCTATCTGGCCCCCAGCACCACCAGGAGTAATTTCTGAGTGCAGAGCCAGGAGTAACCCCTGAGCATTGCCGGGTGTGACCCAAAAAAAAAAAAAAAAGTCGGGAAGAAAATGATTCTTCTCCTTCCTCATTGCCTCTTCTCTTCTCATCGCCTTAGTATTACTCTCACATTTCATTCATTCATTCATTCATTCATTTATTCATTCATTCATTCCTTTCAAAGAGGCAGTACACTGCTATAAATGAGATTGATAACTGTGATTGTTACCATTGTTAATGTGCTGCTCATTTGTTTCTAAGGATTCTATTCACTCTGTGTAAACGTCTCAAAAGCACCCTGCACTGCAATCAAAAAAGAAAAAAGCACATGAAGTGGAAGCTCTACTAATGCTAATAATTAAACCAAGGTCACTCAACAAATAAGCATCGGATCCAGGAATGTTGAAAAGGATTTAGATTCTAGACCTCAAAAGACCCAGTAGAGTCACTGTTTCTCTGCCTCTAGCAATCTGAGTGAATGTGGGCAAGTCTTTAAATCCTGGCAATGTCACCCAATTTCCTCACTAGGAAAGCTTAATTATTAAAAACAACTTCTCACAGCATAAGTCGACACACACGGATAAAGATGAGGTGGAAGCATGTACTTGTCACATACCTGATGTCTGATCAACATGAAAATCTCCTTTCTACTTGCACTTCTCTCTCTCTCTCTCTCTCTCTCTCTCTCTGGAAATCTGATTTTAAAATCAGTGGCTCTATGACATGTGTGATCCCACATGTCTATAATCAGGATACTTTTCTGGTATTGAATCCACACCCAAGAATCCTTATTTTCCCCAAGACTCTGTCTCTATAGACACAAAATCCAGACAATACACACTCTTTCCAGTCCCTGAAAGGGATATGGCTTTGGAGCAATAGGGGAAAATATATCATGAGTAATATTAACAAGAAACCTCCATAAATGTTGGCCCACGGCATCTAAAATTCTTGTGGTTTATCGTCTAAATGGAAACTTGTTCTCCCTATGGTAGATTGAACATTTTAGGGCCCATCTTCTACAAGTCACTAAGGATCATTGATGGAAAAAAAATTATAAGATATCATTTCAACTGAGGATAGAGACACTTAAAGAAATTTACCCAAAGAACATCAAGAAACAATATAATATCAGCAAGATGTCAAAGGACTCATAATTCCTATTTGTGAGTCGGGAATATGGAACTGAGAGAGGTTTCCAAGTGTCTTTTATTTCAGTACGTTCTGAACTGAATGGCAAGACAGCGTGAACAGTCACCATCCGTCTGTGAATCTTTTATCTCGGCTGGCATTTAAGAAAAATACATCCTGCCCTGGAAAAGTGAGTAACAGATTAGAATCCTCTGTCAATACTGCTTTCTTTGTCTGAATCCCCACTTTTCCCCCCCAGGCTACAGTTAGAAAGTGAAGAGTTGTTTGTATAAGAACTGTGTGAAGAATAGGTAAATGAAGAAAAAAAAAACAGGGTAACCTCTCAGTATGTGTATTGCAAACTATGATGCCTAATAGAAAAGAGAAATAGAGGGAGAAAGAAAGATAGTTCCTGCCATAGAGACAGGCTGGGGTGTAGGGAGCAGGGGGTCAAAGGCGCACATTGGTTGTGGGAAATGTGCACTGGTGGACGGATGGGTGTGGAACATTGTGTGACTGAAACCCCCGATGGTGAACAACCTTCTAAGTGTATGGCATGGTGACTTGATAGAATAAAAAATTAAAATAAATACATGAAAGGAAGAAAGAAGGAAAGAAAGGAGGAAAGAAAGGGAGGAAAGAAAGAAAGAAAGAAAGAAAGAAAGAAAGAAAGAAAGAAAGAAAGAAAGAAAGAAAGAAAGAAAGAAAGAAAGAAAGAAAGAAAGAAAGAAAGAAAGAAAGAAAGAAAGAAAGAAAGAAAGAAAGAAAAGAAAGAAAGAAAGAAAGAAAGAAAGAAAGAAAGAAAGAAAGAAAGAAAGAAAGAAAGAAAGAAAGAAAGAAAGAAAGAAAGAAAGAGAGAAAGAAAGAAAATAAAGGAAGGAAGGAAGGAAGAAAGAAAGGGAGGAAGGAAGGAAGGAAGGAAGGAAGGAAGGAAGAAAGAAAGAAAGAAAGAAAGAAAGAAAGAAAGAAAGAAAGAAAGAAAGAAAGAAAGAAAGAAAGAAAGAAAGAAAGAAAAGAAAGAAAGAAAGAAAGAAAGAAAGGAGGGAAGGAAGGAAGGAGGGAAGGAAGGAAGGAAGACATAAAGAGGTGAGAAAGAGAGAGAGAGAGAAAGAAAAAGTACTGTAATTGACTTTTTTGGTTTTCTGTTGTGATATGCTGGGTGCAGACTTTCATGGGAACCCAGAGCTTTGCTTTCATGCTTTCAAGTTAAAAGCTAATAACTAGAATTTTACCACCTAGAAGTGCAGTGGGTGGCCCTTTGTTCTGATCCTTACCACCCCATATTTTGTACATGATTAGATGAAATCACAAAAGAGATCATATATAAGACAATATTATAAATTGTCTAATCAGCTTGACATTTTTATATTAGTTTCTCTTCTTGTGATTAGTAAGTCAGGTTTTGATGATACATAGTATAGAAAGGTATTCTTACCAATAACAATTTATGAATTGAATCTATAAATCCTTAGCTCATTTTATCATGGGAAGTTTGCTTTGCCTTATTCTATATGTGGAGGAGCAAGACAATTGGGTTGATCAATCTAGCCTATTATTATGGAGGGATAGTTAATATTTCAAGCAATGCTCAGGAGATCCCAGAACTCTTCCCAGTGATTCTCAATCAACCATATTAATAGTTCAATGCAAGGGTCTGACGGTGGTGCTCCATGGGCCCAGTAGTGCTGGAGATTAACCAGGTTGGGTCCCCTGGGGATGAACCCAGAGCCATGGCAGAGCCTGGCAAGCTACCCTGGTGTATTCAATATGCCAAAAACAGTAACAATAATGGACCTCATTTCCAACGAATGGAGATGTTACTGGTGCCCACTCGAGCAAGTCAATGAACAACAGGAACGCAAGTGACAAGTGACATAGTTAATATTATCCATGATATATTTTAATTGTCAGTATATTCAAAATCATGTATCTGTTGGTACTATAAAGAGCATGAAAAAGAAATGTATGTCCTATTGCAATAGGCTCCCTCCTTTCCATTGCCATAGCTTTAACTCTGGCACAGATAAATAAATGCCTTGCCTCATTCCCAAGTACTATGACTCTGTCCTCACTAGATGATGCGAAAATTTATAAATTTATGAGACCATATGGGATGCTGGGGATGGAACTTTGCGTCGGCTGCGTGCAAGGCTAACACCCTACCCACTGTGCTATTGTTCTGGCCCCTAGCTTAGTTTAGTTTTCTAGTTGTAACAAAATGCAGTATAACATGAAACTTACAACCTCTATCATTTTTTAAAGTATGCCTGATGTGAGGACTACTTGGCTGTGCTCAGGATTTAGGCAGAGCGTGGGACATTATGAGCCCAGTAAAGAACTTTCTATCTCCCAAGTAACCACATTCCTATTGCATGTTTCTGTGAATTTGAACTCATATGGGAGTTCCATACACATCAGCGGTCAGGGCTGTTCCTGGTTCTGTATTCCTAGAAGTGACCCTTAGTGCTCAGAGGACCATATGTAATGCTGCGCATCAAACTTGTGGGCCACATGCCCAGCAAGTAATGTATCTCCTCTATTATCTCTCCAGCCTGAATTTAACTTATGATTTAACCTCATAAGTTAAATCATAATTTTTTGCCTTTTAGTGATTGATTTCACTTAACCTAATGTCTCGCAGACATGGGGCAGACATGGGGCAGAGCTGCTACTGACTCTCCCTGTGACCAGCTGCTCACGAGGCACCGGGAGAAATGGTGGGTTCCTAGTCCTGGCCCACCACCCCAGCAGAGCCTCGCAACTAGCCAGACGACCCCCACTCCATGAGGGCCTCCATTTTCCACATCCTGACTTCTCTCTGTCAGACCTCCACCCAGCAGACCAGCCTATCAGCGCCCGGGCTCGTGCAGCCGTAAGTGGCCACGCGGTTCATCAATAAATGCTGGACTTAGAGATGCCTACAAGAGTATGCTACCTGCACGGCAGAGCCTGGCAAGCTACCCGTATTGTATTTGATATATATGCCAAATACCAGTAACAATTATAGACTCATTCCGAATAGATTGAGGCTCTTTATGTTCCTGGAGCAAGCAGATGCCTTGGGCTCTACTAGCATGAGACAGGACATATGGAGATGTTACTGGGGCCCGCTCGAGCAAATCGATGATGAACGGGAAGACAGTGATACAGTGAACCTAATGTCTCAGAGTTCTTCCATCTTAAAGTATGTAAAGGGAGGCAAAAGGAAAAAAATACAGGTTTACCAAACCTATATTTGGTGTTTACTCCTTTGATTTTTTTTTGTGCTTTAACTTTTGATTGAATCACTGTGAGATACAGTTTCAAAGTTGTTTATTATTGGGTTTCAGTCACATAATATTCCAAAGCCCGCTCCTTCACCAGTGTACATTTCCCACCACCAATATCCCCAATTTCGTTCCTGCCACCCTTCCCTCTTGCCCCCTTTGTTTTTTTAAAGGAATAATACCATCTACCTCTCAGATATGGTGAAGTGATAACTTATATTTAGCAGAATGTGTAATGGTTAATAATAAATTACAGGTGCTATTATTAGCCTCTTTATAGATGAGTCAAGTTTCGAAAGGTGGCCTGAAGTTAATTCCATGGCAACTTCATTACTTAAAGATCACATGCTTCTGTAGCTCGATTTAACATATTTTGACACTTGGGGTCAAATAATCACTTCAACTTTCATACCAAGAATATAAAATGTATTTGGAAAAATCATGTTATTTTATGATGTATCTGCTAGGCAAATGTTTTTCCTACCTGGCCTCCCATGCCCCCCAACCCCACATCACTCTCTTCACACACACACACACACACACACACTCAAAATACACACACATCACATTGTAAAGAGACTGCAATGAACATGCTTAAAATAGGCATTTTACTTCACCCATCAATAAATATGGACTAGATGCATAGCGGGAACATGTTGAAACTGCCTTTCATCAATTTTCTTGGTCTAGAAACCAGAGACGGCCCTTCACTGCTACTACTGAGAGATAGTGAACTATCTATAATACATCATTATCCAGTTATAATTTACATTTGTTGTGACTAATGCAAAGTTCTGTATTAAATACTGAGAAAGAGAAATTTAAGGCTACAGAGAGTCTAAAGGAACATAAACTGGATGGCATCACTCCTTTGCTTAAATCACTGTAAACACTGTCTGCTCTTTTAAAAATTCTATGCACTTAACAGAATCTACAATCCTTACATACATCTGACCTTTGCTTGCTTCCCCAGTCTTAGTATTTAACCCCTTTTCTTCTATCCATTTTATGTTTCTGTGTAACAAATTACCCCAATGCTTACCCTAAAGCAATAAAAGGTTTATTATATCACAATTCCTAGGTTAGGTATGCAGGGACAATTCAGATGGCACGTTCTGGCTGAAGTCATGAAGTCAGGAGGTCATGGGCCAGAAGCCAGAAGCCCAGGGCCCAGGGATCAGGGGTGGCAGACTAGGGGGACAGTACAGGAGGTAGGCACTTGCCTTGCATGAGGCTTTTAGATGACTCTGATTCAATTCATAGCACTGTATGTGCCCCCTCAGAAATAAGAAATCATCCAGGGTTACAGTTCCCTAACAGCTTAGCTGGAGCTATCGAATTCACTTCCAAAATAGCTTACTCATACACCAGGCAAATGAATGCCCATTATGCACAGGAGGTCTCAGTTCTTTTCCATGTAGTCCTCCCCATAGGACTCTTAGAGTCTTAGATGACACGGTAGCTGGCATCCTCCAATGCTTCATGTTCCAGGAAAGGACGTGGTCCTGGCACGCATGCGATGGCTCTGACTGACCTTAGGAACGATCATACGGGATTTAGCAATAGTACAGTGGAGAGGGCATTTGCCTTGCACAGGACTGATCTAGGTTTGATCCCCTGCATTCCATATGGTCCCTTAAATATGGGCAGGAGTAATTCCTGAGTACAGAGCCAGGAGTAGCACCAGAGCATAGCTGGGTGTGAACTAAAATGCCAAAAACAACCATACACTATCAGTTCTCAAGGACCCTCTTTAAATTAAGCTCTGATAATCACCATCATCAGGGATACACACAAGATTCTGATTGTAGCTGGCAAATCTCAAATCTTGAGATCATGAATAAGCTTTGGAACAGTCTGATCAATCAGATACAGCAGAAGACAAAGACTAAATAGATAAGTTCCCTCTTTTTCAACCCTGAATGACTTTTAATGAAATTGTCAATCTTATAGCTTCTCTGGGAACCTCTCCTTCCGTGTGGTAGATATCAGTTAAATGCTTTCTCGAAAGTGTAGATCGTTCTATTCGCTGACATTTAGAGTTAAATCGTTCCTTCTTCCCCACCTCACTTTCCTCTCCAAGCCCAGTTCTTTTAAGTTACAGTCCAATGAGAATATGCAAACACTTGTTTACATCTGTGCTTGAAGGAAAAAAGGCTTTTCAGCAACCTGACTAGTACAGCTCTAGAAGAAAGACCAAGAGAAATAGGAAAAATTGCAGTTATTGTCAAGAAAAGACAGAGCAAAGAAGTAGATCCTGGAAAAGGCAGCTAAGTCCCATTTCTCTCCATAAAAATGAGAGTTAGAGGTAAAGGACCTTAGTTTCTACTTTGGCATAGAAACAGCGAGAGAAAAAATAAGCCCTTTCTATCTATGCAGATATTCAGAGCCTAACCTGATGCTTCACATCTTTAATATGATGGAGCGAGGAAACATTTACTCCTCATTCATGGTAACTTGCTCTGTGAACTTGGGACATAATGCTTACCTGTTTGTTCCTTCCTTTCAGATTGCCTCTATTTTTCTGACTGGGCTCAATGTTTGTACACTACGATTCTCTGTAATCTAAGTTTTCCATCTCAATGTACATGCAAAGACTTCAAATGCCCAAGACTAACATCAAATGGTTGAGCTTTAGATGTGTTTCAACTAATAACCTGGTGGGCAGTGAGCAATTCCTCCTTCAGAGTTTCCAGTAGGGTCAAATGTACAGCACTGCTTTTGTTCCTGTTGTGGCATTCAGGAACACCTTAGGAATTAGAAGCATGAAAAGTCAGAAGGGAAGACATAGCTTTACTTCATTTACATACAGCAGGAACATTCTCCAGTATCAAACTCTGAAAAGCTGATTCAGCAACTACCAGCCACTAACACATTGAAACCAACCCACTCACTCCAACTCCATCAAAAGCATGTCTGAAGCCATCCTCCTGCATTTGGTGCCACTACTTTACTTTTTCCTCTTTTTTACTTCTCTAAAAGGGAGAAATTATAGATGTAATGGAAAATAGTGGATATTCAGTGTTGGCTCTGAAAAACATGGGTCCAATGAAGGTCTATTATTGGTTTCCATGATGAATGGAATGTCCTATTCCTGAAAATGCAGTCAAATTTCCAAACCTCTCACAAGCTGACTTCTTCTGGATCCAGAGAAAATGGGATTCATTGCTCTGACTTTTCAACTTGAAGTAGCCTCAGAGTGGCCAAGAGAAGAATGGAGCAGACCTGGGTCCTAGAGTTCTGTGGCCTTTCTTCCTCAGTAGCCACAGGCACATTCTTTCACTCTCTGGTCTCAGTTTTCTGCTGAAGGAAATGGGAAACTTCTTCACAGCACTCTTCAAATTTAACACCAGGCTTGTTGGCAGTGGTGTCCCCTTTGGAACTCTGTAGTCCTCCCCTGGGGTGATGAAAGCTGTTGGAGTTAAGTTAACATTTCTAGCTAAGTAAACACTGGAGGAAGCATATGATGAGGAGAAAACATACTGCTCTTCCCAAGGCTTTGGTTTTACAGATGCAATGGCTTCTCATTTATTCACATTCCCCTTGGTGGAGAAGAGGTTTCCTAATGGGGCAGGGGAGAGCGGGCCTGGGGAGTCAGACCTACTTTTCTTTCACTTCTTTAGAAACCAGGCAAAGGAAGAACCTCAAACCCTCTTGGGAGCATCTCTCCTCTCCGAGATAATCAATGACAATATGAGAAAAAAGACAGAGTAAGTTGTGGGGGAGAGAAGGGGGCATGTAGGGAAGATAGTGGGGGTGATAAGAGAGACAAAGAAAGCTGTGGGGGACTAGGGATGTTTGTTTCATCAAAGCCATTTAGGTTGTTCAACTGCTTTTTCCATGTATTTTTTTGTTCTTTTTTATTTTTTATTTATTTTTAAGTATTTTATTATACCACCATGAGATATACAAAAAAAAAAGATATACAATTAAAAAGTTCATATTTGGGCTTTGGTCATACAGTGTTCCAGCACCCGTCCCTCCACCAGTGCCCATCTCCCACCACCAACGTCCCGGTTCCCCCTCCCCCTTCCCCAGCCCACCTCCATGGCAGGTTCTTTATTTCTTTCCCTTTCTCTCTCTTTCTCTTTTCCTTCCCCCCTCAGACTATGGATTACAGAACATACATTAAAAGGTTGTCATGTATATCCTTTTGCCTCTATTTAATGCTCAGTTCTAGGTTGGCATTAGTACCCTCGACAATTATTAGCACACTGTTCCATTTTCTGTCTTACCTAACCTCTGACTCCCACACGTTTGTGATAATTTCCACCTTTGACAAGACCTCCTGATATATGTTTCACTTGACCTTGGATATTGGTATCATAATATGTACATATATATTTATACCATGCAAATAAATGCAGTCATTCTGTATCTGTCTCTCTCCTTCTGGCTAATTTCGCTCAACATAATCTTCTCCATGTCCATCCATTTATAGGCAAATTTTATAACTTCATTTTTCCCAACAGCTGCATAGTATTCCATTGTGTAGATGTACCAAAGCTTCTTTATCCAGTCATTGATTTTTGGGCACTCTGGTTGCTCCCAGATTCTGGCTATTGTGAATAATGCTGCTATGAACATAAAAGTAGGGATGGTGTTTCCGCTGCGTATTTTTGGTTTCCCAGAGTAGATTCTCAGGAGTGGTATGGGTGGGTTGAATGGGAGTTCAATTTCTAGTCTTTGGAGGAAAGTCCATATTGTTTTCCAGAAAGGCTGTACCAGCCAGCATTCCCACCAACAATGGATGAGTGTCCCCTTTGCCCCACATCCACGCCATCACTTGTTGTTCTTGCTCTTTTGAATATGTGCCAGTCTCTGTGGTGTAATGTGGTATCTCATTGTTGTTTTGATTTGCATCTCTTTGATGATTAGTGATGATGAGCATTTTTTCATATTTTTTTGGCCATTCGAATTTCTTCCTTGCTGAAGTTTCTGTTCATTTCTTCTCCCCATTTTTTGATGGGGTTGTTTGTTTTCTTCTTGTAAAGTTCTACCAGTGCCTGATATATCCTGGATATTAACCCCTTATCAGATGGATATTGGGTGAATATTCTTTCCCATTCTGTGGACTGCTTTTGTATCTTAGTCACTGTTTCTTTTGAGGTGCAGAAGCTTTTTAGTTTCATGTAGTCCCATATGTTTATGTTTTCTTCTAGTTGCTTTGTTAGTGATGTTTCACCTTTGAAGATGCCTTTAGCTTCAATGTCGTGGAGGGTTTTTCCTATATTTTCTGCCCAAACACAAAAGCTCAGGTCCAGACGGGATTCACTAGTGAACTCTACCAAACCTTCCATGTATTTCAAATGAGGTGTTATGCCACATCATCAACTGAGAATAGAATGAATTCCAAACATTCCTCAGTGTGCTTCTCTTGGACGTTTCTCCTCTGTGCATCACTCGACTCAGAGAGACAAGATGTGGGTTTGAAGAGTGGTTCCTTTTCTTTGGAGGATCTCAGAGGGCTTATTGCACCTTGCAAATATCTGCAGTGTGCTAGATAACCTCCTGAGTATCAGGAACACACAGTGAAGAAGAAGCCGACTCTGCATTTAAAAGGGAAAACATTTAAATGTTTTTTTTTATTATACCACCATGAGATATTTTACAAAAGTGTTCATATTTGCGTTTTATTCATACAGTATTCCAGCACCCATCCCTATACCCATGCCC
Organism: Cryptotis parvus; assembly: GCA_021461705.1. Lineage (NCBI taxonomy): Eukaryota > Metazoa > Chordata > Mammalia > Eulipotyphla > Soricidae > Cryptotis > Cryptotis parvus. The sequence continues at coordinate 494,631 of JAJIBD010000598.1, read as the reverse complement.
ACTTCCCACTACTTCCCACCACCTGATTTTCCCTTCCCTGATTCCCTAATTCCCCTATGATAGGCCCATCCCCCAGTCTGCATCTATGGCAGGCACTTTTTCTCTTATCTCTCTCTCTGTCTCTCTCTGTCTCTGTTTCTCTCTCTTCCTTTTCTTACACACTGTGGCTTGCAATACAAATTTTTAGAGGGTATCATGCATATCTTTTTTACCTACTTTCAATGCTCAGTTCTAGGCTAGTATTATCATTTACAATAATCATTAGTTCACTGTTTCTTTCTCTCTCTTACCTAACTTCTGACTCCCACAAGTTGTAGTAAGTTCCACCTGCTGATCCATGTTTTATCTGGCCTTGGATATTGGTATCATGCTATTTCTTATATCCCGCAAATACATGCAGTCATTCATATCTGTCCTTTTCCCTCTGCCTAATTTCACTCAGCATGATCCTCTCCATGTCTATCCATTTATAGGCAGAGGGATGTTTTTCCTAACAGCTGCATAGTATTCCATTGTGTAGATGTACCACAGTTTCTGTATCCAGTCATCTGTTTTCAGGTACTCTCATTGTTTCCAGATTCTGGCTATTGTGAATAGTGCTGCTATAAATGGGAGCTCAATTCTTGTTTTTGGAGGAATTGCTTTCCAAAAATGGCTGTACCAGTTGACATTCCCACCAACAATGGATGAGAGTCCCTTTCTCCTGCATCCACACCAGCACTTTTGCTCTTGCTCTTTTGGATATTGCCAGTCTCTGTGGCACGTATCTCTCGCGCCACACACAGAAACGGGAGTCAAAACAAAACAGCTAGAAACTGGGCAGCTCACTGATGAACAATCAATGGGTCATAGAGGAAATCAAAGAGGAAATCCAAAAGATTCCTGGAAACAAATGAAAATGAAACACGAACTGTTAGAACTTGTGGGACACAGCAAAAGCAATGTTAAAAGAAAAGTTTTTTTTTTTAAGTTCAATCACTGTATCACCGTCTTCCTGTTCATCATCGATTTGCTCGACGGGCACCAGTAACATCTCAATATGACCTGTATCATGCAAGTAGAGCCCAAGGGTACCTGCTTGCTCCAGGAACATAAAGAGCCTCAAACCATTCCATCAGGTCGTGGGAATGAGGTCTATAATTGTTACTGGTATCTGGCATATCAAATACGACACGGGTAGCTTGCCAGGCTCTGCTGTGAGGGTAGCATACTCTTGTAGTCATCTCAAAATTCAGCATTTATTGATGAACCACGCGGCTGCATAGGGCCACAGAAGCCAGGCTGTGATAGGCTGATCTGCTGGGTGGAGTTCTGATGAGAGGGAAGTCCAGATGTGGTAAATGGAGGCCATCATGGACTCAGGGGTTGTCTGACTTGTTGTGAGGCTCTGGGACGGATTAAAAAGACTGCTGCAGGGTGCATCTCGATGAGCCGGGCTGTGAGAGGCTGGTCTGCTTGGTGAAGTGCTGACGAGGGGGGAAGTCCGGATGTGGAACGTGGAGGCCCTCATGGAGTGGCGGGTCGTCTGCTTTTTTAAGTGCAAAAAGATAGGTAAATACAGAGGGAAGCATAAAAAGAGCATGGAAGCCTAGGGTAGTTAGAAATGTACTAGAGAGGACTTCCTAGAGGAGGTAATTTGGAAAATACCCAGGTTAACCACAGGAAGATGGGAGGGGACCACAAATGAGTGGAAAACAGGTAGAAGGTGGCAGGGTTGAAGGAGCTGAATTTTCAGTCTAGTTGAGTGTCATAGGTTGGGGGTTATAAAATAAGCTACTTGTGAATTCAGTCAAAAAATGAAAACAAACAAAATGTGGAACCAATTGTCATATCAAAAATACCTAATAGCCTTCAGATCACAAATCAAATGTTCTCATCTGCTGACAGGACTTTTACACCTTGAAATTTTCAACAGACCAGGTGTGGTGAAGGATTATGACCAGTCTGTTATAAAAAAAAAAAGTTTGTTCTGAAATGAAAGGAATGAGGCAGGACCAAGTTCACTATATGTTGGTTAGGAGGCAGCAATGATAGTGACTGGGCAGGGCATGGAAGCTGTGGATATGGATTTTCATATTATATGACAGAAGAATCTATAAAAGATGACAGTTAATTATGGAGAGGAGGAGGGCAGGGCATGTGTGAAGGAAGGAAAATTCCATGACCTAGGCGATTGAATGAATATCAGAATTATATCCTGACCCCCAAAAAAAAAAAAACATGAGAGAAAAAAAGAGATGTGAAAAGTTCAAAAAAATAAGAAGCCAGTTGTGGATAAGCTTCAGTTCGGAAGGATCTGTGAGTTGTCACAGATGGATGTCACATAGGTAAATAGAAGTGTGTCCAACTAAAATTCAAAGATCCATAAAATAATAAAAAATACATCAAGGATAAACTATTTGGGGGCATCTTTAGCCCATAGTGTTTGGTATCTCAGCTTTACTGAAATGAGGATAAAAGTATTTATCTAGATTCTTCAGAAAGCATTGAAAAACAGGCTAGATGGGATGAATCTGAACATGGGGAAACACAGGAAGCTGTGGACTACAAGGCTGTGTTAGCTTCAGAGAGCTTCATGATTTGCCTTGGATTCCTTGCATCATCTCTACCAAAGTACTGTTCTCACATATGATGCTTGGCTAAACAGAATTTAGCCTGGGTTTGAAAATAGAATCCCTAGGATTACAATAGGAAGAGACTGAGTAGAAAGGAAAGAAGGGGATAGAAAAGATAAGAAAAATCTCAAAGGCAAATATATGAAGCTATAAGACGTTTGGTATTTGCTAAGCATTTCTTGGTACCAGGGAGATCCTAATGAATGAAAGAATGAAAGGAACATCGTGGTCTTGTGTGCTTCGCCCAGAGCTTTTCCTCTCCTCATACTCACCCAGAGAAAGCTGCAGTTATCTAGGTCAGTTCCATATGGACGATTGTTTTCGTAGTCAGTTGCTAGGTGCAGGGCCGTTTTGAAATTCACTTGGGGAGAATTAAGTGTAACCCCTTAATACCACTACACCGCCTAAATGGAGTGAGGCTGATCAATAAACACCTATTCTCTGCACACTCATAACATTCTGATGAGAAGGCGGGGTGACTCAGCCATAGACGAGGAGATGAATAAGTATCGCCAGCCCCACTCAATTATGGGGCCAGAGGGAAAGGCAGTGTCTGCAAAAGTCAAAACAGATTTTTGAAACAGTTTTTCTTCCAGCCTCTGAAAAACCTGCTCATTCAATTCCCTTTCTGTTGATGACTTTGGCTTCTGAGACAGGGCCTTTCTCTGGCGGCCCAAAGCTCTGACAATCCCCAAATGGCTTTGAATTCTCCTTGGGGTAAGGTGTCCAAAAGGACAAGCGACCCAAGCCTCAGAATCTTTGCTGAGCTCCGGAGTTTCCAAAGCTCCAGTCTCCTATGGAGACACTCAGCTGCAAATGCAAATTGTCGAAACTCCCCAACCACAGCCTCCCGGGTGTTCTCACAGCAAGAGTTCCTTCTTTGCTGCCTTATAGTGATTAATTACAACCGGCAACACAGGTTTCAGGGGACCCCACTTCCACAACAGTCACAATTAACTTATGCAGCCAAAGACCAATCTTAGATCCCCAGAGCATTTTTACAAGACCCCCACAAAAGGCGGCTTTATGGTCAGAAAAACAGTCCAGGTCCACTTTTCCTTGTATTTGGAATGGCTGAGGGGAGACTCCTTAAGGGAAGTATGATGGACAGTGCTCTTGCTCTTGCACCTAAGGCAGAATTGCCATTTTCTCTCTGATCCCTACTGCCTTTGTGACTCTGCTCAAGTAGTTTCACTTTCCTAAGCACTAAAGCCACAAAGGGTTATGGGGAGAAGTCCATGCTCTATCACACAACAGACCGGACAGAATACCTCTGACTCTCGCATCTTCAAGTCATGTGCAACATTTCCTAAGTAGGCAACCAGCAAATTAACCCAGGAATGTTCTCTGGCATGACTGTTGGAACAAACATAACTCCATCTACATTCGTACATTAACCATTGCTGTTTTCACTCATATTCTTTCTTCTGGTTCTTCCTCCAAACACACCAGCACAATTGCTTTTTTTTACCTGTAGCTTCACAGTTTGAAATATCCTTCTCAGTATTCTCAAAGCACTTCAGCCTTCATACACTCAAGGACCTCACCTCTTACCACTAAACCTTAATACCATCTCTTTTTTCCTCTCTCTTGTCCAGAGAAATCCCTGCTAATATTTATTTATCAGACTAAACATAAATCATTTTGAAAATAGGCCACTATTGCTAAAACCATAGAATAACTACTTTTAGTAATCTTTTACAAATACACAGCACACACTTGCTCACTCATCTACAGATTTATGTCCTCCTCTAAATCTCTGTATTGATATTCCCACACTCCCAATTTCCAGTTTTATACTTAAAATTGGTGATCTCTCCTTTAAATAAAACTATGTCAGAGGATTCCTAAATATATGATTTTTTTTAAAAAGACAGAAATCTTTTGCTTTTGATTTTCCTATTTTTAATTTTATTAATCTATTTTAAAAATAATTTTCTTCCCTCTGCTTGTTGTGAGTTCATTTTATTCATTTTTTATTCTTTTTCCCCTATACTTTCTTGAGGTAGGGACTTCAAGTATTGATTTGAGAGAGTACCTTTAAAAGTTTTTAAAATTATTGTAAAATACGTAAAATAAAGTTTCCTGTCTCAGCATTTTTTCAGTATGCAGAGGTTCTGTGATGTTAAGTATATTGTTGTGCCATCAGTCTCTGGGACTTCACTTGCCTTAGTTTTATTGTGTAATTTTTTGTTTGCTTTTGTGGAGGCCATATGCAATGTGCTTGGGCTACTTCCAGCTCTGAACTTGGTGCTCCATGCAGTGCTGGCGTTGAGATTGGGTTTTTAGTTATCTTAGTTATCTGGCCTTATTGATTATATATATGGACTTCCCTCTTGTCAGAAGTCCACCCAGCAGAAGAGCCTGTTATAGACCAGCTCGGCGTGGCTGCTTGTGGCCATGCGGTTCTTCAATAAATGCTGGATTTAGAGGTGACTACAAGAGTATGCCACCTGCACGGCAGAGCTTGGCAAGCCTCCCGTGTCGTATTTGATATGCCAAATACCAGTAACAATTATAGACCTCAATCCCATGAACTAATGGAATGATTTGAGGCTCTTTATGTTCCTGGAGCAAGCAGGTGCCCTTGGGCTCTACTAGCATGAGACAGGATATATGGAGAGTTACTGGTGCCCGCTCCAGCAAATCGATTATGAATGGGAAGACAGTGATACAGTGAAATCTAACCACATCAATGTCAACTGGTATAGCCTTTTTGGAAAATATGGCCATTACTCCAAAAACTACAAATTGAGCTCCCGTTAGACCCAATCATACCACTTCTGGGAATATACCCTGGGAGGCCAAAAACACACAGTGGAAACACCATCTACTCTTCTATGCTCGGAGCAGCGCTATTCATAATAGCTAGAATCTGGAAACAACGATAGTGCCCAAAAACAGATGACTGGATAAAGAAACTGTCATACATCTACACAATGGAATATTATGCAGCTGTTAGGAAAAACGGAGTTAAAAATTGTAATATAAATGGATGGACATGGAGAGGATCATGCTGAGTGAAACTAGGCAGAGGGAAAAGGACAGATATAGAATGACTGCATTTATTTGAGGGATATAAAAATGTAAAAAATTAAATAATTAAAAATTAGAATAAATAGGGGCTGTACACTAGGCACAATTGTTCCCTTCATTTTTGTGTGGTGTTCTAAGGATCATCCATGTGGCAGTATGCATTGGTACAAAAATGCTTTTTATGGTCAAAGACTATCCCATTGACTACCCAACATTTTAAAAATTCTTCATTAGAGGCAGGGGGAAAAATCCTTCATTAGTTGATGGGTATCTGGATTGTTTCCATTTGGGGGCTATTCTGAGTAATGCAACTGTGAGCCATCAGGCTACCATAACTACTATACACTTATTAAAAACATAAAACCAACATATATTTGACACACAATTACTAATGGCTGAGAGGTCTACTTCTGGAGAATTGTAGAACTGTCTTCAAAAACTAGCACGTGCTTCTCTGCCCCTCTGTGTCCACAGAGCTGATGCAAGTTGTGGGGAGCATATTAAATGATTGATGTGAAAATGCTTTCTAGTACATCAAACTGTTGGTCCAAAAATTAATCCTCAGTGATGTGAGTTTGAGACCCTGCCTTTCGAGGTGTTGCAGGTATGGCTGTAGTGCCGGGCTGCGCCAGCAGGTGGCAGATAGGAGACAGGCTTGTCTATACCCAGAGCTCTGCCCCATGGGCCCTGGATGGTTGATGGTCTGACATAGAAAAAAGACGGATGAACCCAGAGCCATGGCAGAGCCTGGCTAGCTACCTGTAGTGTATTAGATATGCCAAAAACGTAACAATAATGGACTTCATTCCCAATGAATGGAGAAGTTACTGGTGCCCGCTCAAGCAAATCGATGAACAACAGGAAGACAAGTGACAAGTGACAAAAAGTAGCATGATACCAATATCCAAGGCCAGACAAAACATGGATAAGGAGGTCTTATCAAAGGGTAGAACCTACTGCAAGTGTGTGTGAGTCAGAGGTTAGGTAATACAGAGAAAGGATCAGTGTAACTAATAAATATGGTAATTGATAACACCAGCATAGAACTGAGCATTGAAAGTAGGCAAAGGTATATACATAATAACCTCTAAATGTATTTATTGCAATCCACAATGTGTAAGAGAAGGAATATAGATAGATACAGAGAGAGAGAGAGAGAGAAGACATAAAGAACCTGCTATAGAAGCAGGCTAGGGAGGGGGAGGAATTGGAGACAATGGTGGTGGGAAATGAGCACTGGTAGAGGGATGGGTGCTGGAACACTGTATGATCAAAACCCAAATATGAACATCTTGGTATTTTTATATATCATGGTGGTGTAACAAAATATTTTTAAAATATATAAAAGGATATGTCTTAATTCTGGATTTATAATAGTTGTACAGATGGCAATGATAACCCTATTTGATACGAAAAAGGGAACAGAGTCATCCTGTTTGCAGACAGAGAGCCTTTCTGGGAAGGTGTTCATATCCCATTAGGTTTGAGAACATATTTCCTAGTTCCTTCAAGCTTCAGCAACAGGAATACTGGGATAGCACCTTCCTGGACAGAAGATCACTTAGAGGAAATCCAGACCTCTCACCATTTTGAACTGGGGGAGAGCCTCTGACGGTCCTGGAATTAGCATAATACTTGCCATCACTGTCCCAGCTAACAAGTGGGATAACATGTCGTGAAGAGCATAAGGGAGGATTTTATGGTTAGTGTATAGAAATAATCTAATGATGATAGAACATTGTAAGCAGTCAGTAATAGTCACCACAATTAACTGCTCCTTCCACAAAAAGTTGAGAATTCTTGACCATTTTGAAGATGAAGCACCATCTTCTCACCAGACAGAGCAACACAATTTAAAAGCCCCTGCTGAGAATGAAGGATTAGCATTCACCTTCAATTATTAATCCAGGCCCTGGGGGAATGCTGTGAATTGGAGATGAGAGGGGAGCGGAGAGTTTTTCCTTTGAGACAGTGACTTTTTTATACCATGCTATTCTGAATGTCACGGAAAGTTAATGAAGACATGTTGTGCACCCACTGCAAAGGCAATAAAAGAGAAAGTGCAACCAATTCTACCATCACCAAGTAGATCAAATCCTTAGTGGCATAGAAAGTATAGGAAAGAAATGGGAGTCTAGCTAGAAGAAAGATGGGAGTGATGTTAATAGAAGCTGAGAAGAGAGAGAATTCTACCCAGTCTTCCTGCAGTTCTTCTACTTGTTTTTTTCTTTTACAAAACCATATTTCTACCCAAAGGTTAAGGCTAGGAAGTGGGTGCAAATTGCCTGCTCCCACCTAAAACAAAATAAGTGCTTTTCAACAGAGGCCAAATGGTCTCCTGTTAACTCCCAAGGTATTTCATGAGGGCTATGAGGTTTAAAAAAAACCTGCATGAATAGGGTATCATGGTAAGACAAGAGTTCTCAGATCTTGCTAGTAGTTCTTGTTCAGTCTTAATAGTGTGAACAAAGTAATGAATGATCTTTGCATGTTCCCTAACTATATTGCTGCTGATAATCCTAAGAAGTAAAACAATAGCTGTTTCATAAGTAACTCTTGCCAGCTTTAAATAGCATTTACAGAGTTCCTTACGTTAGTCATCATTCACAACACAATGAACAATCTCCAAGAGTTGGGATAAGTAGGAAAATCTTAAAATGCCTTAAAGAGGCCTCCCTGTCTCTGATGTGCAGATACCTCTGATGGGGAAATGCATTATCCCCAACAGACTGGGTAAGATGGTCCTGAGCTGAGACAGCAATCTGGAAGCACCTGAAGTGAGTGGCTGAGGAGGTTAAGATGTTCTGTGAAATGGTTTGGAATCCTCTAAAGAAAAGTTCCCTGCATAATTCTTAGGTATTAGGACTTTTTAAAAAAAAAAAATCAGAGAAGAAAGGCAAATTCTAGAGTGATTTCTATAATGTGGCCATAAAGTAGTTTTGTTCAGAGGAACAAAGTAATCTCTATTATTAGGTATTCTTTAGTTCTCACAGCTCTTCTAGAAAATATCTGGTATATCTCGGAGTAGAATAGTTTGAGCCATTAAAAGTGGTGGCCCTGCTTCATACCCCAAGAGCCCCACACAGAGGCCTGCCATCACACCAGACAAGAGAGACATGTTCAGAAAAGGGAGAAGGTACAGGTTGGGAGTAGGTACAGGTTGTAGTCTAAAGCTTTGCTCCACAAATTCAGTGTCAACTCAAACCCTAGCCTTACTTTATTATTACTGAATCACCAGAAGAACACTGTTAAAAGGTGTTCATGTAGGGATTCAGGCATACAATGTTCTATGTTCTAACACCCATCCCTCCACCTTTGTGCACTTATCACCACCAAAGTGGCAAGTTTCTTTCAGGACACCACCCCCACCCCACTTATCTCTGTGACAATTTCCCCTCTCTCTCTCCCCTACCCTCTTAGTATACTCTTATACTTTCCTGAGGGGTCCTTCTTTCATCATGCAATACTGATAATACTAGCTAATGGCTCTACTTTTGTGATAGTATTTAATTCTATACTATTAAAAGTGATAATAGTAAAGTTGCACAATCATGTTGCCATATACTACTCGGTTTTAAATGCTCCAGATGCATATGGTGACCACAGCATAAGGACAGGGGTGTCTTAATGCCAGTTACTCTATTGAATTACTCATAGAATTCTCTGACTTGTCTTGACAGTCAGTTTGACCATGTACCTCCCTTGAAAATCAAATCACATTCTTAGGATTCAAGGTCTCTAATAAAAAAGAAGGAATAAATGATTTTCTTGATTTTGTTTTATTTAAAACAATTCTTTGTTTGAGCTGGGATTGTACAGATTCCTTTCAAAATGATTTTTAAAATATTTATTGAACACACTTTAGGGTTCAGATTAAGTATGCGAAAGCACTCTAAAAACCAATGTTCTAAATCACAGTGCCTAAAAAAATTTAAGAAAGAGAGAAAAAGAAAAATATCTGCCATAGAGGCAAACTGGGGGATGGCGGGGTTCGGAGGTGAGCAGAAAAGAAACTGGGGACATGGTGGTGGGAAATGTGCACTAGTAAAGGGATAAAGGGATGGGTGTTAGAACATTGCATGACTGAAACTCAATTATGAGCAACTTTGCTACTATTTTCTCTTAGCGATTTAATGCAATTAATAAAATTACACAAAAGGTGGATAAAACAATGTACTCTGTGACTCTAAAGGACGATAAAAAGGGTTTGAATGCCTGTTCCCACTGACACATACTGAGCAACTGGAATTCATATTCTTCACACCTGTACCCCCTCATTCCTCACTGTAGGGGGCAGGTAGAAAGAAAAATGAGAATGAGAGAAAACAAGTATACTTTTCAGCCTGCTGCTAATTTTTATTTTGTTTCAAGTTCTATTATTATTTTATTTTTTATTAAAATATCATGATGTGTAAAGTTGGTCATAATACAGTTGTTTCTGGCATACAGTGTTCCAATACCAATCCCACCACCAATAGGAGATTGCCCTATTGGTGAGATATGCCCTCTCTTCACAATGTTGAACCCAGGTTCCCTCTCAACCCCAGCCTGCCCACTGACAAGCCTACTGCTAATTGTGTGTGTGCTATGAACCCTTTAAAACTTTAAAATGGAGTTACTAATTAACATTTTACATGACAGCATTTAATCCATTAGTGGGGAATCAAGGTTGTTTTTAATATGCCTTTCCCCTCATATACACAAATAAAGAGAATTTTGCTAATTTAATCCATCTGAAAACCACTGGCTCTTCAATAGATTCAAATGTGAACTCTCGGGTTAATTGTATGAGGAGGCAAATGAGGCAATAAAGATAAGTGTCATCAAAGCCAAACTATCCTGCTCTTTCTGTGTACCAGAAATGCTCTCCCAGGACCAGACTTCCATAGAATCCGCAGGCTAAGATGCTATTACCAAGCATCTAGGAAAATCTGATGAAGGAGTGCCCAAAGAGGGGGAGAAAGAGAGAGAGAGTCAGATAGGACCAACAGTATAGATTTTAAAAGGGCTGTTTTATCTGAATCAAACCAGTTCAGCATCAACCGTAATGCTATGTCATCACAGGATACCTGAATATGATGTGGTTATCTTTAATTCTCCACCTCCCTAGAAGTTAGAGCTTCTAGGGAGTCATAAGAAAATGAGGTCGGGGTGGTGTGAGCAGAGCAATAACCCAGCAGTTAGGGCATTTGCTTTGCACTAGACGAACCCGGGTTCGATCTCAGGCATCCCATATGGTCCCCTGAGAACCATTAGGAATAACTCCTGAGTAAAGAGCCAGGAGTAACCCCTGAGCCCTGTAGGATGTGGCCCAAAAAGAAAAAAGAGACATTAGGGAAAGTCTATGAAAAAAACGTTAGGGAAACCCCCAAATTAGAGGCAATTATAAAATGCTTTACCAGTGTTTTCATCAAAAGTTTCAATGCTATTTTTAAAAAAGAAAGTAGAAACTAAGAAACTTTCACAAGTAGTAGGTGGTATCCTAACTGGGATCCCAAAACTAAAATGGAACTTAAATTGAAAAAAAATTAGGTTCTATCAATAAAGTATTGATTTGTGTTCATGATAATGCAGCAACGTCAATTCATTATTTGCAATAAATGAAGCATAGTAAGTTTAAGTAGTTAATTCCAGGAAACTGGATAAAGAAATTATTGTGCTATCTTTGCAGGTTTATTCCTCCACCTCCCTGGAAGGTTGTTTTGGTAAATGTCGTTTTGCTTTGTTTTGTTTTGGGACCACACGCAGCTCTGCAGCTTTCTCCTGTCTCTGTGCTCAGGGTGTTACTCCGGGCATTGCTCAGAGAGTCACATGTAGTCAGGTGGTGCTGGGGATCCAACTGGGTCTTTCGCCACTTGCAAGACAAGTGTCTAGCTGGTTATTCTATCTCTCCAGTCCCCTAAAATATTTTAATCGAAGTTTATTTTTAACATAAGGTTGTTTTATGTAAAAGAAAAAAATGGGAGCTGAGAAAGATTAGATTTCAGAGTAACCAACTATCTCATTATCCTTTAGGCACTGTTTATCTTGTCTCTGAAAAATATGATTTACTTCACTCTAATATGCGCCTATTTTGATCTGGAAAATGCTTCATATGACTGTCAAGTAGATATACATTTTAAAACTGGAAATATTATTATGGTATTGGATTCAGGTAGAGAACAATTTAGCTTCGGTGGAGAGAAGTTTTGGAACTAGTTAGATCTGTGTTTATGTGGTTTCTTAGTGATTTTACTTAACTTCTTGCAGCTTTGTACCTTTATGCAACCATAAGCCACTTGTTAGTATCTAAGTAAACACTTAACAAAAAGATAATATGTTGGTCATGGTGACTTTTCAGTAGCCAACCTCAGACATCTTCTAGAATATCACAAAAGTATCACAAAAGATCCGAACACGTAGTTGTTCATTTATCCAGTTTGTTAAATTTTTTGAAGTCCCATCAAATATGGAAGTTTAACAAAATAAAGTGATTTGCCCAAGGCGACACCAGGAACTTGGGGTAGAATGAGAAAATAAATAAGGGTTCCAACTCCTAATTTACATTTCCTACACAAAACAGGTAACATATTTTTCTCCAAATATCCTTCCTGATACAATCTTTAAAATAAATGAAGGTAAAAATTACGCAGTTTAATATCCTAATGATTGGTATTAATGAGTTCTTCACAAACACAGAACTGCTGATTGGCTAAGAAATATGTTCATCTTTGTAGTTCTGCTGTAATCATGAAAGATTCCTTTATGACATAGTCCTGTAATAAATCTGAAGTAACAAAACAAAAAAAATCATCTAGGTTTGTTTTGTTTGTGTTTTATCCTAGCAACAATTGACACAAAAGTTAAGAGAAAGACTTTGGAGCCAGACAGATAAAGATTAAATCCTTTCTCTCCTCTTACTATCTATGTGAGCTTGCTCATATACATAAACATTTCTGAGCTTCACAATTGTGTTTTTTCAATTAATATGACAAAGATACATAGATACATAGTTAATAGGGCCAATAGAGCTGTTTTATGCATAATACAACATTATGGCACAGTATAGTAACTTCATTGCAAAGTTTGTGTCATAATTAACACTCAAATAATTAATGTTAGAGTGGCTGGTGATATTGTTGCCATCTCTGATATATCGGTATAAGTCATATTATTGTGCTTCATACATTTTGCCATTTTTTATGAATTGAAAATGGGGAAATTAAGTCTTACACCATTTTGTCAACATTTCAAATGATTTTAGTATTTTTCAGCAACACAATCCTCTTAACCTAAGGGCTTTGCGTTGTATTTTAGATTCAATACAGTGTAAACAGTGATATAATATAGATATAATTTGAATATATACTGGAAAACCAAAAACTGGATGTGACTGACTTTATGGTGATGTTAATTTTATTGCAGTGGTTTGAACCACACTGCACTCTATACCAGTTATGCCTGTATTATATTATTTTTGGGGGGCATTAATTATTCATAGTTCTGGGGAGATGGTCAGCATGACAATAAAGCCAAGTTTAGTTGTTCTGAGCATCTAAAGGTCTGGCTCCTTTTATACGGTATTGCGATTTAAAAACTGTGTGATAGGGTTCACATATTTCTTCTCTGGCCCCACTCTTTCCCAAATAGTGGACAGAACATTTTATATTGCATGAGACAAAGATTGACCTTAAATAGTCTTCAAATAAATGTGGGAGTCACAGAGCTAGTTAATTAAAACCTCCACAGCAATCTCTCCTCTAAGCTCTGCTTAGATCTAGGTCTCAAAATACACTGAGAAATCTGTGTTTTTCTCTATTGCTCAAATCTGTTCTCCTCCACATTGGCTTCATTCCCAAACTCCACATGGTGACGATGTGGTTGACATCAGCTCCAGAGCTAAATACCCTCAGCTTCAATTTCAGCTTAAAAAAAAGAGTGCTTTTCTTTCCCAAACACATCCAACAAAAGCCTCAGACCTGGTCCATATAGTCATGAATTAGTCTATGTACCCATTTTTGAGCCCATTGCTCTGAAGAGGAGGATAGGACATAATGTTAACCTTGAGTTTGGGTGATAAAGTTCCTTCCTGGAGATGGAAGGGACACAGTGTTTTTTTTTTCAAATAACTTACAACATATCACATAGACATAAAGAAATAGACTCAGTTTGGGGGAGGAGGAGTGTAGTCCACACCCAGTTTTACTTGTGGTTTACTACTGGTTCTGAGCTCAGGATCACTCCTGGCAGTGGTCAGGGGACCATATGTGGTGCCGGTGAATGGGATAAAGCAAGTGCCTTTCCACTGCATTATCTCACAGCCTCTCAGTATACATTTTCTATTGTTGTCTGACAAGTTCTGCAAAATAACCACTTAAACATGATTTTACTATCCTGTAGTTTCTGTAGCTCAGAAGTCTAGACAGATGTGCTAGAAAAAAAAAGATAAGAGTTACAGTACTTGCCTTGCATGTTGCTGACCACAGTTTGATTCCACAGCACTGCATATGGTCCCCAAGCACTGCCAAGAGTGACATCTAAACACAGGGCTAGGAGGAATCCATGAGTATCACTGGGTATGACCCAAATATGCTACCATGATGTCCACCCACCACCACAACCCACGCTACGCCTGGAAATGACATCTAAGTGGAATGTCACCAAATCTCTGCCTGGGATCTTAGCACTCTGAAATCAAGGTGTCAGACAATCCTGTGATCTCCTCTCAAGTTCAGAGTTTGTTTTCAAGCTTGCATGGTTGTAGGTAATCAGCTTACATTGACTGTATGAATGAAGTCGCTATTCTCATACTGATTTTTGAGCAGAGACCCTTTTCAGCAAATATAGTCTACCCTCAGGTATTTGTCACAAGGACTCATAATATGGTAGTTTTCTTTGTTCTCAAGGCTAACAAACCCTTGTTTCCCTGACACATCACCTTGTCTTAAGGAGTTCATCCAGTTCTATCAGCGTACCCAGAGTAGTTTGTTACCATATTAATGAACTCAAAGTCAACCGAATATCCTAATTATAGGAGAGTCATACTGTTGTATTCCACTGGAAATGTTCACATTCAAGGGGAGGGAATTAAATAGGAAGGCACATGGGAGTATTAGTCTTAAGGGAAATCACCTCATACCATGTGCCCTAGCCTAGAACCATCAAAGAAAGATGGGGGTCTGATTAACAAGAAATCACTGAATATCGGTCAGCCAAAAAAACAAATCTCCTACTTCATTCAAAGAAAGACAAAAGCTCTGGTATTGGCCCAGATTATCAATTCATGTCCTTTCCAATTCAAATCATGCTTGAATTAAAAAAATATAAAAATATAGATACTAGATATTTTCAGTCAAGTTGGGGATTAGCAGCAACTTTGCATGAAAGTCACCAGAAATAAAGGGCACATTCTTTAAAAATATCAGTATTTTGAGTGTTTTCTCAGTAATTTCTACAACCCTCCCCTTTGGGGGGCATCTCTTGCCCACCTCATTAATATCTTCTGGCTTGCTGTTGACAGCCCATTTTTTTACAAGACTGGAAGGACACAATCTAACTGACAACCCAAGGGATTGAAGAAGCCGTCCTAAAACATGGCCCTGACCCAGCAAGCGAGTCACCTTCCCTGAAGTCTTGGAGCTTGAGCTACGGTTTATCTCTAGCTCCCAGTTTTTTGGCAATAGAGAAGGAGGATGTGGTCAAGATCGCAAATGCATTACTCAGAGCCAGATTGGTTCACAGTAAAGAAATAGAACTGAAATCTATTCCTGCATTTCTCTGCTTCTGTCTGTAAGATAGTCCCAGAGGAACTTTTCAGAGCCTCAATTTAAGTTAGGAACTAATTGACCAGCAGAATTTGAATACAGTTCTCTCAATCCAGGCCTTTTCCCATATATAAGTACAGAAAAAAAACAGGAGAGCAAGAAATTTAGTACTTTGAGCAAAGTTCACTTCAGTGTCTTAGAT
Source organism: Cryptotis parvus (assembly GCA_021461705.1). Classification (NCBI taxonomy): domain Eukaryota; kingdom Metazoa; phylum Chordata; class Mammalia; order Eulipotyphla; family Soricidae; genus Cryptotis; species Cryptotis parvus. Next base: position 479,035 of record JAJIBD010000598.1, on the reverse strand, counting down.
TCACTGTGCTAATTTTTAATAAATAATACAGCGTTTAGTATGGTTCATTTCTGTGTTCCATAATTTCACCATATATAGAGGAGGAGCAGAAAAGGGCTGTTTTAGAAAAACTAATATTTTACTGCAGAAAAAATCAGATTTGAACAATTTTTAGCAAAATGTGAAATACTATGATAGAGGGAAATACAAGATACAGCATCTAATGAAAATGACAGCCAAGAATTACATGGAAGATTTTCCAAGGAGGGTAGTGCAGAAATTGAGTTTAAGAAACACATGGATTTTAATCTAGGCTTAGGTGGTCGGAAATGTATTCTGAGATGAGTAACCCACATTTTAAAAGGGATCTGTGTTATAAAATATTCAATTGCCTGCAGAGGAAAATACCAAATAAATGATGATATTTGAGTGAAACTTGGTTATGGGGACTGGGCAGTGGAGAGATGGAGAGAGCTCTATAAACAGGTGACACGGGAGAAAGTCTCAGGCTAACATACTCCATTGTAGAGCCTCATCTTGGTCTTGTGTACAGTATAGAATCTCTGAAATGTTTGGAGCTGAGATTTGTTTTGTGTGTGAATTTTATTATCTGAGGTAGGTACATAGATCAGATTCAAGACTGTAACTAGTCTCAAGATAGAATACTCTTCTGTCTAAGCTATTATAGTGATTCACTCTAAACTTCAGAGTGCAGCCTGAGTGAATGGGTAGTCTTAAGATATATTGGGGGTACAGAATGAAAAGAGAGAGAGGGGAGAGAGAAAAGAGATAAAGAACCTGCCATGGAGGCAGGCTATGGGAGGGGGAGGGAATCGGGGACATTGGTGGGAGGAAATGGGCACTGGTGGAGGGTGGGGTGCTGGAACACTATGTAACCAAAACCTCCAAACATGAAAAACGTTGTAATTGTATATCTCACGGCGGTATAATAAAATATTAAAATATATATATATATATATATATATATATATATATATATATATATATTGGGGTAAAATACCTCCAAGATTGGTGATAGACTGTGTTTCCTGATGGAAAGAACAACCTGACTTGCTCAATTTTTTTCACTTTGAGTGTGTGTGCTCAGAAAGAAGTTCAATCAATATGTATTGGTTACCTACTACATCCCAGAGCTATACAGAATCACTTTCCACTCCCCCGCTCCCCCGCACAAGAACCCTTTGAAACAAGGTCTTAAAAGAATCTATTTGTTTAGGGTTAGCTAGTAGCACAGGAAAAAGTACTTGAGTCTGTGTTGAGTGCCATACCGTTCAAATGTGGATTTTATAAACTCAAAATGCCTTTCTGGTACTATTCCAATGACAAACTAGCGCAATAAGATGGTAGTTTTATAGAAAATCACAACACGTTTCTTCAATATCCTAGACGTGAAGTTCATGTATTTCTAGGCTGTACTTGATTAACCTTAGCAGCATGTTGGAACTGCATGAGTAACCTTAGAAAGCATTGCTGTGCATGAGATACTCAAAAAATTGTTTAGAGAACCTTCCAGGCATCAGGATATCTAAAATACGCCTGTGATTGCAATGTATATCCAAGACTGATAACCACAGGAAGCCACACCCACAAACAAGGGGCAAATACTATTTTCTACTGAATTCTGTCCTTGACTCTATCTCCCTTCTTCCGCCTAAGTCTTATATGAATGTAAGGGCATCTTTCTCAGCCTAGTCTTCTCCCCACACCTGGAGCCTCTCCACTGCTGGTGGTCCCATGATTTTTGGCTCAGATGTATCTGCTACCTAATTGCCTGCTTATTTGTCAAGTGGTTGTCCCCAGCAGATGTTCCCATGTGGGAATTTGGGAGCCAGAATATGTACACAAACAGCCGATTGCATCACTGTTCTGCTTTTGATCTAGTCCTGGGGAGGCAGCAGTACCCAGGCCATGCATGATCCTCCAAAGCTGACCTGAGGATGAATTTTTGGATCCTTTCGTTCTCTCCAAACCATTTCAGTTATCTTTAGTGGCCTTAAAAAGGTCTGTATGTGTATTCTTGGACTTCCTTCACCCTCTGCTTTCTTCTTGTTGCTATGCTGTTGTCATTAATCTTTCTGTTAAAATAACAGAACATGACAGGAATCTCAGTATCCTGATGCACAGACATGCTAACTGGGACCCAGTGAGGAAAGGAGACTTGGCCGTGGTTCAAATATAGTCATTCAAGGACAGAGCTGAGATTCAGTTTTCTTTTCCCCATCACTGTGTGTTCATTGCCATCTCAGACACACAGGAAAACCCACCGGTTCTATGGCCAATCCTAAAATTTTCTGGTTAAGTGGCTTTTGATAATATTTCCCATTTTATCTGAGCATACAAGCCATGTATTTGCACAATTATAAAGTTGAAAATATTGAGAGTACAATACATCGAACCAGGTTAAAGAGGTTGTTATAAAAAGTGAGAAAATATGATGGAAAAGTGATAATGGGTGATGCTATTTAGAATAATGGTTAAGTGTGTAAGTATATGAGCTAGATATTGCCAAATTTGAGTCCCTGTTGTGGTAACTCTAGTAAAGTTTCCTCGGTCAAGTTACTTCTCTCAGTTTCCATTCCTTCATTTTAAAATTGAGAATAAAAGTATTATTAACCTCACATGGTTATAATAATATTGAGTGCTTATTACATGGCCAGCACAGAATGAGCTTTAGGGGTAATGAACAATATTGGAGATGATGATGAAAGAGACGGCACAGATTTCAACAGTGTTTTCTGGCGTTTTGACAGCACATTGTATGAAGAGTCAGCACCTCTGGTTTTTTTTTAATCTTAGCTCTGAAACTAATGTGCTGTGTTTCCTAATAAATTCATGTCCATAACTTAGCTTTAGAGATTTTATATGGAAGACTAGATGGTCTTTGACTCTTCTGTATCCCAGCAAACCTTATTCCTCAACTCCGCTCTCAACTAAAGCACTTGGCATGCCTGGGTTTTTCTGCCTTCATGCAATAATCTGCCTATTATATTTCCTTCCCTGTCTTCCTAGCCTTTGTGGTATGGCCTTATTCCCATTGCCTTAGACTATGCACATTTGGAAGGAGCAATGTTACCCTCTACAAATACCCTTTTCTTAAATGAGGGATAAGGACCAGGGAACATATCTTCAAAGATGAACCACTGAGAGCGTTCCGAGATAAGCCTTGTGCTCCTCTGAGAAGGCAGGGTTGTAAAGTGGAAATACTGACAGCAGTCTTAGTTCCAGCCATGTAAATAGTATTACTGCAAAGACATATATTTAGCATCTATGACATCAGCTTGATTTACCTTGATTAACGGAGCAATTTGCTGTACATTTTTCCAAATGCTGTAATCAATTAGAACTCAAAATAGATTAGAAAACCCTCTATGGTGTGGCCACAGTCCAAAAGGCTAATCCATCATAAAACGTATGTATATATTCTTTCCCAACCATGCAGTGGATAAAGATTTGTGTCTTGGAGCAATCCAGTGTGCTTCAGGTTTGAAAATTTGAGCACTACACTCTTTTGCCATAAGCTATTACTAAAGAAATATCCGGGAAGTCTGAACACTACTTTAAGTTAAGTAGCAGCTCAACATCTCTTGACTTTATATGCTCTCTCTGCCTATCCCCAAATATGTTTATACAAGAATCAACTTGTTATAGACCTCTAACAGGATATATCCTAACTCCTTAGATTACCATTGACAGCCCTTTAAAATATGACCTTGTGTTATTACTCCAGAATCATCTCTGCCTATGTTTCTATGAGTGGTCCCTGTAGTTTATATTCTTGGATTCCTCAAGGTGCCTCAAAGATATGCGCAATACTTTGCTCTGTATTTGCTCCTGGAATTCTTTCAGCTTGTAGTAATAGAATCAGAAACTAGTGTTTATTGAGTAGTTATTGTAGATGAGGCAGCAGTCCCAAAATAAATGTTCACCATAACATATTGAACTCATTATTCATAGGAATATTAAATATTATTATTTAATGAAGAGTTGGCTGCATATATGTTGGCTCCTCTTTCAACCACCTCATAAGACCAGAGTTTAAATACTTGCCCACAGGTATGCATGTTTAAGTGGTCATACTGAGATGAATCCTAGACCTCTCTCACCCCAAAGTCCTTGGTTATTCTTCCTCTTTTAGTATCATTCTTTTGTCTCTCACTCATTACTTTCATCTCAATCTTTACCCCATCTCCACTTCTCATGATGCTCATCTATTTGGGGGTGGGGGTGGGAGGAGAAGTTATTTATTTTCTTAAGTAACAGTTGGATATTAGGGTCTTTGTAGCCCATTCACAGTTGAAATCAATCTATGTCCAACCTCTCCATTCTGAAATGATTTATTAAATTGCCACAGTCGTTACAGCATGCTCCAGCACCTTTAATAGCGCAGTGGAATGGAGTATTGCTTACAGAGTAGTATAATAAAGTGCTGGCTGAGAAATTATTTTGGATTGCCTTTTACTTCTCAGTACAGACCTTTGGGTCTCAGAATCTATACTTCATTTTCAATGAATAGAAATACTCTCAATATCAATTGCTTTCATAGAAGGGTAGCAAAGTACTTTATCAGGAGCCTCACAAAGTGTTATTTCTTCTGACACTTGAACACAAAATCCCTGTGATGTAGCAGTTTATACTTTTAATGTCTTAAAACTAAACTCTAAGTTACAAAACAGTGTGAGTTCCTGTATGTTCTGAGCAAAAGAAATCATTGATATTACTTATGATTCTTTGTGACTTACCAAGGAATTTGCCAAATGCCTGGACCATAGCTGGCCCTTGGAACACACATACCAAGTGAATCAATACAATTTTGCAGAAGAAGCACCCGCCTGGGAAGTCAAAGGCCTGGGCACAGGGCCCAGCTCTACTCCTCAAAGACATTAGAAAGTAATTCAACCACTTGTGTCCTCAGTTTCTTTATCTTTAGAAAGAGGATGTTAAACCCCTTACTTCATAAGAATGTTATGTGGAACAAATAAAACTGTCCACATGGAAGTGCCTTGTAAACTAGAAAGAAATGTATATGTATAAGGAGATGAACAGGATCAACTTGCATTCTTAAAGAAACACACAGGCATGCAAGTGCTGGGGCTTTGAGGCTCTCAGGGGATCCCATCCAAAGCCCTGCAATTCAAAGTCCAGTGGTTTATTCCATTTTTACAAATAGTTATTCATCTTCTTGACCTGACACTTAGTGAATGAACCGCAAAATCCTCCAATCCACTGCTTAAGCATATTCTTGGCAGCAAAGACATTAGAGGCCAATCAATTCACTATTCTCTCCCTCCCAACACACAGTATTATACCCATGAGCTGATCTGCAAAGGGCAGGGATTGTACTTTTCCCCTTCCCTAACACCTAGCGTGATGCTTTCCCAATTACTACACACTTATCAACTATTGAGTGAAAGAGCAAGTAAGCAAACTAAATGATATGTTCAACATATCCTCAGGACTTTATCGTGAGTGCTTTTTCATCTGCTTATTTGTTTATTAAATGAATTGCCATTCAGCATGTCATTCAGCTCTGGGGCTCAGACCTCTGATTTTATTGTGTCCCAATTTATCACAAGTAAGTTTTTATTCTTGTTTGCATTTGCTGCTAATTGATTTAAATTTGTGCATTTTGTCCCTGCACGTAAAATTCCAAATGCTGTGTCTCTTTAAATGTGTGATTTGGGGTAGGTCTTCCAGCAGGTAATAAATAGATCTTGATTGTTGGAACCTGGGTGAATTAAAAGGGCTATTTGGATTGTGACTTCTGAGGAAGAGACTGAGTAGGAAGTGCATTGTGTGGTCTGATAATGTATTTATTTACGAGACTAAATGTTTATCTAAGCCTCCAGAAGATCTCTGACTTCATTTTGGTGTCTGTGTGCATTTGTGTTATTTTCCATGGTCAAAACAGCCCCATCCTTCTGGGGTCCAGCTGGGATATGAAGTAATAAACAGACATAAAAATTGGCTCACTCCATGACAAGAAGTGGGAGCAAACTAATGTCTTTAAGAAATTCTTCTCTGAGTAGTGAATGCACCAGCATCCTGCTAGTTCAAGTAGGGTTCAAGCAAGCACTCTAACTTTGTTAACGCTATTTATGACCAACACAATGAAACCTCTTTACCCATTCAGTCATTGGGCATTTCTGATGCAGTTGTTTTTCTTTCAGTGTTCTTTGACAGCGTTCAACATTGGGTTACTTTGACAACTTCAATAACTAATTCAGTGTATGAGCAAGCCAGCCTTTTGTTTTCTCAGTATGTCCCTTTGCCATTTAAGAACTTAACAGGGGCTAATACAAACCAATGATCATACTTCATTCTGAATGACTAAACTAAGTATGTTCAAAACCACCCATCTAAAATATCTTACAGGATGTTTCAAAGAAAGCCAAGTAGGAGTTTTCGAGTTTCATCCCATCTCATTTCTCATAATGTTTTTTCACCAAAAAAAAATCCTCATATAACCAAAAAATAAAGTCACTATACTGAGACACTGGAGTTGCATGCATAGAAGGGAACATACAGTCAGGAATTTGTTTATTTTTCATGCACTAAATAAAGGAGACTAAACTGACTAAACTGAGATGCGGTGAGAGATTAAAAATAAAAAAAAGCTATGCTCTATACAATTTAGACCTCATGTTTTGGCATTGATAAATGTATCCTGAGTATCCATTTACATGCCACTGTCAGGCAGTTCTCACTGACACAGAAGACACAGAATGCTCCAACAGCTGAGAGAAAGCGCCTCTTCTAGAGTAGTCATAAGGATGGAGTGACATAAGGATGGCGCTTGAGCTAGGCGACAAAGGTGTAGGAAATGCGAATCGGTTGTATATGAGGAAGTGGTGAAAACAAACTAGTCAGGAGAAAAACAGAACATGATGTATCACCCTCTGCCTTCCTGGCAGCAGTGCCATACACTAGCTCTCTCAACCCTCACTTGGAGAATTAGTAGTCAGCAACACGTGCCGATTATCACTCGAAGCATGTCACACCAGCTAACTTCTCACTGCAAAGATACATGAGGTGGGATGTTTCTCAATAACTGGATGTGGAAACAGAAGATTTGAATCATGTGTTCAACATCACAGAGCTACCCAGAGTAAAGAAGGGTTCCAATTTAGCTGTATTGTCCCCCTTAAACTACCAGCTTGAGGGGCTGAAATGACTGTACAGTGGGTACAGTGGGTAGGGCACCTGCCTTGCATACAGTCAACCCAGGTTCGATCCCCAGCATCCTGTATGGTAGTACGAGCACTGCCAGGTGTAATACCTGAGCACAGAGCCAGAAGTAACCCCCAAGCATGGCCAGGTGGAACCCAAAAAGCAAAAAAAAAAACCTACTTCCTTGAACACCATATCATATACTCTCTTGACCAAATGTTTTTAATAGTTTCAAGATAGAAAGGGCAGCAAGAGGGATTAGTTAGACGCTTGAGCAAAGGATCTGCTAGACCTGGAGCCATGTATATGCTCCATATATGTTCTGTGAGGCAGAACTCCCCTCTCCCAGCATTATCTGAGCCCACAATCAAAGGACATTGCAAAGGTACCCACTGGCCAAGAGCTCATTATATCATGTTGTGTTTTAATGCCTACACTCAGGTTATCCTTATAAGAAGTCTTTGAACAACTGGTTATTTCCTCTAGTTGGGTGATTTAGAATCTGCCAGATTTCCCAGGTATCCAGTCCTTACCAAATGGATGATTCTTAAATAAGTTATCTCCCTCCAAAACCCATTTTCTTACTCCGTGCCCCCTTGTCATAGACAGATTCTGTTACTGGAGAATATGGGGGCATGATGCTCATAGTGCAAACCAAAAGCACATGTGGAAGGAAAGAAAACTAAGTCACAGAAGGAAATGAAGGTGGGGGAGACAAAGGACAAAGTGATAAAATTCTCAGATGGGCCTACACACAACTCATGAATAGGAATTAATGTTGGGATAAGGAGAGACTCTGACTTAGATAAGATCTATATATCAACACTCAGAGGACATGTTCTGACCTGGAGTTTGAACCAGAGAGGGACCATAACATGAAACCTGAAAGATTTTCTGTGTTTTGAAATGCCAGATTGGACACAGGAAAGGAGGCTGCGTGTCTAACCTGGAGTAGCAATGGTGTTGATAATTACATAGCAATTTTCTGAAAAATATCCTTGGCCTGATTACACAGTCCTTTTTACTCTGAGTTCATCCTCTTGTTTATTAAATTAAATGATGAATAAAAGACTATCTTTTTTTTTCTATTGGCCTAGGGGATTTATTAGACAAATAATGATTGCCCTCACCTAGAGTTATGTTTTCATTGCATTTGTTACGTGTCTTCTGAGCTCCAGCAACACTGGAATGAGGTTTGCATTGCTGCAAGATCCGTTAAATCCCTCGACTTTGCTGACTAGCAAGCAGCTCAGCAACAACAACAAAAGCCTTGAATCTATAACATATTTCCCTGCCTCCATCCTTCCTTTTCCTCTCCTCTCTCACCCCTCCCCTAGAGAACAAAAATAAAGTCGTAATTAAGAAAAGGACTAAGAATAAATTCCATGCATTTAACCAAAGTTCCATCTCTAAACCCAGGAGGATTGGTGCATAACTGTGGTTGCGGGAGAGGAAGCGCTCAGGGAGCTCACGCTGTGCTTTCAACACAAATACAGCTCATAAGGAATAGTTTATCACTTAAACCATCTCTTTCATTCTGCAGAGCAAAGGCAAGACCTCAAAAAGGGTTCAGATACCACCACTACCATCACCACCACTACCAGTGGGGTCACCCAACCTGGAGTCCCTCTGGCCCAAATAACTCAGAGCAATTCACAAACATTTATCGATGGAACCCATGACCCCACAGCGGATGCTTTACTATCCCATTCTGCACAGGGCAGCATGGTAACATGGAGAAGTTCAAGGCTGCTGGCTGCCTGCCATGCAGGGAAAACGAAATAGTGGCTGGATTCTGCAAGAAAACATCACCAGGTGCACAGAGGATTAGTCAAGAAATGTGATGAAATGAGTGCATGGACTAGAAGTCAGGAGGCCTGGGCTCTGCTCCCAACCCTGTCACTCATCTGCTAGAGACCCTTGGCCAAGTCACCTCCCTTCTCTGGGCCTTGGTCCCCCCAACTGTAGAATAAAGGGTTGCATTCACTGTATCACTGTCTTCCCGTTCATCATTGATTTGCTCAAGCGGGCACCAGTAACATCTCCATATGACCTGTCTCATACTAGTAGAGCCCAAGGGCACCTGCTTGCTCCAGGAACATAAAGAGCTTCAAACCATTCCATCAGCTCATGGGAATGAGGTCTATAATTGTTACTGGTATCTGGAATATCAATACAACATGGGTAGCTTGCCAGGCTCTGCCGCGCGGGAAGCATACTCTTGTAGTCATCTCAAAATCCAGCATTTATTGATGAGCCGGCCTGTGATAGGCTGGTCTGCTGGGTGGAGTTCTAACGAGGGGGAAGTACGGATGTGGAAAATGGAGGTCCTCATGAAGTGGGGGGGTCGTCTGGCTTGTTGTGAGGCTCTGCTGGGGTGGCAGGCCACGGCTCAATTCCTGGTATTGCATAGGCCCCTGAGCAAGGCTGGGAGCAACCCCAGAGCACAAGAGCCAGAAGTAGCCCCTGAGCACTGATGGGGGGTGGGGGGGGGGGTGGGGCTAAAACAAAAACAGAAAGGAGAGAGGAGAGAGAGAGTGGGAGGGAGGAGGAAGGAGGGCGGGAGGGAGACTGCAACCAAAGGGTTGCATTACAAGTCATTAAAGCTCCTTCCCCATCTGAAAATGATGGGCATCTGTGTCTATATGATGATAGGAACGGGCAACTTTGCTTATCACTGTGAGTGCAAACCTGTGCAACCTCACTTCTGTCTGGAAGAAGCACCTTTACTCTTACTAACCCAGCCCCATCTTCAAGCCTGCAACCACACCTCCATCTAGAGATAAGTCCTTTGTCAGATCCATTAGGAATATTTTAATCTTTAGAATTGTTGATTACTTGCTTTCCTATGTAGAAGTAGTTCAATAAATATTTACTAACCTTCCAGATTCTGGGAGCTAAATCTTTCATTATCTACCTCCATCTGACCACTGAGACAGTACTAATATTTTGGGCCCAATAGTAGAAGCATGTGTTGAACCTTAAACGTCAGTACCTATTCTTAAAACTTGAAACATCCACTAGTGGGTACCTTTAAAACATCTATTGGTAGGACCATCTGAATTAATGTTGAAATCTTTAATACACAGGTCCAGTTATTTTGCTTCAATATGTAGGTACAGTTCAATGAAATGTAATCCAATTTGGTAATTAATTATTGATCTTGTAGTCATTGCCAAAACCTAGACTCTATATGAAGTTACAAAGATTGCCAAGGTTTAGTTTTTTCATTTGATGGTGTTCTGTTCCATGGAAAAAATAAAGAAAGGAAAGGTAACTATAGTACTCTAAGATTAATTCAATAGCAATAAGGCTTGAAACAAAGAGCAAAAAGACCCACTTTGGGTTTAGATTTCTGTTAAACATGCTCCCAAAAAATCTATTTTTTTTTTCTTTTTTTGCGTCATACCCGGCGACGCTCAGGGGTTACTCCTGGCTCTACACTCAGGAATTACTCCTGGCACTGCTCAGGGGACCATATGGGATGCCAGGGTTCGAATCCGGGCCAGCACAGGCTGGTTGCGTGCAAGGCAAATGCCCTACCTGCTGGGCTGTCACTCCAGCCCCCAAAGAAATCTTTGACATAAAAATTTTGGCTTTGATATTTCATAACACAAAGTGTTTTTGGATATTAAATGAGTGCACATGAATGTGTTGTGGGAAGATAGAAATAGCTGCACTAGTGAAAAACTTAAACACATTAAAGGATTATGCAGCTGGCGTGAACATAACTTTGACATGTATGGATATCGAAGTGTATATCACCTGGATGAATAGTAGGTGATTCAATTTAATGCCGTGTTATAACTCAACATCATAGAAAAGGAGGCCATTAAATGAGATGATTCCAATCTCCTTCCCAGCTCTGGTGTTACATGCATGGAGCACAGACAGTGTTTTCTCTGTTCCTTCTCACATTCACTTGTGGGTTAGGCACTAGAATAAAAGTTGGAAAAAGGAAGCAGAGAAGAATGGAGGTAGGGTTGTTTTCTTCTGAATTTTGACAAAAGATAAAATTAAGAGACAAACAGAAAAGGCTTGAGAGCAGAGGAACTAACATTATGAATTGTCTGCTGTGGATATAATAAAAAGAATTTTATCTCATGTAGTGGCATGAACATAACACAATTTGAAGCAGGAGGTCCTACGTAGAGCATTTCATTTATAGACATTTAGGAATAGTTTTCATTACTCTCTTGAGTCTCAATTTCTCCCCAGTGACATAGAGCAAGTAATCCTGGCCTCAAAACTATATGACTCTACCGAGATGGACAACTGGAGTTGTTCTACTGTTGTTATTATTATAAGGGACAATGCTTTAATACAATTATTTCCATTTTATTGAATTATTACTTTGTTGGTGTAGGGTGGCCACACAGCCAATGGTGCTCATGACTTACTCGTGGCTCTCTGCTCAGAAATCACTCCCAGGAGTGCTTAGGGACCATATGGGGCCCCAGATATCAAACTTGGGTTGGTTGCATGCAAGGGAAGAGTCTGAACCATTGTCTAGCTCTGCAACCCCACATTACAGTATTTTTAAACATCTGTGATGGCTAGGTGAGAAAGAATTTGGAGGGAGCCAACAAAGTTTCAGAGACAGTCAATCCTCTCTTCAAAGCTGCACGTGATGAATCAGGCTAGCACCCGTCTTCGTTCAAGGAGCAACACACACAAGCCATGCCACGCTGTGCAGGTGGGCTCTCGCGAGCCCATCAGACTGCAGACTTAGAGTGGATGCCCTAATAATGTCCAGCTCTTCCTGGAGCAGAAATACACATAGTGGTGTAATTGCCTGTGGGCAGAGAGGAGTTCTCATTTTTTGAGCCAGATAACTAAGCCTCCAGAGTTCACCCTGAATATTTATCAAATCTTTACAAGCATATGAGTCTCACAGCAAAGATTTAGATACAGGTTTAGGTCTGCGGCTGTTGAAAGTAAATGTTTAATTCACAGGGAGGCTGGAAGCCAACATAAACCAAAGCTCGGACAATGTCGCCATCAAGTGGACATAGGCAGCTAGTACACACAGCTCTGTCGAAGGACTCAGTAAGACTTTGGGGAGTCAATAAGACTCGGTAAAGGACTTGGTAAGACTTTGGGGAGAGACTATAGAAGTAACTGCCCCTGGGAAAGGGAACCTTAGTTGCTCTGGGAGTCAGCATAGGTCACCGTGTGTATAGTACAACTGGGGAACAATGAGACTATGTCAAGGAAACAATTTGATCAGAAACCAGTCTACTTGGATTATTAACCCATTTCTGGGCAAGCCCCTAGAACTCACTCTCTCTTGGCTTATAACACAGGAATGATAATGTCTACTTTATAAAGTTTATGATAAGCTTTTGTTATGATATAGTAGGCACTGGAGAAGCATAGAAAGTAGTTAGCAACTTGATGCAAACGCTATTATCCTGCCATGCCCTTTATCTCAGCACATGCAAAAACTGAATCCTAATTGTCCCAAGTAAGAAATTTGTTCCGAACACTGGGCAGTGTGGGTTAGTGACAAATGCATGATTGCCCAGGTGCCAAAAGTTGGGTCTGAACACAAGTTTCACAAGTTCTCAAACTCTTCCCCCACTGTCCCAGAGCCTAGATACAGCATCATTCTCATTCTCATTTGCTTCACTGGCCTTCTATGTCTTTTCTTTTCTTTTTTTTTTTTTTTTTGATCTGTGCTACACCTGACACTTTTCCTCTGTTATTTTTACTAAACTTTGAAGAAAGGTATCACGGTCTTTGTGCTAAAGGAAGAAGCTCAAATCCGTAGAGCCAAAATGATCTACCAAACACCAACAGTGCGTGAGAGAGCTGGGATCCAGCCTTTGTCAAAGACCTACTGCTTTCATCCACCCTCTGCTGACTCATGGATTCATCACTCATCTCTAATTGTGCAGTATGTTTCTGTTTATATTTACATCCCAAGAGCTATTTGTTTATTTGACTGAAGACAGCTGCATTTATTAAGAACCCTGGCTCGTCTCACTGTGATCTGTTTCTCTGCCCTTGAAGGGATTGAGGGTTGGCTTTCATGTTTAAAATTGTCTCTTGGGTTCCCCACCAGTGGAAGAAGAGTTTTCTCAGTCAGGAAGATATTTACCCTTCCAACAAGTTGTGGAGAGGATGGGGCCAGCTCTGAGCACAGAAGGAGCTTCTGTTCCGCAGTTAGGTTCAAATGTAGAGACAGGAACCGAACAAGTGGCTCAATGAGCTAGTGTGCAATCTTTGACCGTGGGGAACCACATTTAATCTCTGGCACCAGCTAGTTCCCTGAGTAGCACCAAAAGTGACCAATAAGAAGCGCCCTAGCAGGGGTTAACTCCTGATGTGCGGTTCAAAAAAAAAATCTCAGAAGGGCCTTCAGAGGCAACTACTAGTAGGAAAGATTAGGAAAAGACACACAAAGACTATTTCACTGTCAGGTGGGATCTGGTATTATAAAGACCTGATAGTAGTTTATTTAGAGTCAGTGGCAATTTGGCAAACATCAGTTTCCTTGAATTCAAAAAATCCCTGAACTAAAGGTGGAAATTATCACAAACGTGTGGGAGTCAGGAGGCTAGTAAGACAGAAAATGGAACAGTGTGCTAACAATCATCGAAAGTATTAATACCAACCTAGAACTGAGCATTAAATAGAGGCAAAAAGATACACATGACAACCCTTTAATGTATGTTCTGTAATCCATAGTCTGGAAGGGAAGGAAAAGAGAAAGAGATAGAGAGAAAGGGAAAGAAATAAAGAACCTGCCATGGAGGCGGGCTGGGGGAGGGGGAGGGAACTGGGGACATTGGTGGTGGGAGATGGGCACTGGTGGAGGGATGGGTGCTGGAACACTGTATGACCAATACGCAAATATGAACATCTTTGTAATTGTATATCTCACGGTGGTATGATTAAATACTTATAAAAAAATCCCTGAACTAAATATTGTCTCTGACACCCTTGGAGTGTGATGTACAGTTGAATTTGTTCAAGTTGTGAAGAGAATATTCCAGACTTGCTTCCCTCTAGTGGCCAGAGGGCATTTTCAACACAAAGGTGCTCAACTCCCCTCACAGAACTAAAAAAAAAATTTCAAATTACTTTAAGGTTAGTAAAGCCTTTATTTTTTCTCAGGGAGAAAGTCCACTTCTAGTCAATTTGGTTCTGCTTTGCAGCTATGTCATTTTTCTTTAAATTGTTTATTAAAGATGTTGTATGTATCATTTTTGTATGTATCATTGCATCACTTAAATGCTGCACTTAGAGATGACTACAAGAGTATGCTACCCGCACGGCAGAGCCTGGCAAGCTACCGTGTAGTATTTGATATGCCAAATCACTATCACTATCTATCTCACTATCTTCCCATTAATCATATATTTGCTAGAGCGGGCACCAGTAATATCTCCATATGTCCTGTCACATGCTAGTAGAACCCAAAGTCATCCACTTGCTCCAGGAACATAAAGAGCCTCAAACCATTATATTAGGTCATGGGAATGCCAAATACCAGTAACAATTATAGACCTCATTCCCATGACCTGATGGAATGGTTTGAGGCTCTTTATGTTCCTGGAGCAAGCAGGTGCCCTTGGGCTCTACTTGCATGAGACAGGTCATATGGAGATGTTACTGGTGCCCGCTCAAGCAAATCGATGATGAATGGGAAGACAGTGATACAGTGAGACAGTGTATGTATCATTATGGAGGTACCAATTGTCTGATTGCAAAACAGGGCATATTCTGAAGCATTGCATTCTATCTGCTCTGCCCTCTAGCAGGTTGCTGACAGGTTTTGTTTCAAATTGTTGCTTTTTAAGTGATCAGAGCCACACTTGGCAGAGATGGGGGAGTGGGGTGAGGAGGTGAGGAGCAGTTCCTGCGTCTGGTAGTAATCCTGTTATCAAGGATATACGATGGCTTTCTCTGGCGTTCTACCTAATTTTGCTGCTTAATCCAGCAAATATTTCATTTTAATGACTTCATTTTTAATTTGTAGCTTCAAATCTTTTTGTATTTAGTTTAGGCTTTATGATGTGCAAAAGCTTTGAATAAAAGACTTTCTGGTGCTCAAAGTTCCAGCATCAAACTCTCCCAGTGTCAGCTTCTTTAATTAATGACCCAAAGTTCCCTCCCACTCCCCATGCTGCCTCCTTAACAAACTCATTTTTAAAATTTACTTTTTATAGTTTGGTTATCATACTATAATGGCATTGAATCCTTTTGGTTTTACTGTGCGTAATTATCTTACCTCTAAACCACTTAGTTGTCAAGACCAGTGAGTGCCTATTGCTATCACCAGTCTGCTCTCACCCCAACGCCACCTTCTCCTTCCTTGTTATTCACTGTCTTCCGGTTGTTCATCGATTTGCTCTAGCGGGCACCAGTAACATCTCCATATGTCCTGTCGCAAGCAAGTGTAGCTCAAGGGCAATTGCTTGCTCCAGGGACAGGAAGAGCCTCAAACCATTCTTCAGGTCAAGGAATTGAGGTTCATAATTGTTACTAGTTTTTTGGCATAACAAATAAAACACGGGTAGCTTGCCAGACTCTGCCGTAAATTGTGTACCTCACAGTGGTATAATTAAAAATAAATAAATAAATAAAAAGAGGGGCGATAGCCCAGCAGGTAGGGCGTTTGCCTTACATGTTATTATCATTTCTATAATTCAGGATGAAGGGATTGCCACCAACCACAAAACATCCAGTATTTGGCCTTCTCCCACTGACTTACTGGGTTTTACAACATATCTTCCAGTCCCATCCAGGAGGCAGGTGACTGCACAATCACCTTTTCTTATGGCTGTGTGGCATTCCTTTGTGTATACCTGCTACAACTGCTTTATTTATTTCTCTGTCACTAGACATTTTATTGGTTTTCATATCCTGACCATTTTACGAAGTGCTGAAATGAACATAAGTGTGCACGCATCTTTTCAAATTTATGCTTTTTGTGGTTTTGGATTTGATACCAAGAAGTGGGATCAATGGATCATATGGGAGCTCTGTTATTAGTGCTTTGAGAAATCTTCACATTATTTTCCATAGATGCTGAAACATAACAGTCCCACCAGCAGTGGATGATTACTTCTTTTCTAAAACACCCACACTGATTATTTCCCATCTTTTTGATATCTGCTATCCTTGCTCGTGTGAGATGACACTTCACTCTCATTTTGATTTGGATTTCCCTAATAAGTGAACATATCATGTAGTTGTTGGCTATTCATATATCTACATGGCAGTGGAAGTGTCTATTCATCTACTCATTTTTTCTCATTCATCTTTCCTCTTTCTCATTCATCTCTGTCCTCTATTAATTTTTTAAATTGGAGAGCCCCTCTAAGAAATTGGGGGTCACACCTGGCTATGCTCAGGGTTTACTTGTGAATCTGTGCTAAAAATCATTCCTGGCAGGTCATATGTGGTAACCAAATCTGCAAAGCAAGCACTTTACTGGCAGTAATATTTCTTTGGCACTGCTCCCCATTTTTGAGGGTTTTTTATTTGTGACTAATTATGATATATTCACCATGTTATTTTTCTGATATATTCTGTATACAGCTTTTCCCATTCAGTAGAGTATCATTTTACTTTGAATTAATTTTTTCATAAAAAACTTTTATTTCTGATGTTTATTCATCTTTTATAGCCATCAAAGTTCTGATAATACACTTAAGATTGCCTTTTAGATCTTGAGGCACATAGATAGCAGTATGCACTGGAATAAAAAGAGCATGATTTTGAGATTTGAACAGAAAGTTTCATTTTCATACTCCTCTCTACTATTAGAAAAAACTGACACATTGCCTGATTTGAAATTCTATTACAAAACTATAGTAATCAAAACAGTATTTTGCTGCTTGGTACTGGGAGAAGAATAAACTACCTGATTGACAGTTTAGGATTAAGAGCCCATAGATTACCTCTCATAACCACAGACAGTCCATCTACAGCAAAGAAGCTGGGTGCATGAATTAAAACAAGGAAAACATCTGCAACAGTGTTATAGATTTGATTATTTAAAATGTGACTGGACATTGGTAAATATTTCTCTCTTGGGGAGAGAAGGAAGAAAACAATTATTTTTTTGTTATCTTTTGAAACTTTAAAAGTTCTAGAGACTTAAGGCACCCGCCTGGCATGCTGTTGACCATGGTTTGATCCCTAGCACCATATTACCCCCCAGAACACTACAAGGCCTGGCTTTGGGTGTCTTTGAGTCCTATCAGGATATCACTATCACTTGTATCACTTATCTTCTTATTGTTCATTGATTTGCTCGAGCAGGCTCCAATAATGTCTCCATTCATTGGGAACGAGGTCCATTACTGTTAATGTTTTAGGCATATCTAATACACCACGGGTAGCTTGCCAGGCTCTGCTGTGGCTCTGGGTTCATCCCAGTCTTTTTCTATGTCAGACCATCAACCCAGGGCCCACAGGACAGAGTCCTGGGTGTAGACAAGCCTGTCTCCTGTCTGTCACTTACCATCCACCGGGCACCCAGTCACACCTGCAACACCTTAGTAGACCAAATAATGTCTGGCACAGAAGAGCTTGAGCTGAACTGCAGCGTCTGGTCCAATCACTGAACATTTGGACCCGGTTGGCTAAGAACCCTAGTAGGGATCCCTGAGAACTGCTTAGAAAATCCACCCTTCAAAACGGGTGTTTATTAACATTTTGAGTTAAAGTTTTCTATGGCATAAGGTAACATCCAAATTTATTCTCTCATTTCTATCCATTTGTCCCAGCATCATTTGATATATATTTTTCATCCTTTATTGAATAATCTTGGCAATCTTATCTAAAATTAATATTTAGACTCTTCATAAATGTTTAGACTTATCACTGGACGCCAACATCTATTCCGTTATTTGTTTATTCTTAAGCTGTTCCTATGATGAAATTGAACAATGAAAAGACCTCTAATTTTTTTCTTCTCTGTCAATATCATTTTTGCTATTCTGTGTCATTTGCAATTCTATATGCATTTAAGAACAATTTTTTTTATTTTTTCCAAACAGGATGCCAGCTTTGGCAGGGGCTACATTGAGTATGTATACCACTTTGGATAATAGCATCTTCCAAACAGTATTAGGTTTTGTCATTCACGACCATAAGTTCTTTCTGCTTCTTCAGTCTTATTTATCGTAACTGAGGTAACTAAATATAGTAGTGTTTGCATTTATACTAATGGTTAGTGCTACTGCCTTGAGCCCAAGCCCCTACCCCACTCTCCTTGTCTTAGTTCTCCTCTGCCGCTTCCTCCCCCTTTCTAACCACTCATTGCTAAGTAACGTCAGTTCTGTGTATTCAAAATCCAAGGGTTCTAAAATGTCTTTCAGCAAAGTTTTATAGATTTCTATCTATAAATCTTATATCCCCATGTTAAAATTTATCTCTAGGGATCTTATTATAAACAGAATTGTTTTAATAACTTCATTTTAAAGATTTTTCACTACAAGAACCTAGAAGCATAACTTTTGGGGCGGAATGTGTGATTGGGAATCACTTCTGACAGTGATCTTTGAGTAGTTAGTTAGTTAGGGGACCCTATTGTGATGCTGGGGATCAAATCAGGATCTGCCACATGCAAGGAAAACACCTAATCTTTCTACTGTCCCCAAAGCATTTTTATTAATATTTTACTAAACCACTGTGAGATATACTAGAAGATGTTCATATTTGGGTTTCGTTCATACAGTGTTCCAGCATCCATCCCCCAATCAGTGCCCGTTTCCCACCACGAATGTCCCCAATTCCTCCCTGTCCTCTAGCCTGCCTCTATGGCAGGTTCTTTATATATTTTCTCTCTTTCTTCTCTCTCTCTCTCCCTTCTATTACATACATACATTTAGAAGTTATCATGTGTATCTTTTGCCTATATTCAATGCTCAGTTCTAGGCTGGTATTATTATTTTCGACGATTATTAGCACACTGTTCCCTTCATTGTCTTATCCAACCTCTGATTCCACACATTTTTGGTAGAGTCCACCTGTTGACAAGACCTCCTGATTAATGTTTTGCCTTACCTTGGATATTAGTATCATAACATATGTATGTATGAATACATATATATTTATGTCATGCAAATAAATGCAGTCATTCTATATCTGTCTTTTTCCTTCAGGCTAATATCACTAAACATGATCCTCTCCATTTCCATCAATATATAGGCAAATTTCATAACTTCATTTTTCCTAACAGCTGCATAGTATTCCATTGTGGAAATGTACCAAAGTTTCTTTATCCAGTCATCAGTTCTTGGGCTCTCTGGTTGTTTTCAGATTCTGGCTATTGTGAATAGTACTGCTATGAACATAAATGTAGAGATGGTGTTCCTGCTGTGTGTTTTTGTCTTCCCATGGTATATTCCCATTTTATGGATGTTTTTGTCATATATGGGTGCTGGATCTTGTCACATTCTTTCTCTGTGTCTATTGTTATGATCATATTTTAATTGATATGATGTATTATGCTGATTGATTTGTGGTTGAACTATTCTTGCATTCCCATTATGAATCCTACTTCATCATGATGTATAATCTTTTTATGAGTCTTTGGATTCTGTTTGCTAGTATTTTTTGAAGGTGTTAGCATATGCATTCATCAAGGATATAGGTCTATAGTTTTCTTTTTTTGTTGTTGTCTCTGCCCACTTCCCCAAAGCATTTTTATGTACTTGGCCCTAGAAACATGTTTTTAAAATAATTCATGTATTCTCTCAAAAAGGGTTTTCTTTCATCTTAAAGGGCTATTTTTGTAAAAAAGAGCATTAAAATTCTATTTTTTGGTACTGAGAAAATACATCAAATTTAAGCTACTGATTCTTGAATTCACTGGGATAGTGGAACAGTTTGTTTGCCAAGCTACAAGGAGGGTAGTGATCACTTGATCACTTGAATCCCGTTATTCATCGATTTGCTTGAGCGGGCGCCAGTAACATTTCCATTGGACCCTATCACGAGCCAATGTAGCACAATGGCATCTGGTTGATTCAGGAATATGAAGAGCCTCAAACCATTCCTTCAGGGTCTTAACAAGGAAGTCTGACCATCTTGTAGGTGGGCGGCCACATGATCTTTTGACATCCCGTGGAATCCAGTCGGTAATGGCTCTAGTCCAGAGGTTGTCTCCAAATCGCATTACATGTCCAGCCCATCTGATTTTCGATGTCTTGGCAAATGAGACAATGTCCCTGATTCTGGAATAACGACGGAGGTCAGAACTCCGGATTCCTTCTCTCACTTGAGTGAGGCATGATATTCCAAGCATAGCTCTTTCGATTCCTCTCTGGGAGACTAGAATAGCATTCTCATCCTGCTTTCTTAGGGCCCAGGTCTCTGAGGCATATGTTAATGCAGGGAGAATGGTTGAGTCAAAGAGATGTGCCCCGAGCTGGAGATTCTTTGTCCTTTTAGCTATTTCTTCGATGCCTTTGAAAGCATTCCATGCCGCTCTCTTCCTCCTGCACAGCTCAGGTTTTAGGTCGTTCTTCATGTTGACTTATCGACCTAGATACACATAACTGCTGCATTCAGAGATGTTTGTTTCATTGAGAGTGAATGGAGCCTCAGGAACTAGTTCATTTTTCATAAACATAGTTTTCTTCAGATTCAGCTGAAGACCTATCTTTCCACATTCTCGGTCAAAGTCAGCCAGCATTTGTGCCACTTGGCTAATGTTTGGTGTTATTAGAATGATGTTATCAGCGAAGCGGAGGTGGTGTAGTTGCCGACCATCTATCTTCACTCTCATTCCTTCCCATTCTAATTGTTGCATGATGTTCTCGAGGGTGGCGCTGAAGAGTTTTGGTGAAATGGTATCACCCTGTCGAACCCCTCCTTTGACATCAATGATCACTTCTTTGTAGAATGGTGAGATCCTGATGGTGAATCCGTAAT
Organism: Cryptotis parvus; assembly: GCA_021461705.1. Taxonomy (NCBI): domain Eukaryota; kingdom Metazoa; phylum Chordata; class Mammalia; order Eulipotyphla; family Soricidae; genus Cryptotis; species Cryptotis parvus. The sequence continues at coordinate 457,969 of JAJIBD010000598.1, read as the reverse complement.
ACAGCTCACGAAGGATCTCGATGTATTGGTTTTAACACCCTGTTTGGCTAGGGCTTCGATGACTGCTTCAGTCTCCACAGAATCAAAGGCTTTCTGTAAATCAATGAATGTGAGACAGAGAAGTATCTTGTACTCCCTACAAATCTCGATGAGCTTGGTTACTGTGTGGATATGGTCGATTGTGCTGAATCCTTTGCGGAAGCCTGCTTGCTTGCATGGTTGTCCTTCATCTAGTGTTCTGCCAATCCTGTTCAGGATGACTCATGTAAACAGCTTGTAGATGACGGACAACAGGCAGATGGGGCGATAGTTGCCAATGTCATGAATGTCTTCCTTCTTGAACAGTAGAACTGTCGTGCTGGTTTTCCATTGGGAGGGTACCTTGCATTCAGACAGGTAGAGTGTGAAGAGCTGAGCTAGTGTATTGATGAGTACTGATGGCAGATTCTTCAGGTATTCAGGTCTGAATTTGTCTGGGCCTGGTGCTGTTCCCTTTTTTACCGGCGAGATGACATGTCGGATTTCAGAAGGGAGAACATTGGGAATGACATATCCATCCTGTGGAATTTGGTATGTGGGCAGGTGGATGTGGCTATCAAAGAGAACTGAGTAGAAGTCATACTTCTCCATTGCCTTTCTGGAAGATGTGATAGATCCATCAGGGCATCGGAGAGCAGTCATATTGGTCTTATAGTTGGCGAAGGACAGGTGGGTGGTGAGAATGCTTTTCCCGGCTTCTGCTCCATCTTCCAGTATTTCTGCTCTTCTGTCTTTGAGGTCTTCTTTTATTGCTTCTCTGCACTGTTTAGCAAGCTTGGACGTTAGCATTTGTTCTACTGAGGCTCGCGCCTTGCCACGTTGGTGAATGAGCTCCAGAGTTTCTGAAGACAGGTGTCCTTTTGTGTCTTTCTCTCTCTCGGCATTCTTCTCACAATCATGGAGGTGCTGAACCAGTCAGTTGTATTCTTCATCGATGTCGTCACTGGTTGTATCTTCCCATGTTGCTGCAATGGTGCCAAAGAGTTCCCAGTTGGTGGTCCTTCTGGGAGTTCTCTTCTTAAACTTTGCCGCCTTTTCTCCCCATTGCAGGAAGTAGAATTTTGCATGAAGGAGATGGTGGTCCGATCCTGTTTGGAATTTGGGGACGACAGCAACACCGGTCAGACAAAACTGTCAATTGAAGATGATGTGGTCAATTTTATTGTGGAACTGTCCGCCAGGAGATTCCCATGTCCAACGTTTCGCTTCAGCCTTCTGGAACTGTGAATTCCCATGAATGGTCTTGGTGGACATGATGAAATCAGATAGTCTCTCACCCTGTTCGTTCCATTCCAGGCCATGTGTCCCAATGTGGAGTTCTTCAGCTGATCTTCTTGGTCCTATCTTGGCATTAAAATCACTGACTATGATCTTGTAGAAGGTGTGATCTTTTTTTATAGAACTCCTCCAGTTCCATGTAGAATTTCTCAATTTCATCTCCTTTGTATGTGGATGCTTGTGCATAGACAATGAAGATAGAAATTGCTGGCAGTGGGCCACATCTCTTCAAGTGCAATCGTTCTATACGGTTTGTTAGGCATTCAAATGAATCTATGTTGATGGCCATGTTCGTGTTGACAAGGACACCAACGCCACCAACGCCTCTTTCATCACATGTTCCAAGGAACAATTCTTCTCCAGTGTCAAATACAGCATGATACCTCCTTGTCTCAGTCAGACCAATGATATCGTACTTGATCTTTTGTGCTTGCACCATCAGATCCTCATTATATGCTTCCGATGCTAGCGTACATGCATTGAAAGTACAGACAGTCATTTTAGTCCTTCTTCATTTTGGCAGCCTAGGATGGCCGTGAAATTTTATCAGGCACTGTTTGTTTGCCTTTCTTACTGCTGGTATATTAAGGGCTCTTTCGGGTCAGGAAAATAAACATTTGTTACTGGTTTTGGCATATCGAACAAGCATCAGACAGCTTGCCAGGCTCTGCAGTGTGGGCACTATACTCTCATTACTTTGTGGGGCTCTCTCAGAGGGGTGGGTAGAATATTCACAGCAATTTGGAGGTAAATCCGGGCGCAATGGGGAAAGCTGGTTTCTGCTCTGCCGGGTGTATCTGTGTCACAGATACACCCTGCCTGGTATATCTGAGACACAGGGTAGTGATAAAATGAACATTTGTTTAAAAGTCTAGTACACCTAAAAATAGCCATTTCTCTGCTATTAGTAGTTATTTAACAAATGTACAAGATGGAAAACATCACCAGATCCTGCCTACAGAGTCAGAGGTAAATCTCATGTAACATTTGGGAGAAGTTTTGAAAACAAAAATGTTTCCATCCTTTCTCTTTCCTGGAAAGGATGAGACATTTTCCTTGAAATTAGTTCTCATTGCCAATAAGAACTTATAGACATTTTAATTTTTATTTCAAATCTATTTAAAAAATACAAATTTTCTAGTTTCTTAATAAATGCAATACACAATTCCTTGCAGAGTATTTTTAATTGATAATTGCAGAAGGAGGGAAATGGAAAACTACAGTTAGAACACCAAGCAATAATTGTTATAAGCCAGATCTAACAAAGCGTAAAAAATGGTTCAGAGAAAGTTCAGCAGAAATTGGGTATTTGCACAACACCAACAAATCTATCAAATTATTTTGCAGTTGCAAAGTAAAACAGTAAATGTACAGTGGAGAACTTTATCAGTACCCATCTTAATTAACGATATAGGTTTACATAACCAGTAATCCATGTGGACTCTGATTACCCAGGTATGTTTGATGATAGCAAACTTACCCTGATATATTCGTTGTATCAGAGGGAAGCTTTGATAGGATAGAAAATTTCATCAGATCTTATCTGCAAGGACATGCTCGGGACCAAATGACTGACTGATGAGGTAGCAACACTATCCCAGGAATAAAAGATCATACACATACCCCTGCCACAACTGATGGCCCACCTTATACCTGGTTGAACCCAGGCTGTCCCTGGTGTGTGGCTCTACCTCAGCCTCTCTAGAGGTCACCCCTGAGTGAATTCCAATAAACTTTCGTGTTTTCACTTTACTTGTCTTTGTCTCTCTGTCTGTGCCAGGTAAGGTCAGCAGCTTTCAATTAAAGGGTTGAAAGACTTATTAAAAAATGGTATGTTTCTGCCCCTCACTATTCCTGGAAAGGACAAAAACTTTCCTTGAAATTTAATTTATAGTAGCGTCAAAAGAATAACCTAGAAATAATTCTAAGTAAGAGGTCAAACAAAAATAAGAAAACATATAAAACAAAAAGAAGCGATGACCCTTCCAATCACATCAAAACGTAACTGAATGAACAGAAGATATAAGAAAATCCAAAGTGAAGGACGTTCTACAAAGTAACATACCATGAATTTTCAAAATTATTAAATCATAAAAGATAAACAAAGACTAAGAAACTGTTACTATCAGAGAAGATATTGGAGATGGTACATTCAACTGATCTATTCTTAGATCACATCCTAGAATAGGAAGAGGACAGTAATGGATTTTAAAGAAAATGAAATGCAATTTTAAAAGTCTCAAATTTAGTGAGCAGATTTGTACGGAGTTGATTTCTTCATTTTGACAGTATCTGCCACATAACATAAGATACTAATAGAAAGATGAATAAAGGGTTGATGAACATGGTCTTTTCCATTTTTGAAATTCTCTGGTAACTTAGAATTACATATTAAAAAGAAATATTGCACAGGCAATTTACAAAAGATCTTTACCTTTTATATCCCATTCCTTGTAATCAGTTTGAGAAATCCCTAACACATGAAGCAAGATAGAACATCAGTAAGAGGGTAAATTCACTGTAGTTCTTTCTGGACAGGAGATGGCAGTGGTGATGAACTCATTAGCATTCTGAAAAAATAAGAGTGCTGTGTTTAAAATGTGATTCGGATGAACATTCATCATAGGATGGTAATTCAGTCCGCTAACATTGTTTGCAGTTTAGGTAGGCAGACATGAAGATAATGTTAAAGTGTGATAGCACTGCATCAAATACAGCTTCTTTAGTTAATAGGAAGTGGGATATTTGGATTATTTTGTTTTTTCCGGCCACATCTGGCAGTGCTCAGAGATTACTCCTGGCAGGAATGGGGGTAACATTTTCGGTGCTGGGAATTGAACCTTAGTCACCCTATGCAAGACAATGGCCTTCCAGTTTTACACACTCTCCAGTCCCTTACTAATTTTATGGGCTTTTAACAAATAATATTGATCTGCATTAAATACTAAATATCCCATTGAAAAATGAGCATATTGGGGAAAATATCTAAGTTTGATCAAGTTCTTCAGTTAGAATCTATGGAACCAATGCATGTGTTTCTTCAAAGTTAGTTCCCTTAAAGTGCCAGTGGGATTCTGAAATGAAGGGGGAGAACGCCTTGTTATGTAATTTTTTCTATTCACCTTGAGTTAAAAAAGAAAAAAGGTTAATTCTTTCCTATCTTAAATCTTTTGCAGTATTTCATAACTGTTAGAAGAATTGTATGAGTTTGCAGGTACTTGATTGCTAACTATTATTACACTAATAAAATGGAGGAATATACTGGGCACTTATGAAAGATGAAGGTTTCTGAGAAGAGGTACTAATGCATGCTTGTCTGGGTGTGTATAGTGCAAGCTGAATTTTAACACTCACTTTCCTTCTTGCTAAAGATTCTATCTAGCAGAAATGACCTATACAGTTATATGCAGCTAACAATAAAAGGAACGATTTGAATAGATTCAGAACTCAAGGTGAAACTGACTTTCAAAGAATTGGGTTTTTAAAAAAAATTGCAGAGCAACACAAGCAAACTTTTAGAGAAGATAGGTAATTTAATTTCTTGATTATGGTTATGGTAGCACATATATATGTGCTTGTTCAGATTCATCAGTTTTTCACATGAGATATGTGTATTTGTGTGTATAATACCTCAATAAACTGAAAGCATAGCTGGACATAATTGTTTTATAACTGAACTCAGCTAATAAGTTAAAAGTAAACTGTCTAAACACTTTCGTTAAATCTTTCCTTAAATGTACTTAGATACATTTATATCATATTTAAAAAAAACGTTTTGCTTACAATACTATAATGGTTTCTCATGGACGTAATTCCAATACACACCCAGCAACTGTCTGTTCCCCCCCCCCTTCTTCCTACCCCCCATCAACTCAGAAAAAGATTTAGGTGCAGTTTTACTTTTTGTTTGTTTGTATGAATGTGTGTGTGTGTGGGGGGGTTACCCTGGCTCTGCACTCAGGGATTACTTCTGGCAGTGCTCAGGAAACCACATGGGTTGCCAAAGATCAAACCCAAGTCTGCTGTGTACAAGACAAGTGCTCTACCTGCTGAACTATCTTTCAGGCCCAAATTCAAAATTTAAGAAAAAGAACTACTACGTTCTACTATCTGATAAATATGTATATATGTGTAAATGTGACTTTTTTTCTCTATTGTTCCTCTATCTCAAAAAATACAAACTTTAATATCTGTGGTCCCCTAACACTGTGCCATCCTCTACCTAGACCCCATGGGATCTTTCTATTAAAGTGAAAAAGCTGGAGCTGGAGCGATAGCCCACCAGGTAGGGCATTTGCCTTGCACTTGGCCAGCCCATGCTGGCCCAGGTTTGATCCCCGGCATCCCATATTGTCCCCTGAGCACCGCCAGGAGTAATTCCTGAGTGCAGAGCTAGGAGAAACCCCTGAGCATTGCCGGGTGTGACCCAAAAAGCAAACAAACAAACAAACAAACAAATAAATAAATAAATGAGTAGATAAATAAATAAATAAATAAATAAAGCAAAAAAGCTGAGTGTCCAGAGTTTCCCCCATAAAACTTTGGCTAGGTCCCAAAATTTCTGCCTAGACTGCTATATGGGAGGAAAACGGGGGGGTTGTGGGTCATTGGTGGAGGGAAACAGACACTGGTAAAATGATGGGTGCTGAAACTTTATCTGCCTGAAAGCCAATCATGAATAACTTTATAGCTGCATGAAGAAAGGGAAGGAGGAAAAGGGAAGGGAGGAGGAAAAAGAAGGGAAAGGAAGGCAAGAGAAATTCCTACCTAGGTCTGCTTCTGGGTTGTAGGGTTCTTTTGCCAAGAGTCCCTCTCCCAGAACAGGAAAGTCGTCTTTGGGGGGTTTCCAGAACCACAGAGTTTTGTATATTTCTCTCCTTCATCTATCATGGGGAACACATGTTGAATTCTTGCAGTGAATTTACAGACTCTGGAGTAGTTTGACTGCCCTCAACTGTTAGGTGACACGCCCTACTGAGCCTTAGGCTCAGACTATACTTAACTTATGTGAAGAGCTACTCCCTGCCTCTAGGGAATCTCTGGAGCAGACACAATGGGAGATTGGGCAGAATTGGATTGATTTCATAATTTTATAAGGCATAAACATTTTTATCATGAATATTATGAATCTTGCTTGCCCCAGTTCTATACTCTTCCTGGTCCCAGGGATCCCCACGAGGAACATCACTTGATCACTTGATCACTTGAATCCCGTTATTCATCGATTTGCTTGAGCGGGCGCCAGTAACATTTTCATTGGATCCTATCACGTGCCAATGTAGCCCAATGGCATCTGGTTGCTTCAGGAATATGAAAAGCCTCAAACCGTTCCTTCAGGGTCTTGAGGAAGAAGTCTGACCATCTTGTAGGTGGGCAGCCATGTGATCTTTTGACATCCCTTGGGATCCAGTTGGTAACAGCTCTAGTCCAGAGGTCGTCTCCAAATCACATTACATGTCTAGCCCATCTGATTTTTGAAACCCAGCCTACAAGGACCCACCCTGCAGAGACCCGCCCTTCAGAGGATAGTATTTCAAGCCCAAGAGGAATATACATGTAGATATACCAAGAGTACTTGGCCACGTTGGATCAACCATAATGTAATCAATTCTCCTAGTTCAAAGAGACATGCTAGTGTGCCTCTGGGCAAACTGATGTGTCTCTGATTCTAAAGGTAATTCCAAAGTGAATTATTCTGACAGATTTTGGACCTTAGTGGGATCTAGAGTCTGGAATCAGCTGGCTATATGTTCATGGTAAGAAATATCAATGCCATTTCCTACAAATTACATTCTGAACTGCTTTCTGATTCAGAGATACAGCCCCTCCCCCACTCTGTTAGGGAGTGTTTACCTCAGGGAATCAGCTCTGGCATTTGTGAAGCTGGAGCCATAGGGCCCACCTAAAGATCTGCATTTCAATAGGGTCATTTACCTGGCTTCATTTCTGAATAGCCCAGCCCACATGGGCTGGGCTGAGGGTTTTGGCAGGTGTCTATAAAATAAGTTAGGAGAAAGGAGAAAGAGTTTTTGGCCATTTTGACTTCTCTTTGCTTTCTGCCTCTCCTCTCCACCTGTCCCTTCTCTTCCCGTTAGGCCTTAGCACGTGGCCTAGGATTCTAAGCCACACATGGTCAGGGCCCAGCTAGGAACCTAAAGTCTGGGATTTTTCTGTTACTGGATTTTATACCAGAACCTGTGAGAGTAAAGTCTTTAAAACTGTGCTATAATCCTGAGTTTTCATCCATGCCTCACCAGCTTCAGAGAAGGAAACTCGTTCCCTGATATCGTTGGGGACCTCAGCGGCAACCCAACACTCAACCACACCATGCTAATATTAACTTAATCCTAGCTCAAATCAGATTTACAAAGGCATTCCTGGTAGGAAGAAATCACAGAATACTAAGTTACTGCCAGTTGAGAGAAGAGCTAATGACATTGAGAGTCTTCCTGGATGAAAACGAACTCATGAAATTTGCCTACAAATGGATGGATGTGGAGATTATCATGCTTAGTGAAATTAGTCAGAAGGGAAAGGATAGATAGAGGATGACTGCATTCATTTGTGGGATATAAATATAAACCAGTGTTCTACTAATTGTTGGAAATTAGATAGATATCTGTCCCAAGCACAAAAATGAGACAGTTGGTTCTGAAGTCATGATTTCTAAGTTTGAATTCCAAATCTGCCACTTGTTGGCTTAAGCCCTTGATAACATTTCTTATCTGGTCTATTTTTATCTTGCTTATAAATAAAGGAAATTTGTAATAATTCCAGTTATGAGTTGCACTTAAAATAGTACCTCATAAGCCTGTGTTCTCCCTTAAACACATAGCTTGCTTGTTTGTCTCTGTTTCTTTGATTGCCTATTTCCACTCTGGAGAAATTCTATAGTCTCTCTTGAACATGTACTTCTCTTTTTTCCCACCTCTTACATCTCTCTAAATTAGTTTCAATAAAAAAGCACCTTGCTTCATTAGAAGGAGGAGGAGGAGAAGAAGGAGGGAGAGGAGAGGAGATGAGGGGAGGGGAAGGGAGAATAAAGTAGGCGAGAGGAGAGGTGGGGAGAGGAGAGGTGGGGAGAGGAGAGGAGAGGAGAGGAGAGGAGAGGGAGAAAGAGGAGAGGAGAGGGAGGGGAGAGGAGAGGAGAGGAGAGGAGAGGAGAGGAGAGGAGAGGAGAGGAGAGGAGGAGAGAGGAGGAGAGGAGAGGAGAGGGAAGGGAAAAAGAGGAGAGGGGAGGGAAGGGAGGGGGAGGAGGGGAGAGGAGGGGAGGAGAAGGAAGGATGGATCATTCAGGAGTAGCATAGAACACTACATTATTTACTAGTTTTTTTTTAGGTGGCTATGCTTAGGAAAACTATGCTTCTATTCTATCTACTTAGACAAAACCATAATCCTTTCTTTGGAGCATAGTACTCGAGCATGGCCTTCCAAAGAGTGAATATTTTGCATAGGATATTTGGTTGTTTTCACTCTGGTTACCAAAAACCATATTTCCAGCCTCTTTTCCTGGATGTGTGAGGGATACCTGGAGGGATAAGTATTCTTATTTATCTTAATGTATTCCTTCTTATGTACTTTGTTATGCTTTTACTTGTTCTATGCATTCTTAAGGAAAGAATGCCATCTATGACAATATTGTATATCAAGTTTTGCACCATGTGTCTGTTCAAATACTTTAGAAATGTGTATTCTTTATGAACTGAGCCTTTATCAGTACAAATAAACTCATTCATTACTAATATTGGTTAGCTTGAGATAATTTATCACTAACATTAGCTATTCTATAATCTTCATTAGAGTTAACATAATATATTGATGTTATGCCCTTTTCTTGATGTTTTCTGACTTTGTGTTCAGTGTGGTTTTCTTGTAAGTAATATGCAGGGTTCTGTGTGATTTATTTTTGACTGGAGGGATACACCTGGTGGTGTGAGTGGCAACTTTCAGCTCCTTACTTGACAGTCATTTCCAGCATTGCTGAAACACCATAAAATGCCAAGGACAGAATAGGCCTACCTGTATGCAAAGAATACCAGTCACAAACTCCAGCACTTTGAACTCTTTTGTGGGCTAGATTCTGCTGTTCCTTTCTCCTGTACTCAGGGATCACCCATATGGAGTACCAGGGATTGACCCCAGGTAATCTACAGGCAAGACCAGTCTGCTCTGTCTCCCCAAAATTCTTTGGCTCTTGGTTCACAACCAGCAATGTTCAGCAGTTACTCCTACTCCTGGCTCTGTACTCAGGAACTACTCCTGGCATTACTTGGGGAACCATATGGGATGCTGGGCATCGAACCTGAGTTGACCTTGTGCAAGGCTAATGCCCTACTATCACTCTAGCCCCTACAAAATGTTTTTATAGTTTCCTTGTTTTGAAAATAAGTCTCTGAAGAAATGTATGATAAAATTGCTATGCCTATCTAGCTTTTAAGTAATCAGGCTGACTAGATTTGACTTTTAATTCGGATATACAAGCCACTTGCATTGATCATGGTCATTGACTTTATTGAATTAAATTCCTGATCTATATCTTATTTTCATTCGATCTCATTTGTGTTCCCTTTGGTTCTCTATTCTACTTTCTTCTGAACCATTATTTTATAAGTGCATTTTGTCCTTTTCCTGGTTATAACACTTTATTACCTAACTGTAGTAATTCCTTTAAGGTTCATAGCACATGATTGTAATTTTGCAGTCTACACATACTGACTCATGCAGAACTTACTTAAACTTCTCTTCAATGACTTTTTCTATGATAATATATTTAATCATATGATTATATATTATAAATCAATGCTGTTCTTTTTATAGAGTTTTAAATTTATACTATCTTGAAAGTGATATATAAATAATATTAAAATTACTGATATTTATCTGTAGTTGCTATTTCTGGGCATATTTATCCTTTAATATAGATTCGAATTTCTGTTTTGTGTAACTTTCCTTGAGCCACAGATTTCCTCTCATGTTTCTTCAAGGTGTATCTGATAGCCACACATTCCTTCAGTATTTTTTCTTTTTTGATGGCCTGAAAGATTCTTTATCTTCAAATCTGAAACATTCTTCCAAGTTATAAATTTCATAAATTACATTTTGCAACTAAAATAAGAATTGTGACATCATCTAATACTCTAGTAGCATATCTAGAGTAGGGGAAGTAAAGAAAACTTCCATGGAGGCAAGTGTCCTACACAGGAAATGTTGTTCTGCTAAATACTAAGAAGAGACGCTGGATAGGTGGAAGGACAGTTATGTCACTATGACAGTGACTCAGATGAGACATGGCATAGATTGTGGAAGATGCAATACTGAGATGTGTTCTTACTCTGCATCCATATAGAAGGTCCACAGAATTTTTTGCTTTACAGATGGGATAGTAGGCCTCATTTGGGCCTGCATGCAGGAAGAATGGAGAATTGTGAAGGATTCAACATGCTAAAGTTGCATCTTTAGTAAAATATTAGGCATTTAAATTCAATTGGTCTATTAAAATTCTAAAGGGAGATGATATTACAGTAGTTGCGTACATAAATCAAGTTCATAAGAAGTTTTGTCTAGAGATGAATTTGTGAGTTATTGGAATATAAATGATCACTGTATCACTGTATCACTGCCTTCCTGTTCATCATCGATTGGCTCGAGCGGGCACCAGAAACATCTCCATATGTCCTGTCTCATGCTAGTAGAGCCCAAGGGCACCTGCTTGCTCCAGAAGAGCCTCAAACCATTCCATCAGGTCATGGAAATAAGGTCTATAATTGTTACTGGTATTTGGCATATCAAATACAACACGGGTAGCTTGCCAGGCTCTGCCATGTGGGTAGCATACTCTTGTAGTCATCTCTAAATCCAGCATTTATTGATGAACCGCAAGGCGCAAGAGGCCGCATGAACAGGGCTGTGATAGGCTGGTCTGCTGGGTGGAGTTCTGACGAGGGGGAAGTCCGGATGTGGAAAATGGAGGTCCTCATGGAGTGGGGGGTCATCTGGCTTGTTGCAAAGCTCTGCTGGGGTGGCGGGCCAGGGCTAGAACCCTCCATCCCTCCCAGGCACCTTGTGAGCAGCTGGGCACAGGGAGAGCCAGTAGCAGCTCTGCCCCCATGTCTGTGAGTCTCACGGTGGCATAATAAAATATTTTTTAAAAAAAAGAATAAGGGGGGTCCCTCTTCAGGCATTTGGTCACATCACCTGAACCCTTTTCCTGGGTCCCACTGACAGGAAAACACTGAAATGTCTCTGCTGAGACACTGAGTCGTGGTCAGTCATTATGAATGGCCACAGGAAAGCTGGAGGAAGTCAATTCAGTTTCGGCACTTTTCCCGTTAGAAGAGGGGAGAAAATAACAAAGGTACAACTCTTAGAGTTGTGTGAGAGAGAGAAAGGGGTAGAGAGAGAAAGGGAGAGAGAGAGGGAAATGGTAGAGAGAAAGGGGGAGAGAGAAAGGGAGAAAGGGAATGGAAAGAGGGAAAGGGTAGAGAGAAAGGGGGAGAGAGAGAGAAAAGGGAGAGAGAGAGAGCACAATGCGAGCAGCACGCCCTGATCCCAGAACTCTAGTTCTGATGGAGAATAAAAAGGGTCGAGACAACTCCATTAATGTGAAACGGAAATAGCTATTTCACCCTTTCCTTAAAGCCTCACCCCATACCCAGATCAGAAGAAACTAGTCTTTCCTAATATGTTCATTGATATTTGTAGAATGAATATTTTTAACAAAACTGTCACTTATTATTAAGTATTTGTCAGTAACATTCAGTGAAGAATTCATTCATTTAGTGACTTATATGGTTACTTGTATGAGTTAACATTAGTATTCCTTTCTCTTAAGTGTGTTGTTGTTGCTGTTGTTGTTGTTGGCCACACCTAGGATGCTGGGGTCGCTCCTGACTCTGCACTCAGGAACCAATCCTGGCGGTGCTGGGGGTCCATATAAATGATACTGAAGAATAAAAGACCAAAATACATTTTGCTCAATTCAATATAGAGGGGGAGAAGTAAGTATGAATCCCATGATGAGAACGGGACTTGATCCTGGCCTGCCACCCAGTAGGGCCTCAGAAGCAGCCAGAGAAGCCCCACCCAAGAGAGAAACTGATTTCAAGCCTGACTCATCAGAGCCCGAAGCAACAGAGTAGCCAATTTCAAACCCAGGTATGCAGGTCTCTGCAGCTAAGGTCACTGGGCTTCTGTAGAGATGGAGCTGGGGTCCCTTTCCTCCACCTCTGTCCCATCCTGGAGGCCTGGTGGACCCACGCCGGAATTGCCTCTGGGCTGTTGAACATGATGCAGAGACACAGACTCACAGGGCAGAGCTGCCATCTGACTTTCCCTGAGGTGCATGGCCGCTTTGCGACTGTATGCTAAGTTAAACTAGTAGAAACCAACCATGTTCTAGAAACTTCGAAAGTAAATTCAAGAACAGAATTTGACCAGATTCTCCCATAACCAACCGGGGGGGGGGGGGGATGTATTTATCAATAACAGTCTATGTATGTGCTTTAACTGTCAATATAATTGAGTGCCAGCTGGAGGAGTAGGCATGGGGATTGGGGTGGGAGGGAATAAAGGTCTTTGGTGGTGGGAACATATTGGTGGTGGGAGTGGTATTGAAGTATGAATCTTTCTATCAATTGTATTATTAAAACCTTTTTACTTTGTAAATCATGGTATTTCAATAAAAATGGGGGAAAACCCCAGGGTGGGGGGAAAGAATGAATCCCATGTGGGTTCCATTTTAAACTATGAGGGCAAACAGTGACAAAAGCAAAGGATAGGGCAGTGCTTTTGGAGAAAGGAGTGATACTAGGATAGAGAGCTAAGTTGAAAATAGCACAAATACCATTTTATTTTGTATTTCTAAACTGCATCTAAGAAACTCTATCAGTGGCAAAAAAACAGGTCTTACTGTTATGTCAATAACTAGCAAATGGGAACTTGGTGAGATTTGGCATGTTTCCAGAATTGATTTCCTCAGCATTCATTGTACCATAGTAAATGAGAAAGGCATTTTGCTGTGTTTTGCTTACATTTTTGGGTCAAAACAAGAAACCCAGAATTCAACCATCTCAGAATGTCCTGCCAAAATGTCTCTTTTCATTTTTGTTATCCAGAGAACTTGTGGGGAGAGTACCCTTCAGATTACCATATTCATTTTTTATTTTCAGTTATACCCACAGGTGATGGGACATATTTTATGATGTTACTGTATGAAATATACCATTTTCCATGTATATATTATATGTTATATATGCACACTATTATACTATATTCTATATATACACTAGTTTACTTTCTGGAGTTAATAATTATAATACTCCTTTTTTATTATCAGAGCATCCAAGTTAGGAAGCTTAACTATATGATTATCCTGTTTAAATGTTGTAAACTTAAACACCAGGAAAGAGTTGAGGTTTATAGTAAATGATATAAGTCAAATAATATATGGTAAATAGAAATTGATTAGGACCTAGCTCAACTAACCAACTGCATCCAGCATGGTCATGAAAAATATTTTTCAAGAAAATGAGTCCTTGAACTTATATAATAGACACCTATTTGAAAGATAAAAGAGTTTGAATAAAATTCATACGAGGTAAAATGGAAGCCAAGAAGCTTATATTATTCTCAAAAAGTCAAAGAATTCTCATAAAGTTATTAAAGTTTACCCAAAAATGAAAAAAGAAACATTTTAAGGTATAAATGGAAAAAATGAAATAATTTTGCTAAGAATCTTGGGGCTGCATACATGGTTTTCTTGTTCTGAGGGAGAATCTGACATAATTTAATAGTATCATGTCACCTAATTGCTTTCAAAACATTAAGAAATAACACAATCACGGGAAAGTCTCATATTTTTTGATTCCATATCTTATCCTTATATTGTATAAGATAAAGCTTTGTGAGTTTTAGTTTGTTGATTTGTTTTGAGTCAGGCCCAGTGAGTGGTACTCAGGACTCTGCACTCAGGGATCACTTCTGGAGTGCTCAGGGGGGACCATATGGGATGCTGGAGATGGAACTCATGTCGGTCACATGTAAGTGAATCACCCTACCTACTATACTATCACTCTGGCCCTCAAACTAATCAAATGGAAGCAGTAATAGAACCCACAATGCAGCCTAAGTTTAACCCAGTCTGTAGACCATATTTATTTTGAATTTCCAGAGTAGAATCTTTTATGTATTCCATATTCATATTTTTTTCAAAGGGAGGGACTTGAGATTTTTAGTATGAAGAGAACCATAATATTGAAAAGATGTGTCCAAAATGGCACCATATTCAGCTCTTGGTTCTGATAAACAGGCCTCCTGAGAACCGCCCTCTTCCCATATGCTATTGTTACAGTGGCTAATGTTATCCATCCTATATTATCCATATTATTTTGTTTAATATTATCCATCCTATTTTGTTTTAAATATACAATTCTAGAACAAGCACTGGTCTTTAAAACACATATGTGAATAATTGTTCTATCAATAAATGTTTTTCTAAATTCATCATTCTGGTACATATTTAGAACCAAGCAACATTCACTAACTTTAATTGAAATCAGTACTTGGTTCCTGTGTACAATAAAAGTTGATGTCATATTTCTGAGACCATTTTTGATCAAGATAATTTCCTCTCCCAGAAATTTCAAGGATGAGGAACTGAGGCCAAGTTAAGAAGTTGAAACAGCAACAGCTGCCTATAGTGTCTGCTAAAGTTGGGGAGAACATTTTGAGATGGTCTTTTAGTGACAGATTATAGTGTTCTTTCTCCTCCATGAATTATTGGGTATGTAGATCAGAAGTCTCTTGTTGAAAGCACTTGGAACTTTTTACCTCCCTTGGAACCAATGTGAAGGATCCAGAAGGGTGACTTGGCCATCCAAAAGGTTATGTTTGTTCTAGCTAATTGTTAAAATATGAAGAATCATAAAAGAAGGTAAGTCTTAGAAATATTGGAGCCTCTCAATTTAAAACCATATGTTTATGGATGCTTTAGCCTAATGACTTCCATAATATTTAACAAAATAAAACAGGCTCCCCCACATAAATTTCATTGTTTGCCTGAGAGTTTTCATAACTTCAAATTCAAACTCTAATTAGTGGAAGGGAGTAGATTATCTTTTTTAAATATGATGTAGAACTTGGACAAAACAAGTATTCTCTCAGAACTGAAAAAGCGGTGTACACAAAAATTCTCTGGAAAGAGTTAGTGAGTTTCCGACTTATCTAGCAGTTAACAGTTTTGGAATGGGCTAATTGATCAGCTTGAATTCTACCCAGCAACTAACAGCTTCCTCATATTGATTTAGAGTTAATAAATATTTGAGTCTTTTATAATCACTAAGGAATCATTGAAGTTCTTTTCTACTCTTCCAGTCCTCAATATTTCAAACCCTTTTTATTATTAGAGTATTAATTATAAAGTGTACTGAGTTTTTCTATCTTTAAATTTTGAGGTAAGTGTATCTAGCCACACCTGGCTATGCTCAGGGGTTTCTTCTGGTTTTGGGCTCAGGGATCACCCCAGCAATGCTTGGAAAACCATACAAAGAGCCAGGGATTTAACTGATATTGGCACATGTAATCCAAGCCACTCATCTTACTGTTGAAACTATCTTTCCAGGAACCAGAGTGATAGTCCAAGGGGTAGGGCATTTGCCTTGCACGCGGCTGACCTGGGTTCAATCCCCGCTTCCCATATGGTCCCTGAGCACTGCCAGGAGTAATTCCTGAGTGCAGAGCCAGGAGGTAACACCTGAGCATTGCCGGGTATGACCCAAAAAAGAAAAAAAAGAGAAACTATCTTTCCAGCCCCATATTTTTTTTTGTAAAGGGTAAGCTATTGTTTTACCCAGACACTACAAAAAATTCAGTGATATGGATTGATAAAGAATCCTGAATCATCAAGCCATTCTAAGAAAAAAATGTGGTACTTCTCCTTTCTCAAATTTAAATTATACTATAAATTTTATCTACTATTGGTGGGAATGTCAATTGGTCCAACCACTTAAAAATATATGGACATTTCTCAAAAGCTAAGTATGATTTGATATAAGATCTAGCAATTCACTTCTAAGAATCTATGCCAAGTTTCCAAAAACACTATTTAAAAGACATCGTTTCTCATATGTCTGTGTACATTCACAATAACCAAGAAAACCAAGATCTAGAAACAACATGAGTACCAAGAACAGATTGCTGAATAAAAATAAACTATCACTCACACACACACACACACACACACAAATTCTACTCAACTAAAAGAGAAAAATGAATCATGCAAGTTGCTGCTACATAGATAAAGTGTGAGTTATCATGCTGAGTGAAGTCAGTTAGAAGAATATAACATACAGATCACCCCCTTATTTGTGGGATATTAAGAAACAGCACAGTCACAACAATGACCAAAAGCCATGGAGTTGCAAAGCTTTACAGAATTGAGTTTACCTGGAAGAGGGTAACAGGTGGGGGGTGGGTTGGAGGGATCATTGTGACATTCCTGGAGAAAAGTGGCACTCCGATAAAGGGTATAATGTTGGAACAATGAATAAATGATGTCTTATAACTAATGGCATTATAAATCAAGATGCTTCAAATTTAAAAAAATCAAATATTAAAAGCATGGCTGTTTGGAGTTTCTGTTTTGGTTTGAGGCACACAAAACAGTGCTCAGGGGTAACTTTCAGTTCTACACTCTGAGATCACTCCTGGGAAGCTCAAGAGATCATAAGAGATACTAGGGATTGAAACTCTCTGCCCACTGAAATATCACTTTGGCCCCCAAAATGCTTGTTGATGGGAAATCTGGCTACCAGGAACCTGGTTATGATTGAAAGCATTTATTGAAAATCTTTCCATGATATATGTTGCAGGTGAGGCTTCGGTGCCAACTGTGTGAGTTTGTGGCAGACAGGAGACAGACTTATCTACACCCAGGGCACTGCCCGGGGAACATGGATGGTTGATGGTCTGACATAGCAAAAGACTGGGCCCTCTGGGATGAACCCAGAGCCATGGCAGAGCCTGACAAGCTACCTGTGGTGTATTCGATATGCCAAAATCAGTAACAATAATGAACCTTGTTCCCAACTAATGGAGATGTTACTGATGCCTGCTCGAGCAAATCAATGAACAATGAGAAGACAAGTGATACAAGTGATATGTAATAATTGTAGTGTCTTTTCATCTAGCTTTACTATGTATATGTGTGTAAGTATAATACACATATATATGTATGTACATATGTGTGTATATACACATATATCTATGTATGTACATATGTGTATGTACATATGTGTGTATTATACATACACACATATACATAGTAAAGCTAGAGGAAAAAGACACTACAATTATATATACACACATATGTACATACATAGATATATGTGTATTATACATACACACATATACATAGATACATTCATAGATATATGTGTATTATACATACACACAAATACTAGTAAAGCTAGGTGGAAAAGACACTACAATTATTACATATCACTTGTATCACTGTCTTCACTTCATGTTCCTGGAGTGAGCAGATGCCTTGGGCTACACTAGCATGCTACAGGACATATGGAGATGTGTCGGGAGCGGTGCCGGGGTCTCCGACAGTGTCGGGAAGCGAGTTCCCTTCTACCTCCAAAGCCGGTGGGGGAATGAATGAAGACTCAGGAATCCGATGCAGTTTTAAAAAGGGCTTTAATATCACAGGATCCAATATACAATCCAAGAGCAGGGGAAAACCTCCGGACTCTGGGTTCCCAGCTAGGCCCCAGCCAGGTATAGGCCAAGATGGTTGCCACCACAAGTTGAGGCCCAAAAGAGAATGGAGAGGATGGAGAAGCAAAACACCAAGGGAAGCCGAAATGGCAAAAGGGGGGAAAAAATAGAGAGTTCTTTCTTCTTACAGCTTATTTTATAGCTAGGAATCCCTCAAAACTCCCCAGCCCAGCCCATTCTGGGCTGGGCCATCTAGAGATGAAAACAGGAAAATAGCTTTATAGAAATGTGGCAAGTTCAGGAGACCATCTGGTTGTTTACAAGGACCCAGAGCTAATTCAAAGCCTCCTAGCAGAGCTGGGAGAAGCTATAAGCTAAATGTAACTTCCCCTGTCAGGAAGGATCAAATGCCCTCAGGTAATTTCTCCCAGCACCTCACCTAATATCTTGAGCCAAGATCTGCCTGAGATTGCCTGTAGAGAAGGGGGTTTCTGAGATGGCATGTCTCTGTTCCAAAGACTAATACTAATGCCAGTTAAATATTTCTCCAAGCCTTCACAAGAATCTCGTCTACTTCACGGTAGTTTTGTATTTTAGTTGCCTTTGAGTTATCAGGGAGCCATGCTTGCTTGCTTGGAGGCAAACAGCGTTTCTCTCTGGTCTAATTACTTAGAGATACAACGTGGCCAGGCAAATATGCTGGTAAGATCTAGCTAGTCCCACGATGATTGTGGTAGCATGAGAGAATATTTATACCAGCCAGTACAGAATACATGGTCAGAAAAGACTGCCACATTCAGACTACCCCCCCTATCTATGAAGTGATCTGCAGGAGGCAATCCAGGGCAGATGCAGAGGCCTACGCTTTTAGGTGTCCTGCAACAGAGATGTTACTGGTGCCCGCTCCAGCAAATCAATGAACAATGGGAATACAAGTGATATATACACATATGCACGCACACACACACACACACACACACACACACACACACACACACACACATATATATATATATAAACCACTTGATCATATTTTCTTACTTTCTATTTTCACAGATTGTGAAACAATTAATAATTGTAGTGTTATTGACAGGCAGAGTTGGCAAGCTACCCGTGTTGTATTTGACATGCCAAATACCAGCGACAATTATGGACCTCATTCCCACTACTTGATGGTATGGTTTGAGGCTCTTTATGTTCCTGGAGTGGGCAGATGCCCTTGGGCTATCTCACATGTGACAGGACCTATTGAGATGTTATTGGAGCCCACTGAGCAAATCGATGATCTATGGGAAAGACAGTGATACAGACAATGTTAGCTAACACTACCATCAAATCAATAATTTTCCTATTTTGTTTTATTGTTTGCTTGGTTTTTGGCTTCTGAGCACAATTGCTTTTGTATAGGTTTTACTATTGGCTCTGTACTCGGGTATCCTCCTTTCAGTATTTAGGGAATCATATGGGATGCCACCAATCAAATCCAGGGTTGACTGCATGCAAATAAATTACCCTACCCACTATCTCTCCAACCTCTATTATTTTTATTATGCTAATGATACGTAAGTTTTTGAAGGGCTGGAGTGATAAGTACCACAGATACGGTGTTTGCCTTGCATGCAGTGGACACAGGTTTTATCCCTGGCACTTCCTATTGTCCCCTGAGCACTGTAAGGAGTAATTTCTAATTGTAGAGTCAAGAGTATGCCCCAAATAAGTCAGGTGTTGCCCAGAAAATTTCCAAAATGTATTTTTTTATTTTATTTTATATGTTTAGACAAATGTTTTCTTTATCATTGATAAAAGATGCTTCCATTATCATCTTCTTAATTGTTACTATAATATGTCTTCATTCTTTTCCTCATGTCACACAGCGGGCACCAGTAATATCTCCATATGTCCTGTCTCATGCTAGTAAAGCCCAAGGGCATCTGATCGCTCCAGGAACATAAAGAGCCTCAAACCATATATTAGGTCATGGGAATGAACTAATATAATTGTTACTGGTATTTGGCATATCAAATACTATGCCACCTGCAGGCTTGCCGTGCAGGTGGCATACCCTTGTAGTCACCACTAAATATAGCATTTATAGATGAACCGTGCGGCTGCTTGCGCCACGTGAGACAGGCTGTGATAGGCTGTCGCTTGGTGGAGTTCTGACGAGAGGGAAGTCCGGATGTGGAAAATAGTGGCCTGATGGAGTGGGGGGTCATCTGGCTTGTTGTGCGGCTCTTCTGGGGTGGCGGACCAGAGCTAGAACCTGCCATCCCTCCTGGATGCTTCGTGAGCAGCTGGGTACAGGGAGAGCAAGTAGCAGCTCTGCCCCATGTCTGTAAGTCTCTGGATCAGCATACCTGGGCCGGATTGAAGAAAAAAAAACTGCTGCAGGGTGGAACTCAATGAGACAGGCTGTGATAGGCTGTCACTGAGTGGAGTTCTGATGAAAGGGAAGTTCAAATGTGGAAAACGGTGGCCCAATGGAGTGGGGGGGGTCATCTGGCTTGTTGTGTGGCTCTGCTGGGATCTCTGTCACACAGAAATCCTGAAAAGTCCCATCCACCTGTCTATATCTAGTTGTACCTTATTCTCTTTCACCTTTGACTTTTTACTTGGCCAGTATTAGAATACCCAAAAAAGTAAGTTAAAAGGGGTTTAATGAGACAAGTATTGAGACAGAAAATTCATATCCCCAATGCATATGTTTGGGGAAATTCTTGGAAAAAGAGACTTGAACTGGCTAGGGAAGGACTCTGTCAGATGCCTCTCTAGAATCAGGATTTCGTGCTTTCAAAGCCGTCCCTAATCCATCAACTGTTTAACTCAATGAATAGAGGAAATGAGACTCTCTGGATTATGGTTTCCATATGTTTCTTTTATTTATGGTTGTGCATTCCAAACCACACGCATAGGAAAATAAGCAGAATGAGGTCATCGTCATTTTGATTTATTCGTTTTGTCTTTGTCCCTGAAATTGTGCCTATTCTATATGTAATGGCTTTGAGTGAAAGGGTAATAGTGACTGCCCCCATTATTAATCCCTCTATTATATGCCAGGCCAGGCATGGTTATAATCTCTTTATTTGCAGCAACACATTTACTCCTTGTAATTTCCAAATCAGACAGATGCTGATAGTTGCCCATTTTAAAAATGAGAACTGAATCACATAGAAAGACTAAGTAACTGGCTGATATCACATAAAAGATGATGACAAATCAGAACATGAATTTAAACAGCTGGCTGCGACAGCCTGCCTGCTTAACCCCCAATCTATCTCTTTTGACTCTATGAGCTTCAGAATCTTGAAGAGAATCTAAAAAGCATTTCTGGAGCTAAAAGATGGGCAAGATTAAGGAAAGCCAAGGCCTTTGAAAATAGATGTATGATACTTCACCTTACTTCTTTTTTCCTTATCACAGTATTTCCCAAACAATAAACAGTGATTACTTGGGAGCATCTGAGATGATTGGCTTTATGGATCACATCAAAAATATATTAGAGCCTGGAAAAATAACACAGAGTGTAGGGCATTTGCCTTACAAGCAGCTGACCCAACTTTGATAACCCGGTATCCTATATGGTCCCCTAAGTACTGCCAGGAGTAATTTTTTAGTGCAGAGCCAGGAGTAACCCCTGAGCATCTCTGGATGTAATCCCCCAAAAAAAATCATAATTATCAAGAGAGTATGTCCCCATTCTCTTTCCTCATGTCACATAGGAATACTGAGGAGATGAATTTACCTGTCTATAACCAATTGTAACCTCTCCAGTTAAATCTTTTTTTTTTTTTTTTGCTTTTTTGGGTCACACCCGGCAATGCTCAGGGGTTACTCCTGGCTCTGCACTCAGTAATTACTCCTGGTGGTGCTCAGGGGACCATATGGGATGCCGGGATCGAACCCCGGATCGACACAGGCCGGCTGTGTGCAAGGCAAACGCCCTACCCACTGGACTATCGTTCCGGCCCCTCCAGTTAAATCTTGACTCTTCAGTTGAGCTAGCCAGAACATAGTCTCTGTGAGCAGGTCTAGGAGTGATCCCTAAATGCAGAGCCAGGTGTGAACCCTGAATACCACCAACAACAATAAAACATTGTTTTCCCTTTCAAGGCCAAATGACCCTCTGTGTCTTCCTACTTTGAGTTTTCAATAGGCATCCAAAGTGGTAAACTGAATAAAAGACATATCACAAATAACATGGGGCAGCTGGCAGGGTAGGAAATACCAAAGAAATAGACTCCAGTACCTGTGTCTCAGTGGGGCAGAGTTACATTCCCCACCTTCAACAAAATATTAATAATCCTCCCTTTGGTTTTTCTTATGACAGACTTTCCAGTAAAGAGTCAAAGAGGTGATTGTTCCTCAAAAAGCAACATACCATTTGTCAAAGTCCTTCAGAGTAACCTCAGTAGCCAGCCACAACATTCTAAGGTTACCCTAGAGAATACTGCAATGGAACATCCCACAGCTACCACCACCAAATATTATACTTTGATGGACTAGAGCCCCAGGGATTGGTGTGACACAATGATGGAAGTCTCACTGCATAAAGAAACACTGTTCAAATGCAGGGCTTTCTCAGCAGGCCTGTATCGCCATGGCATGATATGTAAATATGGACATTTGATCCCTTTTGAGACAACCTCTGATAATCCAGCCCAAGAATTGCCTGCCACTTCCACTTTAAACAAATCTCTACATCAAAGTTCAATTTACAGAGCAGTGTTATATTTATTCCATGATGATTCAAACAAAAGTCAATTTTCCAACTGTGTTCTTCATTGTATTTAGTCAACTAAAATTGGAGAGGCACTGTGTAAAGAACACACAGTTGGAGAGTACAATTTTCCAGGAAATTCTGTGCTGGTGATGGAGCCTGCCATGCTGAGCCTCAGTCTTTTTCATTTATAGACTGGGGATAATGTCTAAATCACAAGGCGATGTGAGGGAAGAAGTAACTCATGTGTATGAGGTTCCCAGCATGAGCAAATGAGAAATTGAAAAAGAAGTGTCACATTTCCATTCATTGGTTTCCTGCTATTCACATCCTCTGTGACTTTAGAGGAAGCCCAATGGCACTGAGCTTCCAGCCCTCCTCGAACACTGACTCATTCTATTTATTTTATCTCTGTGTCTCCATTAATTTGAAAGGTTCAATAATCAGTAAATAAGACATTCTAATGATTAAATCTTAATGTAATCAAATTCAGACAACCACAGTAACCAAATTCTTTCTTGGACAAAGTACTATATTTGGCAGCAAAAATGATGCAATAGAAATAAGCCACTAAGTAAGAAGAATAGCGAGCAGATGCCCTTGGGGTATATTAGCACAGGATCAGACATATGGAGATGTTACTGGTGCCCACTCCAGCAAATCAATGAACAACAGGAAGTCAAGTGATACAAGTGATACAAGTGATAGGACGATCACAAATATTCATTTTAGTGAACACTGTAGTAAGAAAGAATGTAGTCAGAACACAGATATAGATTTATAAACCATCTGATAATAAAGTGCTAAATTTAGGTCCCCAATTTTAGAAAATAGCGAAAATAAATAGAATTTATTTTCATAGTACAAAGATGAGAACATTAAATTTCAAGCAGACTTTCATACAGTGTGAAACAGGTAAGAAGAGAGTCTGAAAGGAAATCTGCCACTTTGGATACAGAAAAAGGATAGATAGATAGATAGATAGATAGATAGATAGATAGATAGATAGATAGATAGATAGATAGATAGATAGATAGATAGATAGATAGATAGATAGATAGATAGATAGATAGATAGACAGACAGACAGACAGATAGACAGATAGACAGATAGACAGGCAGATAGACAGATAGACAGATAGATAGATGATAGATAGATAGATAGATAGATAGATAGATAGATAGATAGATAGATAGATAGATAGATAGATAGATAGATAGATAGATAGATAAACAAATAAATAAAAGTTAGAATATTGACTCAAACAAGGGCTGCTAGTCCAAGGATAAATAATTATGCGCACTACAGCTGTTGAAAACTCTCTTCGACTATCCTGTGATTTTTAGTTTTGGATTAAGATGGTACATACATAGTCTTTCACATGTACGTCATTCATCTCATGAGTATCTAAATGATTACCATTTTCAGGATATTCATCTCTTCTGCTAAGAAGGGAAAAGTTTGAAGTTGTTGCCTGTTGCTGGTGATTTGGTGCAGTGGGGAGCCAGGGAGGCAGTCTCCAGAAAAGAGTGTTTTCACCTCTCTGTTCAACCCACCTCTACCATCCAGAGAAATGCCTATTTTAGGTGAGGACTGGTAAACTTGGCTAGAAGCAACTACAAAGTGCAGGTGCTCAAGTCTCCCCAGCTCCAAGAAGCAACAGTTGAGCTGAACCTTAAGCCCACTTACTTTGCATGGTGGAAGAGAGGATTCCTACCACCTGTTTACTTTGAAGCTTTGGAATCTGGTGAGGAATTACTCTCTTCAGGAAAACAAAATCTAGACTTCCTCACAGGTATTCCGGGTCTGTGTGTCTCCCTCTCAGAAAAGAACTTCAGGAGGAGCATAAGTAAGATAGTTTTGAGAGGTTCAATTTTGGGGGCTTAGTACACCCAGCGATGCTCAGGATTTCTCCTGGCTCTGCCGCAGGAATTACTCTAGGCGTTACTGGGGGCCATGGGATGGCATGGATGGAACCTGGATTGGCCTGGTATAAGGCACTGTACTATTGTTCCAGCTCCAAAGCAAGACAGTTTATATTGAACAAGATTAACTTAGGAAAAAGTGAGGGAAGAGGAAGAGAAACAGGTTCAAGAGAGAATGTGAGCTTTTCCGGACTACATAAAGTAAGCAAGCAAAGTGTTTGGAGAGAGAACAGAGACTTGAGAGAGCAAGCCTGAAATGGCTTTAGGAAGGAGCTTAAATATGACTCCACCAAAGGGGTTTTTACCTGGAGTTCTCTGCATACATAGAAATTAATCTGAGCATCGCCACAGGACATCTCATCCTTCCCACAGGTTTTGTGATCTTTTCAGAATCTCATCACCACCTTTAAATTTTTGGTATCTTCTTTTCTAAGGGGTTCACCCTTTTCTGGATGAAGCATCAAGATTTTTTTTTTTGTGAGTGAAATCTCAGTTTCTAAAGCTCTATCTCTGCCTCTAAAGAGCTCTAGAGTTGCCTGACTAAAGGATGTGGTCTTCAAGACTTTGGGCTACTTGACTGGAGCTGGGGAATCTCTGAAATTTTATCATTTCCCAAAGGTACATTACCACCTTATCCTCCTAACACACACACACACACACACACACACACACACACACACCCTATCTCCCTGCAACTAAATGGACTAAAGAGAGAAGAAACGTCCTACTGTCTAATAGAACTTCATGTCTATATTGTGTATAAGGCAAAGAAGGTCCGTGAGTTAAAGAACACGAAAGGAATTATACTCAGTGTTTATTTATTTTTGCTCTTTGGGTCACACCCGGCAATGCACAGGGGTTACTCCTGGCTCTACACTCAGGATTTACTCCTGGCGGCGCCGGGATGGAACCCAGGTCGGCGTGCAAGGCAAACGCCCTACCAGCTGGGCATCTCTCCGGCCCCTATACTCAGTGTTTAAAATTCAGAGCAGGATTCTATTAAATGCACACGTCACTAGAACAAAATAACTTAGTTGTACGCTGATGCAATAATACTTTCTTCTTTCTTTCTTTCTCTTTCTTCCTTCCTTCCTTCCTTCCTTCCTTCCTTCCTTCCTTCCTTCCTTCCTTCCTTCCTTCCTTTCCTTCCTTCCTTCCTTCCTTCCTTCCTTCCTTCCTTCCTTCCTTCCTTCCTTCCTTCCTTCCTTCCTTCCTTCCTTCCTTCCTTCCTTCCTTTCCTTCCTTCCTTCCTTCCTTCCTTCCTTCCTTCCTTCCTTCCTTCCTTCCTTCCTTCCTTTCCTTCCTTCCTTCCTTCCTTCCTTCCTTCCTTCCTTCCTTCCTTCCTTCCTTCCTTCCTTCCTTCCTTCCTTCCTTCCTTCCTTCCTTCCTTCCTTCCTTCCTTCCTTCCTTCCTTCCGTAAGGGTTGGCCACCCGATGGGGTGACTGATGGGAGCCTTGGAACGCCGCACCTACCAAGGAAAACTCTGAGAGACCAAGTCCTATGCAAAAGCAAGGGTTTTATTAATAAGCGAGTATACTCGGGCTCATAGCATGACCCCAAACGGTCAGTGGCTAAGAGCCCCGAGCCCTTCCAGGGACGATCTTTTAAGGAATAATTCCCGCGCTACAGAAAAGCCCGCGCATAACTATCCAATAGGTTTAAAATATTACATCAAGGTCTGCGCACAGGCAGCCAATCACTCTGCACCAGGTAACCATTACCCACCAGTCAGGTATCGTACCAAATACAGAGGGGGACATCAGACGCGACCTCTCGGGAATGTTTGCCTTGTAGCCCTCCCTGGAATTATTTGCTTAAGGCCCTTCCTGCTGTGCTCTTGTCGAACTATCATTTTATCAGTTACTTTCGGTTGAGCCATTATTTTATCAGTTACCTCTGGCATTTTACCAGCTATCTCTGGTTCCTGTCTTTGTGTTCTGTGGGTGAGGGGCCATTCTTTCATTCCCCCCTTTTCTTATGGGGGTTCTCTAATCCTAGAGACCATTAGAGACCTTTACACCATAGGGCCTGATGCTGTTGCCTGAGTACTAACAACTTGACTTCACCCACCCGGTCTCTGATGAACGCAAGTAGGCTATTAAGGAGGCAAGGCCCAACTGTCAAAATTAATAAGAATATGATGAGGGGCCCGGCTAGGGCTGAAAGCAAGGTAGTTAGTCAGGGGACTGCGCGAACCAAGACTCCAACCACTCTCTTCGCGCTTCCTTCACTATTCCAGAGTGGTCTGCGTAGAAGCAGCACTTTTCCTAGACTAGGTTGCTTCACTGCCACGGGGCCCTTTCCTGTCAATTTATTCACATCATATTTCTTTTAAGAGATTTCACCGCCTTATATTTTTAAGGGAAAATGGGTGAAGGTCCATCTTCTGGAGCTGCTTCATGCTGACAAAGGGACTGTAGACCCTGCCTGTCCAAGGGGTGAAATCTCCAAATGGGTCCCATGCAATGCAATGAATGGATCAGATTTTCTGAAGTTATTATTATCTGCAAGAAAAGATCAGATCAATTAGGCTAAGAACATTACTTAGAAATGATTAGGCCCTGGAGGAGTAAAAAGTCCCTCTTTGCCCTAGTGAGGGCAGAATACTTTGCTGTTTTAGAAAACACAGTGTTAAGGTAACACAAAATTGAAGCAAACATTTTGTGTCCAGATTTTTTTTTTTATAGAAACACCAAGTCACCTTTCTGGCTTTTTGTACAACATAGAAAAGCCTTGCCCCTCTCACTGAATGTGTTAGGAACCAATAGATGACTATATGCTGATCATCTGAATTTTTGCACAAAGTCAAACTGTCGATTCTTAAGATTTATGACACATAAAACACAGTTCTGAGTTTCTCTAAACTGCCCTGTTTTGTCCCTTCCCATGGACAATTGTTATTTCCTAATGTTACTGGATGAGGTATTGGTACCATGATGGCTTAAGAATTAAAAACTTTTAAAATTCTTATGAATCTTAGAATTTTTAAATGACTGTGTACTTATAGAACTAAGAATAAACATCCAACCAATTTGGATGCTAACTTGAAAACCCTTGGCCTATTAGCAAACTTAAGCAACTGGATTAGCCATGGGGTTACCTTTAAATCAAGCCTATTTGGATACATTTATTTAATTACCTTTCTGTAGATTTAGAATCTGATCTTTACAAAAGTTATAGAAATATGGTTTTCTCTCCACCTTTACTTTAAATTTGTTAAATGACTTAATAAACCTGACTGGTTCTTTTGCATAAACACAGCAAGACTGGAGAACTCTCCACTTAGGGTACCCCGTTACTACTAAGAAGTCCTGGGAATTGGCTGAGACAGAGCAGGCCAACACCAATCATGGTATTTTAATGTCTCTACCTGTTACGTCAGGGCTACCTCAGGCTTGGCCATGAAGATCAGGTTCCATGATGAGCTACAGGTGACCTCGGGCCTCTTCCACTGGGTTGAGCAGAGCGTGACAACATCCCTCTTTGGGGCTGAAGCCATTTCCTCCTGCAGCAGCTGTCCTTGTTGCATGGCCCAGGCAGTTGTCAGTCACCACAGACTGGCAGATTCCTTGTTCTTCACAGCAGAGATGATTTTCGGTTCTTTCTTCAGCCAGCCTGCCTCTAGGGTCTCCCTGAGGTTTGTAGGGTACTTGCAGCTGTACCTGTTAACTACATGCTTTTGTCATTTAGACCAATTCCTTTGACTTCTATTTTCCCTGGAAGAGGGCCTTGGGGTCCCATACTGCCTTTCCTGTCTGCAAGAGGACTAGGCCCTATTACAGAGAGGAAATATTTTGTTTGAGTTTATGCAAACCAACACAGTGCCGTAAACCATTAAAAACATACTGAAGGTGTAAAGAGAGAAAAGCATATATTACATTTTACTTACAACGAAGTGCAATACACCAATTTGCTGTTGGAACTGCTTAAAAGAAGCATAAAGTCCTGTTGAAATAGAGCATACAGTTTAACAGTATCCTAACTTATTTAATTTCATGTCAAAACCCTAATTACTAATTTTTAGGAGCACTGTAACAGGAGTCCATACCGTTTGTCTAATGTCTTTTCCATAGATTTTACCAAAAAGGTACTAGAACAATTCTTCAGAAAAGAGTTTCATAGTTTGTTTACTCAACATTCTCCGACCTTCTACACATTTCTTTAGATTTATTCTGTCCTGTAACTTTCCTGTAAAAACAAGCCTTTACTTTAACAGAATTCCTTTCTTTTTCCCACAGACATCTCCATTCATTATCTTTCTGTTACTTAAAATGCATTATCTAGACTTCTTATAGTTACACCCTAAAGGTATTAGCTTCCTTATTTTACAGAGCTCAATACAAATTAATCTCCCAAATTTGGAAACAGGTTGCTAATTATTATTTCATCTAGCATAGCAAAAACTACTTTAAAACATTAAATCAGTTCCATACATATTCAAGAGGCTGACACACTCACAAAGTTCTTTTAAATTTATGCTTGGCAAAGGTTCACTTCATATTAGAAATTATCCAGAAAACATTTAAAATTTTATTTTCAGAATTCCAGTTTTTGGGATCACAAACAATGCAAAGTTAAAATACCCAAAAGATTACTACCTAGTAACAATAAAGATTTCACACTTGTGAATAACTAAGACTTTCAATTTAAGACTAGGTCGATACCTGATGACAAAGCTTACATATATTAAAGCTATCTCAATAATAACACATACTGGGCAGATTAGAAACAAAGCCTGAAAAAAGAAATACTGATTGCTGTTATTTACTTTTTCTATTTTAATTTTTTATGTTCAGAGGCCACTAAATTTAAACAAACATTTCTAGCTTCTTGAATGTTAAAGAGATTCCCCCTTTTTTTTTTTTTTTTTTCTCCAACAAGGGCTACTCTGGAATTTTACCAGATTTATCAGGCTGAGGTGATTACCCTATTGCAGAAATAAAGCGACTATGTACCAACATAAACAACATTTGAACTACCAATTTTTCATGAAACAGAAGACCTTCTTTGATTTAATTGCAACAGTTTTTGTACCTTAGTTAATTTTTAAAAAGCGGCCTAATTTCTCATTAGAATTTAACCTAAACTTATGAGGTAAAGCTCTGCACTATTTCACAAAGTTCTTATTTCTTTGCTGACTCTGGCTCTAGCTCCCACCCTCTAAACAGCACAAGTTCAGGAGCAGAGAGAATTTCAGGGATCAGGAACACTTAAAAGGTTTTACAATTAGACCTTTTAACTTTTTACCATAAGATTTAGATTGAACATGTCAATTTCTCCTGTTCAACACTCAGTTTGGAACACATTGCCTATCCCTGGCTCAGCAATTTGCTATTGATTTCAACTTGGTTTTATTTAGCACTTTAACGTTTCACACAGACAAGACAACTGCAAACAATTGATGGCCACCACACACGCACACACATACATATACAGTTGATTAATTGACCTTTAGTTATGATTTGACACTTTTGGAAGGGTAGAGGAAACTGAGAGACTGAGAAAGGAAGGGGCAGTCCCCCAGGGCAAATAGCCCTGCTCCACCAGTTTGGACCTCGCCTTATCCAGTTTTTCACCTGCACCAGTCTCTGTTCCCTGCCTGTGCAGTTGGTGTGGGGTCCTGTTCTGGTTCCTTTAATTCCAAGACACACGTACAGCAAATCTGACATTTTTCTTTTCTTTGCAAAGCTTGGTACAATACCATGAAGGCCTGGATGTTAGATATATACTCAGGCCACGTGTTATTACAAAGATCCTTAAGACGCTTTGGAGGTTCACTGTTTTAACAAGCAACCCAAGGGGGACCCTAACCCCTTCCATATTGGCCACTTCAGAGGGGACTCTAACCCCTCACATGCTGGCCACTAATTCAGAGAATCATTACGCTCTGGACGTTCGATCAGTGATCTCCGCATTACTACAGGTGTCCCTGGGGCCCTCCCGGCATCCACCACGACCACAACCTGTGTGTGGAGCTGGACCTAACCTGCCATGGGCTTCCAAGAGATCGGGAGAAGAAAAGTTCTGTCTTGCTTGCTTGCTACCTTCTGTGGCCTTGCTGATGTTTGCTGAATTTCTTACTAGATTCTGCCTTTCTGTCTTGGTGAGAGGTTTTCCTTCCTAGCCTTTTACCCTTTTTTTTTTTTTTTTTGCCTGGGGCAAAAGCTGCTAGAGACCTTGTTTACGTTTTAATTGACCTCCAGGTGTGCTCTAGCCATTTTTCTCACTAGTAAGGGGAGAAAGGGAAAAGGACTGCTGAAATATGGTCTCCTAGAATCTTTCACTAGTGAGTTTCCTCCCGTTCCTCCCATGCAAGCTCCACAGGTGACGCTGAGACAGACAAAGGAGAGGGTACCGATTTACAGAGACCATTCAGTTGCTTGTCTACTGGTGAAGAACTTAGCCGTAGTGGACTCAGCAGTTGTGACTTGCGGCTGACCACTAGGTCAGCGCCACCATAGACCATATGTTCTTCCTAGCAGACAGCCCACTCGGGCTCCATAACCTTTGTGGGACCTTAAGGGTGCCGGTCGTGGAGCCACAGACTCACGCCTGATAGGAAGACCTATCAGGGTGCTCATACACACACTCACTCACACAGAGGTTATAACATTCCTCCCCTGTTCCCCCTAGAGATTTCCGAGGGAGCAGCATACCTTCTTTGCAGATTTTCACTGATTATCTTCTTCTGGTGGAACTCCTCGCAGCCACTCACTGCAATGTTCTGCTGCAGTAGCCAAAATACCTCACTGGTAGCTTATGTGAGGCGGGAAGGGGAGAGAAATGCAATTCCTTGGGGTACATGATGTCAATAACCAAACATACACAGGTCACAATTACAAATAGGACAGAGATTACTTCACATAGTTTCACACTCTCTTCAATCAAGCTGGACCGGTCCTCCTTTCACTCAGACTCACCCCACACTCACCACTTTCACAATCCGGATTTGGAATTTTTTGTTCGAACAGGTTTTCTTAGACTGCTGTGATGAGCTCAAGAGAATTCTCGGTGTTGGGCGCCAACCTGCTGTTTCTGGGTTACAAACCTAGGTCTTTTCAGGACTCACCCTGAGGCCGGGACTCGAACCCGGACTTTTTTCACTCTCGACTTGGAAGGAGGAAGGAGGCGTTCGTGTCTCCCTTCCCCCAGACGGAGTCGGCCATTCTGCTGAATAAAAGGTCAGAGAAAGAGGAGTAGAAGGAGTTTGCCCCATGGCCAGTGAGGCAGGAGAGAGAAATTCAGGGTACAGTAAGAAAGTCAGAAGAGATAGAAGAACACTGAACTACAATAACACACCTAAATGAGTTTTCCACAGACACGACAGAGGCAAGAGTCTAGGGGGTTGATTTGAGCTTGGTAAAATCCTGACAGTTTCACTAACAACCTGGGAGGAAAGACACCGTTTTCCTCCCGCCACACCTGGGAGGAAACGACACCGCTTTTCCTCCCGCCAGACCTGGGAGGAAAGACACCGATTTCCTCCCGCCAGACCTGGGAGGAAAGACACCGATTTCCTCCCGCCAGACCTGGGAGGAAAGACACCGCTTTTCTCCCGCCAGACCTGGGAGGAAACGAAACCGTTTTCCTCCCGCCAGACCTGGGAGGAAACGAAACCGTTTTCCTCCCGCCAGACCTGGGAGGAAAGACACTGCTCTCCTCCCGCCAGACCTGGGAGGAAACGAAACCGTTTTCCTCCCGCCAGACCTGGGAGGACGCTGCAGCACCTTCCTCCCGCCAGACGGAGAAGTCCGGGTATCCCCGGATCTCCACTACCACTGGGGCGTCCCCCAGGGCTGTGACCTGTGGTTTTAGGGACACGTCTATCCACCACAGTCGGGGAGAGAGTGGGCGAGGCTCACGCCCTACCGACCCCTCGATCCGACAGTCACTACAGAAGCCGGCACCCAGAATCAGACTTAGGACGTCCACTTACCCAGGATGGTCTTGTCAGGGTGCTCGAGGCAGGTGGGGTCCTTGGCTCCCGGATCCCGGACGAGCCCCCCAAATGTAAGGGTTGGCCACCCGATGGGGTGACTGATGGGAGCCTAGGAACGCCGCACCTACCAAGGAAAACTCTGAGAGACCAAGTCCTATGCAAAAGCAAGGGTTTTATTAATAAGCGTAGTATACTCGGGCTCATAGCATGACCCCAAACGGTCAGTGGCTAAGAGCCCCGAGCCCTTCCAGGGACGATCTTTTAAGGAATAATTCCGCGCTACAGAAAAGCCCGCGCATAACTATCCAATAGGTTTAAAATATTACATCAAGGTCTGCGCACAGGCAGCCAATCACTCTGCACCAGGTAACCATTACCCACCAGTCAGGTATCGTACCAAATACAGAGGGGGACATCAGACGCGACCTCTCGGGAATGTTTGCCTTGTAGCCCTCCCCTGGAATTATTTGCTTAAGGCCCTTTCTGCTGTGCTCTTGTCGAACTATCATTTTATCAGTTACTTTCGGTTGAGCCATTATTTTATCAGTTACCTCTGGCATTTTACCAGCTATCTCTGGTTCCTGTCTTTGTGTTCTGTGGGTGAGGGGCCATTCTTTCACTTCCTTCCTTCCTTCCTTCCTTCCTTCCTTCCTTCCTTCCTTCCTTCCTTCCCTTCCTTCCTTCCTTCCTTCCTTCCTTCCTTCCTTCCTTCCTTCCTTCCTTCCTTCCTTCCTTCCTTCCTTCCTTCCTTCCTTCCTTTCTTTTTTTTTGTGAAGCAAAATGGTTTTTATTGCAAGAATTGTAGAGAAATGCGAGGAGGAGAGGTGCAGAAAAAATGTTCAACAGAGCAGAGTAAGCAAAAGCAAAGAATGGCTTTGTGGGTAAAAGTTAGAGACTCCAAACTGTCTTTGCCTATAGTTCTTTCTAGGTACATTAGTCTGGGAAAGGCTCAGGTAGAGCCTTGGGCTCTTGATGGTCCTTTCAGATTCTAATTATGACCTTTAGGTTCTCCTGCAAGCCTCCTTTTCTGAAGGGGCTCACACCTCTCTGGGTGTTGCCTAGGTTTTTGTGTCTGAGTGGTGCTTTAATGGCTGCAAATCTTGGGAGCTGGGGATTTGCAGCTCAAAGGATGTGTTCCTTATACCTCTGAATATGTAGACATTTCTGCCTAAATACACATTTCCCAGGGCTGGGCCATTTCCTCTTAAGTTTTATTCTTTCCCTAAAGCTTGTTATTAGGCCACCCCATCGTCCTGCCTGTGTCAGAATGCCCCTTAGAGAGGGCAGAGCAATAGTATAGCAGATAGGAAGCTTGCTTTGAAGTGGCATTCCTGGACATTCCTGGGTTCTACCTCTGGAATCCTAAATGGCCCCCTGAGCACTGCTGGGTGTGAACCCCAAAGCAAAACATTTAAAACAAAAATACATTTTCCTTTAGAGATTTCACAGGGGTAAATGTCAATTTCTTTACTGACCTTTTCTTCAACGTCTATCTCCTTATTCTTTCAAAAGGATGCAGCCCTTGACTATGTAGGTTTATGAAATCTCATGCTAAGGTAATATTAATGGGGAAGAGAGACACTCCAGATCCAAGGCCACACAGCTCAGTCTCATGGTGAGCAGCCCCATGGAGTTCCTGGGGAAAAGCAAAAGACTCAACCAGCGCCTGGTAGTGTCCTACATAGCTCCTAGGGCCTGCTCAGCATGCAGGCGGCAACGCCTGCTGGACTAGGAACAAGGTTTGGGGGGCCTCCTTCATTACCAGCCTTCTGGACAGTGGGGTAATAATAATGGGGCACAGAGAGCAGTTTATTGGGTTTCAGTGTTGAAATTCTGGAAAAGGGATCAGGTAGATCAGAATATTACATTTTTTTTTTAATATTAGACCTTGGAGGAGAAAAGTTTTCCCTTGACTATCTGCCTGTCTACATCAAAACCAACAATAACCTTTTCTTTATGCTTTATTTAATTTTTTAATAAAATTTATTATAGTTTAGGTAATCTGGTTCCAATGGAGTTTAAGTTTCTAATGCCAATGCACCAAATCATCACACATCTCCACCACTGAGTACCCTGCGCCTTTGCCCCCATTCTATGTCTCCACTTCCGTCCCATTCTGAGTGTGCTCATTAGAACCATAAAAGTCAGTGAAGGGGAGGTTGGACAAAGGAACTAAACAGATCACATGTGAACTTATAACTCAAAAGTTTGTTAAAAATCTCCACTCAGGCTCATTCTAGCTAGAAGTTTAGACAGCTTTATAAGCATTATATGCACATTTTATTTTTCTACAAAATGGAGATGGTAACTATACCCTAAAAAGATATGATTATAAATAGTATGAACAAAGGATACAATTACAGTTGACATTTAGTGAAAGGACAAAATAATTTGACTCTATTAATGATGTTTGGACTCATCCTCTGAATATAAATGCAGAATTATTAAGATTGTGTGCTAA
This sequence comes from Cryptotis parvus, assembly GCA_021461705.1. Taxonomy (NCBI): domain Eukaryota; kingdom Metazoa; phylum Chordata; class Mammalia; order Eulipotyphla; family Soricidae; genus Cryptotis; species Cryptotis parvus. The sequence goes on along the minus strand of JAJIBD010000598.1, from coordinate 422,890 downwards.
AATATAGTGATGTTTTTGAGTGAGATAAGGAGAGGATTTGGGCCACAGTGTTCAGTGTTTACTGCTGACTCAGTGCCTAGGGTTTATTCCTGACTTAGTGCTCAAGGATCAGGGACAGTATATTGTTGCAGGGATTGAATTCAGTTGCATGCAAAGCAAGTGTCTTAACAGCAATACTATCTCTGTAGCACTCAAAGATGTTATTTTTCAAACATTTAGATTTTAGTTGCTGTGATGTACAGTACTGTTAATAATGTCTTGCATATTCAGTACTACCCCCGAACCTCAACCTACAGCAGATCATTCTTTCACTTCCATATATTTGACAAGGAATTTTATCTATAATTTAAAAAAACCCTACCTATCTTTTAATATTAAAATACAAATAATAGCTAAGATATATTGTAGCGACATTAACAAAGAATAAACTATGAATAGCCAATAAGCTCATTAATTTAAATATACCAAATAACACCAAGTTTCATTTACCTCTACTCAAGATTTCCATTCTCCACTATATTAATAATAATATAAAAACCTAAGTAATAATGTTCCCACTTGTATACTGATGAGTTCCAATAGCTAGTCCAGGTTTTTTATTCTGTAAGTGATGTTAGGTAGAATGAATTATTAAGTTTTAAAAAATAGAATAGAAGGAAATATAACTGGAACTTAATCTCTCTTTAATTTGCACAAAAGGAGAATTATAAAGAAATGAATAACTCTATTATGAAATTATTAAATAAATGGAAACTGATGTTATTGGAGATAGAGTGCTGAACAATCAAGAAATTAATGTTTCACTCATTCATTTTCAAAACTGTTTAGTAGGACTTTTTCTATTTATAGTAAGAGGAAAGAGTACTTAAACATTTCTGGCAAGAATAACGCTTCCCCAGTTGTAGATAAATATTGATATTGGCTTTTGGACAGAAAATAAAATCACACAAAATTCAAATACAATAGACACATGGAAGACTTTGAGAAGCTTTACAATATTGTAGTCAGACTCTTTCTATTTAAAACATACTTTGTAATCAACATTTTTTTTTAGTTGAAGGTCAACCAAGCCAAAGATTTGAATATAACTTCAAAGAATAATGACTTTTTATGTAGATATTTTCAAGATAAGATTTAATTCTAGGAGATGTTCAATCGTAAGATCCAATTTCATTAGATCTGACAAGTGCATCCACCCATGCAACCCACATTTCTATCTATAGACTGTAACCATCATCTTAAAATCTTTTTCCAGTCCCTTTTCAGTTAAAATATGATCCAAAGACATGACTGCCCTTAATATTTTTTGAAACATAGATTAGTTTTGCTTATAGCAAGTATGTATACAACTGGATCATACAGCATATTCTCTTTATCTGACATATTTTACTCAGCTCAATAGCTAGTATAAAGACTATAGCAGTCCAACTATAGTGCTTACTATAGAGACACAAGTTTTCTCTTACTACTTGTTGTTATTAGACTATGTTAATATACTATACTTTGCTTTTATACTCTAGTTTTAGGCTGGTATGCGTAAGGTTATTGCAGACAAATTTACAACTCATTCTGTGCACATAGATTTTTATGTCTCTTTGTGAGACTAGAAATAGAATTTCTAGGTCACACATCAGAAGAATGTTTAGTTTAAATAAAAAAAAATAGTAAAACTATTCCCAAAAAGTCACTGCAATTTTCCATTTCTGCCTGAAATGTTTTAGAATCTTATTTCTGATTTCAGCAACATTTAGTGTTACCACTGTTTTGATGGAAAATCATTGTAGGGTGTATCTTCATTTTCTAAATGATTAATGATATTGAGAGATTTTCATTAGCTATTGGCTATTCACAGTATTTTCTTTGTTAATATTGCTACAATATAGTCTTAGGAGTTATTTGTGTTTTATTATTAAAAATATAGGAAGGGTTTTTTAAATTATGGATAAAATTCCTTGTCAAATATGTATTTCATAAATATTTTTAAAGTAGTGAATTTTATCTTTTTATGAGCAGGAGTTTTTAACTTAACAGATCATTATGCTGTCTGAATAATGTTTCCTCATGTTTTCTTCTAGAGAATAATTTTAGCTTTTAAATTTTGATATTTGCTTCTTCTTGACATATCAAGTATTTGATATGCCAAAGCAGTAACAATAATAGGTCTCATTCCACGAATGGAGATATTACCAGCATCCGCTCAAGCAAATTGATGAACAACGGAATTGATGATACTAGTGAAGTGATGGGCCAGAGGGCCAGAGAGATAGTACAGCAGGTAGGGCATTTTCCTTGCACACATCCAACCTGGGTTTGATCCCCAGCACCCATATGGTCCTTCAAGCATCACCAGGAGCAATTCCTAGGTGCAGAGCCAGGAATAACCCTTGAGAATTGCTGGGTAGGACCCAAAAAGCAAAAGAAAAACACAGATATGTATACACACACACACATATACATATGTGTGTTGGGGCCCTTTGAGGTGTTGCAGATGTTGATGTTGTTATTTCAATATAATTCAGTTAACAACCATTTACAGTTTTCCATATTTTCCAGTGACTTGTAAATCATGTGTGAATGTGCTTTAAATTTCCAAATGTAAGATATATTAATGTGATGTCAGGTGGCACACCACATCTACCACCAAAATGCTCAACATTCTTTCAGCACCTTTCATCTTAACTCCACTCCCTTTAGAACTCATTTCTTTGACAGGAGTAGAGGGGTCAATTTTGATATAACAGTATCAATTTCCTTATTTATTTCTCTCCCTGATTTCTTTCATATAACATGGCTCCTCCAGTTCCATTTATGTAGCTAAAAGCAAGACCTCATCTTTTCTTAGATCTTGGTAGTAGTCCATTGTACATCTCTATGCATGAATGCTAAATTGACTTAGTTATTATTGGGCACTAGGTGTGTTTTCATATTATTTTTTTTTCAGGGAGGAGGCAACAGAGGACATCCAATTGTAGTCATGGTTTACTCTTGGCTCTGTGTTCATGCCTCACACCTTGTGGTACTTAGGAGCTACACCTGTTGCCAGAGACCAATCAGAAATAGGCCATATGAGAGAGAAAATATCTTACTCCTTGCACTATTATTCCAGTCCCTGAGTTCTTTCCAGGTTTGGCCATTGTAAATAGTGTTGCAGTGAACATAGATGTGCATCTGTTTCTCAGTGAACATAGATATGCATCTGTATCTTTGAATTAACATATTTTGGCTTTTGATTAGCAACCAAATAGTGAAATCACTGACTCATATGATCACTATCACGATCTTCCCTTTGATCATCTATTTGCTAGAGCGGGCACCAGTAATATCTCCATATGTCTTGTCTCATGCCAGTAGAGCCAGGGGCATCGGCTTGCTACAGGAACATAAAGAGCTTTTAAACCATTATATTAGGTTATAGGAATGACCTAATATAATTGTTACTGAAATTTGGCATACCAAATACAACACGAGAAGTTTGCCAGGCAAACTCTTTTAAACACCTCCAAATAAAGCATTTATTGATGAACCGGGCTGTGATAGGCTGGTCTGCTGGGTGGAGTTCTGACGAGAGGGAAGTCCAAATGTGGAAAATGGCGGCGCCCGTGGAGTGAGGGGGGTGGTCTGGCTTGTTGTGAGGCTCTGCCGAGGTGGTGGGCCAGGGTTAGAACCCACCATGCCTCCCGACTGCCTCATGAATGGCTGGGCACAGGGAGAGCAAGGAACAGCTGTTCCCCATGTCTGAGAGTCTCTGGACCAGCATACCTGGGCCGGATTGAGGAAAAAAACTGCTGCAGGGTGGGTGTCGATGATCCGGGCTATGATGGGCTGGTCTGCTGGGTGGAGTTCTGACGAGAGGGAAGTCCAAATGTGGAAAATGGCGGCGCCCATGGAGTGAGGGGGTGTGGTCTGGCTTGTTGTGAGGCTCTGCCGAGGTGGTGGGCCAGGGTTAGAACCCGCCATGCCTCCCGACTGCCTCATGAACGGCTGGGCACAGGGAGAGCAAGGAACAGCTCTGCCCCATGTCTGAGAGTCTCTGGACCAGCATACCTGGGCCAGATTGAGGAAAAAACTGCTGCAGTTTTTCCCTTATATGATAGTTACGGCAATTGTTTTTGAGAAACTTTTATTCTTTATTTCCAAAGAGACAAAACCAGCTCACCTTTCCTCTAAAAGTCAAAATTCTTTACTTTTTTAGCCCTACCAGAAATTGTGGCTTCCAGCTTTCTTACTTTGATAGGGCTCATTCTTATTGCTGTGGAGTGATATTTCATTATAGTTTTTATTTGCATTTTCCCTATTAGTGATGATGAGCTCTGTGTGTGTGTGTGTTTTAATGGGACTGATGACCATCTTTATGTTTTCTTTGAGGAAGAAGCTCAGTATTGAGCCCTTCTCCCATTCTTGATGTGAGGTCTTTATGTAGCGTATATAAGAGGTCGTTGTCAAATGCACGGTGTGCAAATATCAAACATTGTCTCCCATTCAGCAGGCTGCAATTTTGTTTTAGTATTAGTTTCTTTCACAGCAGAAGTCCTTTGGCTTTATATAATCACGTTTGCTATTAAAACCATTGGCAAGGAAACAAAAACATAAGTAGACACCTTATTTTTATCGTGTTGCAGTTACTGTGATCAGTGATTAAAGCCTGCAGTAAATATTTTGCAGGTTGTTAAGAATTTCTCAGTATTTTCTAGGTCATTGAGAACCAACATACTATGATGCTGAACATTTCAAGTAAAACTGAAGACAATGTGTGTTTTTCACTTGTTGGACATAGTGATGTGTAAGCATCAGTTATATCAGTGCAAATTGAGTGTTAACGTCATTCATACCGTTACTGAAATTATTTCCCTATTTTTTTAATGTGAGGAGAGATATTCTTGGTAAATCTTCACATTTGTTTATTTAGTTTTAAAATTTGTTTATTTAGTTTTAAAATTTTATTAAAGCACCATTATTTACAAAGTTATTTGTAACTGAGTTTTAGACACACAATATTATGGCACTTATCCCACAACCAGTGTCAATTGCCCTTCCCAGTTTTCCCACATTCCCTTCAGTACCCGGCTGCCCCAGACTGCCTTCTTGACTGCAACCTTTCTTTCTTTTTTTTTTTTTTTTTTTGCGTGAGGCACAGAAAATCTTTATTGCCACAGGAAGCAAGTGCACTGGTCCCACCTCACCAACAGCTTTAAGAGTCACATAACGCAGACTTCACATAATAAGGTACAACACAGACTTGGGGCGATATGGTCCCTGGGACTATATTGGTTGTAATACTGAGGTAACCAATTGACCTTGCTCAGTGAAAATACCTCAAACACAATTAAAAAAAAATCAACTAATTAAAACATCCAATTCATATTTACAATTCAAATAAAAATATATATTATTTGCTTCAACGTATAGTGTCGGGGCGCTCCGCCGGGTCCCCGACAGTGCCGGAAGCGAAGTTCCCTTCTACCTCCGAGCCGGTGAGGAATGGATGAACACTTAGGAATCCGATACAGTTTTAAAAGGCTTTACTTATCACAGGTTTAGGCATACAAATCAGCAAAAGGAAAAACCCGATGCTTAGGATTCCAGGCTAGAACCCCAGCCACGTGTAGGCCAAGATGGCGACCACCACGTGTAAAACTTCCAAGGGGAATAAACGCTTACAAGGCGAGATCCCACAGGGAAGAAGACCGGAGAGCGGAACCGGCTAGTTTATACCCCCCAGCAACTCAGACCTTCCTCCCATTGTTATGGAAAGCAGGGAGGGTCCAATGCCCTTAGGTAATCCCTCCCTGCATCTCACCTAGGGCCTTTACTGTGCTAATGTTTTGAGCCGGGCATGCCTTTGAAATGTAGAGAAGGGGTTTCTGAGATGGCATGTCACTGTACCAAAGATCAACACCAATGCCAGTTAAATATTTCTCCAAGCCTTCACAAGTCTCCTCTACTTCATTGTAGTTTATATTTTATCAGGGAGCCATGCTTGTTTGTTTGGAAGCAAACAGCATTTCTCTCTGGTCTAATTACTTACGAGTCCTACGTGGCCAGGCTAATATGCTGGTAAGATCTAGCTAGTCCCACGATGATTGTGATAGCATGGGAGAATATTTATACCAGCTAGTACAGCATACATGGTCGGATAAACTGCCACATTTAGACTACCCCCTTATCTACGAAGTGATTTCTGGGGAGGCAATCCAGAGCAGATGCAGCGGCCCTTAGGAGTCCTGCAACAGTATAGCAAGTTTAATACATTAGTGTTTACAAAATAAAAATGGTTTTCTACTGAAATTTTTACTGTGCTTCCCCCTTATCACTAAGCTCAAAAAGAAAAGGAAAGCATGATACTCCAGGAAACTTATTTATGAATTTTAAGATGCAATTGATGGGGTTATGGAAGATGGATCAATACTGTGGAAGATGACTGCATCTTTAAAAATTGTTGCTTATTTAAAATCTACAAACGTGAATCTGTAAGACACAATTAAAAACAACCCACAAAATTTCTCAAAATAGATTAGAATACGAGAAACGTTTCATGAAACTACTGATATACTAACCAGTTCTATGGCTAATATTAAAAACTGAACAATCTATTTAAATCAAATTCATACTACTTCTACCCACAATGAACAATACAACCACAACCTCAAACAAATAACAGAGTTTGACTGCAACCTTTCTAAGCTCCATTGTTAGAGCTTGGTTCTCTTGATTTCGGTGTTGTTGGCTCTGTGGTTTGGATATTTGGCTCTATCAGTCTTTAGCACCACATTTAACCCCCTAACCAAGTCCTTTTTGCTTCTAATCTATCTCTTCTCCCCCACCCCTCCACTCTTTCTTTCCTTCTGCTCCCTGTACTCTGGGGTCAAGGTTGATCTGGGCATCCCACTTTTAAAGCTTTGTGTTCCCTCATTCAGTTATTCTAAATACCATATATAAGTGATGTCATCTTGTTTGTCCTTCTCCTGGGTAGTTTCCTTTAACAAGTTATCTTCCAGCCCCATCCATGGTGCTGTGAATTCACTGATTATTTATTCTTTTGATTTTTATGTAAACATATGTGACATTATGCATTTATGAGTCAACTCTCTCATCAGTGTAAGTTGTCTCTCCATTTTATGATAACACTCTTTGCCTTGAAGTTTCCATTATATTATTCATGCATTCACTCCAGCATTCTCGTAATTAATATTGGCAAGTTACAAATTGTTCCATCATGTTTGCTTTTACTACATTAGTCAGAATAATTTCAATTTAACTTTGGTTTCTGTTCATAGAATATACACCCAAAATTATTTTTTTTTTCCATTTGTGTGGGTCCTACCTGGAGATGCTCTAAGCTAACTCCTGACTCTATGCTGGCATGATCAGGTGCCGGGATCAAACTCAGGGAGGTCAAAAGCAAGGCAAGTGCCCTAGTTTTGGACTATTGCTCTAGCCTCAAAAGAATTTTGTCAGAGTAATTTTATTAGAACAAATTTCTGTTTATCATAAATCATACTATATATTACTTACAGATTACACCAACTTGCTTCTTTCTAGCAGCTAAAATTTTGTTGATTTTTCATTATGTTTGGTGTTTTAAATTCCACTTGATAGAAGCAGAGAGAGGTTCAAAACTTTTACCCAAGTTGATGTAAATGAAAACGGTAGAATAGTTTTTGAACCTAGAAACTCTGCTTTCAGAACCTGAAATTAAGATAACAAATGGCCAGTGGCAACAGACCCGGCTACTCAGCCTATAAAAGTGAGCTTACCAAGAGAATTAGGTGGGTGGTGGGGGTAGGCAACCTTGAGTTATTGGGGCAGAAATACTGATGTTCTGGTAGTGGGTGCAATGTTGGAACAGTTTAAGTCTATAATCTGTTATTCACGGTAATGCAAATCACAGTGCCTCAATCAAAGAAACTTTTTAAAGTTTTTTAAAAAAAATTGAAAAGAAAAGAATTGGAGTACATTGTAGTATTTTTACAAGGGTGAACAGAGATATAAGGAACAAAAAAACAAAAGAAGAGAAAATAGGGATAAAAATAAACCACAAGAAGTGAGGAAGGAAGAAATTGTCAATAGCAACAAATACAATAAAGAAACTAAACAAATCACAAAGGGGTCATTGAACTTGGCAATGTAATGGTGACTTGGTGATTTTATTAGGAGGTTTAGTCAAATATCAGAGGCAGAAGTGTGCAAAACTGGGAGAAACGAAGTGAAGGTGGCAAAGTGCAGAGCACATATTTCTGGGAATCTTAATGAAAATTGAGAGGGATATGGAGGTGGGAAAGGATTTTTTTTTCTTTTTGGGTCACACCCAACAATGCTAGGGGGTTACTCTTGGGTTTACACTCAGGGAATTACTCCTGGCAGTGCTCGGGGACCATATGGGATGCCGGGATCTAACCAGGCTTTGCCACATGCAAAGCAACTGCCCTACCAGCTGTGCTATCGCTCCGGTCCCTGGGAAAGGATATTGTGATTTATGATCTTAACTGTGGAGGGGACAAATAGATCTGTTTAGCGTCTTTTCATGAGACAAATGTGAGTGTGTCTATGGCGAGAAAAGATGTGAGTCAACAGAGAAGGAATACTTACTTGTCTATTGGTCCTTTTACAAAATAATTGTGAAGACCCCCTAAATTTGCCTAAAAAGCAAATCAAAATAGAGGGGTGTGTTTTTTTAATAGAATGGAAGGGTGAAATTATATTACCTGCTTTTCTATATGTTTCTCTTAAGTCACCTTGTCTTGCTCTTTCAGATAGACCTTAATTCATAATAAATACTAGAGAAACACAGGAATCTATTACTCTGACAGAGCCGCCTGCTGATGAATTAAGTGTGAATGAATCAGATACAGATGGACTGAATTTCACTGAAAATAAACATGAATTACAAAATTGGAAGAGAAAAATTGTCCAGGAAAAATTACTTTGTGCCAATTTAAAATTGTTTGGAGCGTTCATTTTCCATCCTGGCTCAATATTCCCATCCAGGCCCTTACCGTCCTTTAACCTGCTTCCAATTTGTTTGCAAAGATGACATTTGCCAGTCCTTTGGGGTCTTTGGGACAGTTTTGGGGAAATCATGAAGACAGGGACTTCTGAGAAGTAGTGATATAAGATTTGTGCAGGCATTTATTAGTCAGCATGGGGTCTGCGGGGATGCTGGTAAGGAACAAGTTTGGCAAATCCAAGATGTTCTTCTTAGCTAGACCAACTCAGACATGGCAATACATCAGAATGGAAAAATCCACAGATTTTTACCATCTCACTATGCCGTGTTGGAATCTTGGAAACACCATAAGTAAGTCATAAGCCTTTAATATAGTGAGCTTTCCTTCTAAGCCTCAGTAGCATTAGCTAGAAAATGGGAATCAAAAGTATTTTGTTTTTCCTATAAATAATTGACTTATGTTACTTGTTGAGAAAGGCTATGTATCTAGGAAGCATAGGTCAGCTTTCATGCATAGGGGGTCACAGAGATCTGCAAAATTATATTAGAACCAAAGTGGTGATTTTTACCTTAAATCTCCTACAGTCAAAACTCGGGTAGAAATAAGATGTGTATGTGTGTGCTGTGTGTGTGTGTGCTCATACTCACATTTATGTATGTGTGTGTATGATCACACACATATATAAATATGTTTATTTATATATACAAATATGTGTGTGTGTATTCAAAAGTTCTAAACTTATGATAATGATTTGCTTCTATGAAGGACTCGGAGATTCAGCTAGGATGGAAAGGTATGTGGTTGCCAACCTGAAATTAGCTTCCGAAACTAACTCATATCCTTTTGATTATTTTCCACTCTCTTCATTCTCAGTCTGTTGTGATCCACAGACAATTAAATAATATGTGATTCCACTGGGATAAAAAGATTATAGTATAGTTATAATGTTGGTCTCAAATAGTGATAGGGTGATTCACTGAAGACCTTCTCTGAGAGAGAAAAGGGGGAATTGTTGAGAGAGCATGAAAACAAGCCAGGGTTGATCTCAGCTAGAGAGCAAATTCATCACTCAGAGTTCCAGAAATAGAAAACTTAGCTCATTTCTGCAATTCATGATATATTTTAAAGGGACCACTTGGATGAGGAGGGCAGTTAAATGAAATTATATAGACTACCTTGTAATGCAATAAAAATTTTCTTAGGTGTGACAATTAGTAACTTAATTGAACATAATTGGGTATGTTCATGTAGCTGGCTTTTCATCAGTGAGGAACAAGCCAAGGTGCTACTGAACTTTCAAGAATGATCTTGGGGTGGGTCCATTCAGTCCTCACTTATTTCTCACTTGTCTACACAAGTGACTTGTCTACACTACTTCGTCTTTTTGTTACACCACTGACAACACAAGTGGTTGGGCCATTTTGGTGGCAAGCACTTACTGAACAAGAACTGAGTAAGTGGACAGGAAGATTATGAGTTCCTGTTAGCATCTTGAAATAATGATAGAAGCTCTAGATTGCTTGCCTATATATTTTTATACTTAATAAAGCTCCTGATTAATTATAGGATATTTGAGTCTCTGCTACTAAAGCTAAAATGATTTTTAATTGAGTATTTTAAATGAAAAATTTTCTGCTTTTTGGGCCACACCCAGTGATGTTCAGGGGCTAATCCTGGCTTTGCACTCAGGAATTAACTCCTGGCAGTACTCAGGAGACCATATGGGCCGGCTGTATGAAAGGCAAATGCCCTACTCGCTGTACTATCTCTCCGGCCCCCAGATGATTTTTTTTAATTGAAACACAGTCAAAAATTTTTTAATTGAATTACAGTTTGAAAAAATGTGAGATACACAGTTTCAAAGTTGTTCATAATTGGATTTCAGTCATCAATGTTCCAAAACCCATACTAGTGTACACCTCCCACTACCAATGTCCCCTGTTTCCCTCCTGTCCCACCCCATGTACCTCTCTCTCTCCTCTCTCTTTCTCTCTCTCTTCTTGCTAAAACAATTCTTAATACATGCTTTCTATCAACATTCCTAGAAAACTTTGAGCTAAAATTATAATAATGATACTGTGTTATCTAATACCTATAAAAATCTTTAAAAAAGGCAAACTTTTAGATATGGAATATAGGATGGTCATTATTAGGGGATGTGTGGTGGAAGAAAGGAGAAGATGCTACTCAAGGATGGAAACTTCGAGTCCAACAATCCATTGTTCATGTGCTCTAAATGCTTTGGATATAAAAACTGAGATAAACTTTATGTTTCCAGGTGGCATAAAGATGATTGAGGTAAATTTTGTTACAGAAATTTGATGCCTACCAGAACCACATCATATAAGGAGAATATTGTCTGCATTTGTCAAAATTACTAAAGAGGAATGGGCTTTCATTAAAACCCTCATGTTATGCGACTTCTCTTTTCTCATACTGTGAATCTAGAATTCAGCATGCAATAAGAGGAATCAGAGGTTAATAGTCTCATGGTGATGCTGTTTATAGGGCAACATCAGCAAGTCTCAGCGGAGAAGAGTTGGAACAGGACTGAGACTCTTCATCTTTAATTGATATTCACCTAGGATATCAATAAGTATATGCAAGATATTACTGTAAGACATGAGAGCAGTGATTTACTCAGTTGTATGTGTTTCTTTCCAGCTTCATGTTTAGTAGATAGATGATTGCAAACAAATTACTCTGCAACCATCAACCCCCTAAACTGGTTGTTTTATAATTATTTGCCAAAATGCCCTGTTAATAACACCGCCTCTGAGTCACAGTTTCTCTCTCTATAAAGGGGTATCAGAATGTAATGGTTTTAAAGTCCCTAGAATGTGAGCCTTGGTTAGGAGAAGTTCAGACTTAGATAAATATATGAACGATAACCAGTTCTCAAACCATGAAACATAATGATAGTTATTGTATCTCCAAGCCTTGTTGTCTTTCTTTGTAGAATGGGAGTATTAAATTTTTCCTTACTTTTCTGTGCATTAAATATAATAATATCTGCATCATGGGACACATTGAAGCTAATATGTTTGCTTCTCTAGTCTTATCGTTCCATAAACTATAAAGAATATAAGGAATGAATATATAAGACTTTCTTGGGCTCTGTTGTCCTTGATTTTCTTGGAATGACATTTATGCATATGCATAGTACAGAACAAATGTACATTATATATTGTTCCTTTTTATTATTATTCTCTAATATAGTTATAACATATACTATATAATATAATATATAATATAATTTGTTATATCAAACTCTACAACCATATTATTTTAAAAGTATTTTTCTGAACACGACAACATAAAGTTAGTTTCTTTGTAAGGGAAAAGTGAAATCAGTCATTCAATTGCAGCTTTGTAAGAAGCCATATGTTCTCAAGTTACTGATTTCATTCATTAAGCCTTCCAAGAAGGTCAGATCAGAGGTTACTCTCAGACTTTTCATTTGCACATCTGCAGAAGTCACCTATTACCACCAGGGAGCAGTAAAGAGCTGCTTTTCAGGATTTTGAAATGGCCAAGTAGCCACTATCCAATAACTCTCCCAGGATGTACTCTTTTGAGTGAAAATTCAGTATTCTTTGACCAGGGTGGTTAGAAAAGGGTAGGGTGGGTATGTGTGTGTGTGTGTGTGTGTGTGTGTGTGTGTGTCTGTGTCTGTGTGTGTCTGTGTGTGTCTGTGTGTGTCTGTGTGTGTCTGTGTGTGTCTGTGTCTGTGTGTGTGTCTGTGTGTTTGTGTCTGTGTCTGTGTCTGTGTGTCTGTGTGTCTGTGGTCTGTGTGTCCGTGTGTCTGTGTGTCTGTGTGTCTGTGTGTCTGTGTGGGGCAGGCAATACAAGGGGAGACTGAAATGTATAGAATCTGTATAAAAGCATCATTTTGCTTATAGTTTTCAGCATGTAGCCCTTCATAGCTTCAAGTACTGAGCAAACAGGGATGCTGAATCTTAAAATAGGAATGAACACACTGTATTTGTACCACTTTGCTTAGAGAAGGGATGTTGAGGCTAAGAGAGAGATTATCTAAGTTCTCCCAGCAGACTGGCTTTTGAAGAAGAGAGACAGAAGCTAACAGAGACACATACAATTAGCAAAGGCCACTCAGATTAGCAGCAAGGCTATATCCAGCACCTGTGAATATCATGTTCACCCAAACCCATTCGATGCTAAGTAGGTGAATAACTGTATGAGATTTTGATTTCACTGTTACCCAAAGAAGGCAGTCTTTTCTTCACCGTGGTTCTTTCTATCCTATGGTTTCTTCATGGAGATCTTTGTACATGATGCTTCCATTAATTTATACTAATAGTGGCAACTCTGGTTTTATCACTTCTCATAAGAATGTAGTCAGAGTGGCCTGGAGCAATTATACAGCAGATAGGGCAGTTGCCTTGCACACAGCTGACCTGGGTTCAATCTCCACAACCCCATATAGTCCTGTGAGCACACCAGCAGTGATACCTGAGCAAAGAGCCAGGGGTAATCCCTGAGCACTACTGGGTTTTACCCCCAAACAAACAAACATAATCGAAAGCCAGATAAAATGCAAGTGCTAATAAATGAACATTTTTGTTTGTTTTGGGGGTCACCCTCGGTGTTGCTCAGGGATTAGTTCTGGCTTTGCACTCAGGAATTACTCCTGACTGTGCTCAGGGGACCCTGTAGGCTGTCTGCAAGGCAAGCATCTTATCTGCTATTCTATTACTGGTCCAGTAAATGAATATTTCAGAAGAAAAAATTCAATTCTTTAAGAGAAATACAATTCTGGTGGTCCCAATAAAAGGGAAAGTTATTATTTTTGAATATGGTACCCAGTAAGAAATCAATGCTTTTATTTATTAATAACTAAATTATTTAAGTCTAACTCTGTCCCAGACTCTTACCTATTAAAGGTGGACATGGGTAGAAATAAGATATATGACATTATAGATGTAAATAGGTATGATTCATGCTCTCAACACACCCACAGTATAATGGAAAATCCTGGAAAGAAACAAGATAATTGAAATACAGGATTCTTAATGTTACTGTGATGGGATAGATGCCAGATTTTTTTTCTTCTCCTGTTTAGCTGGTATATGGCAGTGATCTACTTTTGACTCACCAAGAATTGTCTCTCTTACAAAAGGGTGTGTGCAGAGAAAGATAACTTGGAAATATAGACGCATGTATAGATATGTTAACATCACTTGATTAACCTCAATTAGCAAGGAAAATTACTCTGAGTCACTTCTGTTAGAGGACCTCAAAAGGATGCTGATAAACTAAAGCACAGCCCTTGGAAGAGTACATCTATAACTATCTTTCAGGGAAAGGAAAATCTGATCAGTATGTGCATGGAAAATTCTGCCTTTCCCTTAAGCCAGTTCTCAGAATGGAAGAGTAGAGAGATTCTACCTTGCTGACATATCAGAGGCTATGATCAGTTTTACCAGATCTTGGGCATTTAACTGATAGTAGGATCTAGGGCTAGTTATGTGCCTGAAAGAACTGAGTTTTCATAGAGCACAACAGTGGGGCCTCCTTTGCCTGGCTTGGTGTACAGGAGATGAGCATATTCTCTGAGGGACGGTAGCGAGTGCACAGGGATTGAGCAAGAGACACTTAGTAGGGAATGAACCAGTGTGGCCAGTCAGGTCAGGGCTTAGGAATTTCCACAGGGATAGATTCAGTGTCCGTGTCCGGACCGATACCTGTCCTTTTTATGTGTTTTTAGAGATTGAGAAGACTTCATTTTTTTTTGTTTAATACACTCATGATTTCTTTTTTTTGCCATTGCTATTTTTACTTTTTTGTATTAAGTTTTTTAAAGAGTAATATAATTATTATGTTGCAGCATAATGAAATAGTATACAGGAGCAATGTAGAGTATTAAAGTAATAGGAATCTGAGACATTCAGCTATTGAAACATAAGCAATCACTAGAAGTTCATGTAGAGAACATTGGTTTATGAGTGTGTAAACATTTTTATATGTTACAGGTGCAGTTTAAGGCACAAAGTGCCCATATCCCTCCAGAGGACCAAAAGGTCCTCAGGACCTTTGGCTTCTCCCTCCTAATAATGTCAGTTCTGTCCTCAGACACCAGCTTAGGGTTTTCTTTCATTACACTTGGCCTAAGAAAATGCTTTGTTTCCTTATCCATCACATATGAGCGAGAACATGAGAACAACTGGTATTTATTTGTTTTTTCTTCTGCAGATTTATTTTTCTTAGGATGAACCCTCCATTTCCATCCATGTTATAATACAAAGAAAGATTTCTTTTTTTCCCCAATGACTCTCTCTGTGTGTGTATGTGTGTGTGTCTGTGCATGTGTATCAGATATTTTTATTCTCTAAACTGTCCCTAGACATTGGGTTGTTTCAGAATCTTGGCTATATAATAGTACTACAATATAAATATCATTGGGAATTTGTACTTTTTTGTGCTCTTTGAATATATATTTAGGAATAGAGTTAATATGATAGTTCTATTTTTAACTTTTTGAGTATTCTCCATGCTATTTTACATAGAAGCGAAGCAACAGTGCTGAAGGTCCAATTTTTTTCCAGATCTTTATTATCCGTTTTAGATTCTGACATTTTCAATATAAGCTATTCTCACCAATGTAAGGTGATATCTCACTTTCATTTGCTTCATATCTCCCTGATAAGAAATGATAATTAACAACATCTTTTCACTATTGGTCATCAGTTTGTCTTCATTGGAGAAAACTCTTTACCTCCTCTCTCTTGATGGCACTGTTCATTTTCATATCGTTGAGCTTGTTTTTTTCTCTCCCAGTCACATCCCCATAGTCTGCTTTGGTTCAAGACAAGCAAGGTCTACTCACGAAGAAAGGCCATTTGCTTCTGGAAAACATTCACAGTGTTTCTTTATTCCTTGGCTTCTGATGTTGACAAGGAGTCCAGAAGCTTTTGGGGATCACTATTAGGGTCAGGATAGACTCCAGACCTATGTTGGGTCTGGGAAGAATGGCCCTGGTGTGGATGGAGCTCTTCTGAATGCAAGGGTGGGGCTAAGCAGGACACTCAGGGGCTAAGGAGAATGAATGAAAGTCCTACTATTTGGGACAGGTCCCTGAAAGGTATTGCAGAACGCTGAATTTATTTTATTTTATTTTTTAATTTTATTAAAAATATAAACCTCATTCGGAATGGATTGAGGCTCTTTATGTTCCTGGATCAAGCAGATGCCTTGGGCTTTACTAGCATGAGACAGGACATATGGAGATGTTACTGGGGCCAGCTCGAGCAAATTGATGATGAACGGGAAGACAGTGATACAGTGAATTTTATTATACCACTTTAGACATACAATTGCAATATGCTCATGCTCGAGTTTTGGTTCTACAGTGTTCCAACACCCATCCCTCCACCCAAACCCATTTCCCATCACCAATATCCCCACCTCCCTCCCCCCCCCCACCCCAACTTCTTGGTGGGTTCTGTATATCTTTTCTCTCCTCTCTATCTCTCCCTCCCACCTACTTTTCCTACACATCATAGAAGAGAATGCTGAATTTAAAATTGAGAGACATAGTCCTATATTTAGAGCATAAATTTGCTACTTATCTGGAAGACTGGATAAGTCATGTATCTTTTCTAGTTCTAGCTTCTTGTCTTATTAGAGTGATATCAGGATCTTAATCTTAGGTGTGTTCAACAGATGGGCTCAAGTGATTCTAATAAAATTTTTAGCTGACTTTTGGACATTTAGAAGATTTTCTCTATCTCTCTGATAATGATGGATTCAAGAGGTGGAGATAGGTGGGGTATGGATGTAGGGGAGTGGTAGAAAGTGAGGATAAGAGGAAAGGTTGCAAAGACTTGGTGATGTGATTTCAGAGACCAGAAGGTACAAATTCTATGGATTGGCAAGCTAGTAAACAGGAAGCAGCTAATGTTTAAAGCATATTTCAAAGAGATTATGACAATCTGCTTACAGATAATTTTATTAGGAAAAGTTTAGGGTTTTTTTTTGTTAATATCAATAACCTATCAGAGAAGGCCCACCCACAAATGAGAAATAATCTGTTTTAATGAAAATATGCACTTGTGTCATCTATTACCTTCATATAAATATCTAGAAAAATGTTACTTAATGTATCTTAATACTGTGTCATAGATAAATTGACACATAAAATTAGCCATTGATCCATCATATTATCATACACCACATAAACTGTATGTATTAATGGTAGGGTTTCTCCTTTAAATACCAAGTAAGTTTACAGTTCTTAAAAGTAACAGTGTTGAACAGCTTCATTCCATTTTATCACCATGTACTTTTGCTTTGGTTTTGTTTGTAGCCTATGGTACTTGAGGCAAGAGGTGCCTTGGGAACCATGTAGTTCTGGGGATCAATTCAGAGCTCTTACAAGATAAGCACTTAGTCTACCTTTAAAAATCTCTTTGGTGACTAGAAATTAAACTCCCATTTGACCCAGCCATACCACTCCTGGGAATCTACTCTGGGAGGCCAAAAACACATAGCGGAAACACCACCCCTACTTTTATGCTCATAGCTGCATTATTCACAGTAGCCAGAATCTGGAAACAACCAAAGTGCCCGAAATCGATGACTGGATAAAGAAGCTTTGGTACATCTACACAATGGAATACTATGCAGCTGTTAGGACAAATGAAGTTATGAAATTTGCCAATAAATGGATGGACATGGAGAAGATCATGTTGAGTGAAATTAACCAGAAGGAGAGAGACAGATATAGAATGATTGCATTTATTTGCATGACATAAATATATATGTATATATTATGATACCAATATCCAAGGTCAAGTAAAACATATAACAGGAGGTCTGGTCAAAGGTGGAAATTATCACAAACGTGTGGAAGTCGTAGGCTAGGTAAGACAGAAAATGGAACAGTGTGCTAACAATTGTCGAAAGTACTAATACCAACCTAGAACTGAGCATTAAAAACAGGCAAAAAGATACACATGACAACCCTTTAATGTATGTTCTGTAATCCGCAATCTGGAAGGGAAGGAAAAGAGAAAGAGATAGAAAGGGAAAGAAATAAAGAACCTGCCATGGAGGTGGGCTGGGGGAGGGGGGGAGAGAACTGGGGACATTGGTGGTGGGAGATGGGCACTGGTGGAGGGATGGGTGCTGGAACACTGTATGACCAAAACCCAAATATGAACGTCTTTGTAATTGTATATCTCATGGTGGTATAATAAAATACTTATAAAAAAAACAATAAAACTTTCTTTGGCCAGCCCACTCATTTCTTTGTCATTGGGGACTAAATCTAGCAGTGTTTAGGGCTT
The DNA here is from genome assembly GCA_021461705.1 of Cryptotis parvus. NCBI lineage: Eukaryota > Metazoa > Chordata > Mammalia > Eulipotyphla > Soricidae > Cryptotis > Cryptotis parvus. The sequence goes on along the minus strand of JAJIBD010000598.1, from coordinate 404,637 downwards.
ACTTAGAGCAGTGTTCAGGAATCACTGTTGGTATTGCTGATGGAACCAAATGCACCTACTATATTCAAATTAGAGTTACACAGAGAATCTATTTTGTTTTTGTAAGCTGGTGGTTGATGGCGGCCTCCGAGTCCTGGTGGTAGTTCTAGCGTACCTGCGAGGGAGACGCTGTCGTCATGTCGGGGTTGGGTGGGCGTCCCGACGAGGCAGCGGCAGCGGTGGTGGTAGTGGTGGTAGACTGGATCCGAAATGCCAGTTGGGGCAGCGGGGACTAGCGCAGGGTTCCATCCAAGCACTGTTGAAGCAGGAAACCACAGCGACTCTCCGAGGTCAGTCGCTTTCAATATTCAGACTCCACAGCTCCTCAGAGCTCCACCCAAGAGAAAACCTGATCTTTCCCTTTGAGTTTCATCTGTAAATGCTCGAGATGAGAGCCTTCTACTGAGAGTATACCACCTACACTGCAGAGCCTGGCAAGCTACCCGTGTTTTAAAAACAGTAACAATTATGGACCTCATTCCCATGACTGAAATAATGGTTTGAGGCTTTTCCTGTTCCTGGAGCAAGCAGATGCCTCTGGGGGTACACTTGCTTACAGCAGGACGTATGGAGATGTTACTGGTGCCCACTCCAGTAAATCGATGAATAATGGGAAGGCAAGTGATACAAGTAAAGTGATTAGACATCCAAACATGGATGGAATGTCTCAGGGATAACTGATTGTAATGAGGGTTGGTAGTCAGACATGTACAGTTGGTATTGCTGGATCAGTGTCTCCAACAGGCAAGGTCAAGCCTTTTCTATGGGCCCATCACATTATGAGGTGCATACAGAGGCTCTTCACACACCACTGAGCCTCTTCCAGGGTCAATGTTTAGGGGTGTTACTCATTGGGTGTGATCCAGCAGCACACATCCCATCTCCTTTGAATGGAAATCATCTATGATTTCCTAGCCAACACATTGGAATCATGGAAAATTTTCTGTAAATCTTAATACAAATGCGTAAGTCAAATAATACCTATTCCTCTGACGTAACATTAGGTATAGAGTTGAATGACTCTTTTACTAATTCATTAGATTTTATCATACTGCCACAAACAGATGTGAGCTATAAACTAGCTGTACTGTGCATTAAGAATAGTCTGATGTAGCACGTACCACTTGTATTATTTGTCTACCAATTGTTCATCGATTTGCTGGAGCGGATGCCAGTAACATCTCCATTTGTCTCTGCCGTGTGCTAGTATAGTCAAAGGGACTCTGCTCACTCCAGAAACATGAAGAGCCTCAAACCATTCATTCAGGTCATGGGAATGAAGTCTATTATTGTTACTGTTTTTGGCATATCGAATATGACACGGGTAGCTTACCAGACTATGCAAGTGGTGGTATGTATATTGACTTCCAATCCAGTTTGATTGCAAATCCTTTTCTGATAATAATATCCCCTTTCCCTAGTTAAAACAGCTCTCCATACTATGTTCTGGTAAAAGGAAGCTTATTCTTTTAGTTTCTTCCACTACAAGAAAATATTGGTGGAACCATTTATAACACTGGTTCTCTCTGAATGGATGATGGCCCAGAAGTATTTTATTAATAAAATGTGTGTATATTTTTATGTATAGAGTACTAAGATTTTAGATCATGTATATTTAAACTTATTTTCTCTAAATAAAAAAATTAATGGAAAAAGTATACCAATAAGAAATTATTTGGGTTTCAATTTAGTATATGCTATTCAATATATGGTTATGTTAACGACATAATGATGACAGTAAATAAAAAGTAACAGGAAGCAACTTATGTGATTCCACCAATATAAAGTTCAATAGGCAAAGGAATCTATGAGAGTATAAGTTAGAGAACACCCATGGTAGAGGGTTTGTAATACTCTTGAGCATTTCAGGGAAAGGGCCATGTGCTGAATTTCATCCAATTGTTGATTATGGATATATATTCAATTTGCGAATATGCATTGCACCAGACATATGTGATATTTGCATACCTTTCTATCTGCATGTTATTCTTCAATGGAACGTTAAAAATTATTTACACAACTTTGCCCTAAATCACCTCCATCAGTTGTTCAGGGAAGATTATTTATTTGTTCTTCTGTGCTCAGGGGTAGAATCCCATAAATTTGTTGTGATGTAATTCATATCTTCTCTCTTTAAATTCCAAACTAGTCCTTACCAGTTCGAAAACTAATAACTTTTGCATTCACATTTTTCTGTGCATCGTTGTTTTGTAATTATCAGCAAAATGCCTCTAAATGCACCCTTCTCACAAATTACTGTGACGTGAAAGGCATGTTTTTCTGGGCCTTCTCCATGGTCCACATTCTGAAAGGATAAAGAGAAACCAGGTCTGCTTTCTCTGACTGATAACACAGGCATGCAGCTGGTTTGCAAAAGAAAACATGAATTTTCTATGCTGCTCTTGTGTTTACAAAAAACCAGACTGGACCGCATATGTATAAAATGTTCCCAGACTTTAGATGTAACATATGTAAATGTAACTAATAGAGCATATATTATTGCTCTAGCAAACAACACTAGTTTCCTCTTTAGGAGCAAAGAATTCCTTGTTGGACTAGAGTTCTTTTATCTGTGTAATAAAAATTTGGTTATGATATATTTTGAGATTTCTAAGGCCTAGATATGGCATTATTTCATGACTTCAGAGATTAAATGATAAAATGAGTTTAGGGAATGCTGAATTTGTGGATTTTCAGACAAAATTAAAATAATCCAGGGACCAGAGCTATAGTACAGTAGGTAGGGCATTTGCCTTGCACACGGCAGTACCAGGTTCCAACTCTTGTACCCCATATGGTCCCCTGAGTACCTCTAGGAGTGATCTGAGCCAGAACCAGGATTAAGTGATGACCACTGCCCCAAAACAAAATAAAGCAAAAGAAAATAGAATAAAGAAAGTTCATAAAAGATAAGAGTCTTTGTTGTAGACATAGTTTTTGTTTGTTTGTTGTTGAGATTAAAGCTTTTATCTTTAACAGAACAAAGCTGACTGAGTATCTCAGAAACTGGCCCTTGTGTCAACCCCTGCACTATAGAGTGGAAGCCTATTAAAAAAAAAAAGAAAGAAGGAAGGAAAGAAAAAGATAATTTCTCACAATAATGCTTCTTATGATATTGTAGGGAAAGTTTTACTGTACCTTTAAACTTCTGCAGCACTGGACCAGAGAGATAGCACAGAAGGTAAGGTGCTTGTCTTCCAAGTAACTGGCCTGAAATTTGTTCCTGGTACTCTTAGCATGTCGTCCATTTAACACCACCAAGGTCACTTCTGAGCACTGAGCTAGGAGTGAGCTATGTAACAGCTCAGTGGCCCTCAATACTTGCGTATAATGAAGAGTTGTACTTTTTTTTCACATAACAAATGACTCATCACAGATCCAAAAATGTATGATGTGCCAGGTGCTTGATATGCAGTATTGAACAAAGTCAACATGGCTTTTGTTTAGGTTTATAGTCTAGTAGAGACAGAATAAATGAAATTAATACTTATATAAAAGGTATATTCTATGAAGTCATTCAAACTCCTTTGGATGTCCATATTAGGAAGCACAAGTTAAGAGTACAAACACAGTAACTCTCAGAAAAAGATTAGGAAGGAATGTATAAAAAGATTAGGCAGTCAGGTTGATTAAAAATCTATCCTGATTCTTTGCTGTTCATTTTAGGACACTATTCAATAACACTTTATAATACAAGATTTCCTCGTTGAACTGTCTTCATAACAAATATCATAATAGTCTGTAATTGCTTTATGTGGAATATTTAGAAAGTAGTTAAAATAGATCTTAGGGACCTGGAGAGACAGTACAAACATTGAATGGCTTGCTTTGCATATGGCTGACTGTGTTAGATCCCTGGCACTAATATGATTCTTCAAGCACCACGAGGGTGATCCCTGAGAACAGAGCAAGAGTAAGTCCTAAGCACAGTCAAGTGTGGCCCCAAAGTCAAAATATAAAAAATTTTGGCTATTTTACATCTTATACATCAGATCATATACACAAAAAGTACACAAATATTTATTTGAATATATTTGAATAGTGCTTATTGTATGTATATATGTATATGTAAGTTGTGTATGTGTGTGTACTTTTCATTTTTAAATATGGAAGACTGGATTGTCCCAACACAGTCTTTTTTTTTTGGGGGTCACACCCAGCTATGCTCAGGGATTTTTCCTGGCTCTGCACTCAGGAATTACTCCTGGCAGTGCTCGGGGGACCATATGGGATGCCAGGGATCAAACCTGGGCCTGCATAGGCCAGCTGCACCAACACAGTCTTTTAAAGAGACTTTTCTACTCCATTTTGTAATGTCGATTTCTTTATTGTAAATGAACTGTCCATATAAATTAGGGTTTATTTCTGAGTTGTAAGTTCTATTGTATTGGTCCAAGTGTCCTCTTTTATTCTAACACCATACCAGTTTGATTACTATAGCTTTATAATATAGCTAAAATTTGGGGGAAGAGTACACCCCCATATTATTTGTTCTTAGAATTATTCAGGGAATTTTGTGACTGTAGAAATTTTAGGGGATTTTTTAAACACACCTGATTGTGCTCAGGGCTAACTCATGGTTCTATGCTCAGAGCTTACTCCTGACAGACTCTGGGGCACATGTAGGGTGCTGGAAATACAACCTAGGTAGACAACTTGCAATTCAAGCACATTCCTGGCTGCACTATTTATTCTAATCTCCAATATTTTAGTGTTTTGTTTTCATTTGTGGGGTGTAGAAAAACATAATATGAAACCAATATCCAAGGACAATAGAAAAAGGAGCTAGAAGGTTTGGTTCATGCTTGGAAACCTGCTTCAATCTCTTGGGGGAAAAGGCAGTTTTAACAGGGAAGGGACCACTATGATAAAGACAGTGGTAAATGACCACTGTATAAGAACTGTGTGCAGAATAGGCAGAGGAACAAACACGGTGATCTCTCAGTATCAGTATTGCAAACCATAATGCCCAATGGGAGGGAGAGAGAGAAAAAGGGAGAAAGAAGGAAAGTGCCTGCCATAGAGACAGGCTGTAGGGTAGGGGGCGTGGGGGGGCAGGAGAATAAAATGGCATATTGGTGGTGGAAACCTATACTGGTGGAGGGGTAGGTGTTGGAACACTTGACTGAAACCCAATCAAGAACAACTTGTAATGGTCTATTGCAGAGTAATTCAATTGCTTTTTTAAAAAGTGCTTGAATAATGTAGTGATTTTGATGGGAATTTCATTGAATTTGTATGCCACTTTGAGTATGATAGTCATTTTAAGAATGTGTATTTTTTTCATCCATGTACATGGATTATTTTTCCATTTCCCCATGTCTTCTATTTATTAAAGTGTTTTTTAGTTTTTTATATGCATTTCAACTCCTTTGTTAAATTTAATTTTAGGTACTCAATTCTTTATGATACAATTACAAATTAAAACTTTTCTTTCTTTTATTGTTTGTTGGTATATAAAAATGCAATTAATGTTTGCATATTGGTCTTTTTTAGCCTTCTATTTTGCTGCATTGGTCTATTGCTTCTAGTGATTTTCAGTGGTGCCTTTAGAGTTTTCTATAAAAATTTTCATTTCATATGAATAAATAATTAAATTCTATAAATAGTGATAATTGTATAAATATTACTTCCCTCTCTTCAGAACTCCACCCAGCCGACCAGCCCATCACAGCCCGGATCATCGACACCCACCCTGCAGCAATTTCTTCCTCAATCCAGCCCAGGTATGCTGGTCCAGAGACTCAGACATGGGGCAGAGCGATTCCTTGCTCTCCCTGTGCCCAGCCGTTCATGAGGCAGTCGGGAGGCATGGTGGGTTCTAGCCTTGGCCCACCACCCCGGCAGAACCTCACAACCAGCCAGACGACCCCCCCCACCCACTCCATGGGTGCCGCCATTTTCCACATCCGACTTCCCTCTCTTCAGAACTCCACCCAGCCGACCAGCCCATCACAGCCCGGCCTGCTCGGCCGCAAGCGGCCGCACGGTTCATCAATAAATGTTTTATTTGGAGGTGTTTAAATAATATGCCTTCTTCACGGCAAGCCTAGCAAGCTGCTCGTATTGTATTTGACATGCCAAATGCCAGTAACAATTATATTAGGTCATTCCCATGACCTAATATAATGGTTTGAGGCTCTTTATGTTCCTGTAGCAAGCCGATGCCCTTTGCTCTACAGGCATGAGACAGGACATTTCGAGATATTACTGGTGCCCGCTCTAGCAAATAGATGATTAACGGGAAGATCGTGATCGTGATTGTGAATTGTATAAATATATAATTTAATGAATAAATCAATTAAATAAATAATTATATGGCTGATTGAATGGATAATTAAATAAATAATTCTATGAATAGTGATAGTTTAACTTCTTTTTCAATTTAAGTTACATTTATTTATTTACCTAATTACTGTGATGAGAACTTTCAATCCCCTTTTTAATAGTTGTAGTAAAAGATAAGTCTCATCATGTACCTTATCTTGAGGAAAGCCTTGAGATTTTGCTCTATGGAGTATTTTGACTGCAGATTTGTGTTTTTATGGCCTTTGCTATGTTGAGATATGCTCCTTCTAGCATATGATTAATGAAAAAATTAATTATTAATGACTGTTGACTAAGCACAGAAGTTTTGTTGGTAGAGTGGTACAGTACAGCAGGTAGTGTGCTTGCCTTACATGCAGAAGATCTAGGTGTGGTACTGCATTGGTCTATTGTGTCTCTAGACACAATAGACTGTACAGTCCCCTTAGGCTGCCAGGAGTGATCTCTAAGTACAGAGCCAGGAGGAAACTCAGAGTAACACCAAGTGTGGCCCAAACTCAAACTGAGTTTCATGTGTATATATTGGTATGATTATATGATGTTTACTTATCTTTTAATTGATATGCATGTTAAATTAATTGACTGTCTATGTGGAACCACCCCTGTAACCCTGGAATAAATTCCCTTTGGCCATGGTATATGATCCTTTTATACTTTATACTATTTCAAGTAAATATCAATTCCACAATCACATGTTCTAGATTTTCTGCAGTGATTCTGGATTTTCAAGTCACATATCTCCCTTTGTACATATCCTCCCATTAGAGTTTAGAAACAGTTTAAGTCTAGAGACACAAACAAACATGTTCCTTATGGAATGTTTACTTTTCCGGCAGCCTAGTCTAGCAATAACTCTTCAAACATATAAAACAACAGTTGGTTCTAACTTTCAGATTAGTTCTCACAGATTTAGCAGCTGCTTTCAGGATCTCATTCTCCAAGATTTATATATATTCTTGAAACTCATCCTCCAAGCTCCCCTGCTCAAATATCTGCTAGCCAGTACCCAGGGAAGTACTCTATGCTTTCAGGTTTGGATAATCCAAAATCCCTTTTTATTCCTCCCACCCGGGTACCATCATGTTAGATTCACTCATTTGACATATTTTTAATTTATTTTTCTTTTTACTTCCTCTTTGTTCATATTAGATTATCTATGCTGAAACAATTAGTATCTTTTTCATCTTTCTCACTAGATTAACGTTACTAAAATGTGGGTGGGTGGGTGGGTGGGTGGATAGGTGAAGCTACTTCACATCCATTTTGAAAATAATAACCAGGATTCTCTGCTCTGGAGTCCAAAAGAAGAGATTGGTTTTTTCCTCTTCTATGTCTTAATAACATCCGTAGAGTCTAAAACTATAGTACTGTGGGTAGAGCACTTGTCTTGTACACAGCCAACTTGGGTTCAATCTTCAGCACCTCATATGGTCCTTCTAGTCTGCCATTCAACTGTTTAAGATTATGCTCTATTAAATATTGGGGAAAATTAAATAAATGTGACCTTTTATTACCCACACAAAAACAACAACAAAGAGATCTCAAAGTCTATGAATATATATCAATTATTAATGATACAGAGTACAAAAAACAACTATCATCTTTGATGATAGAATAGATTTTTCTCTTGTGGCTCTATTAATTTTATGAACTTGTATTATATTTATAGATAATGAACTTTTATTTATTCTAACAACCATACCACAAAATTAAAAATGACAATAAACTACATTGAAGAAAAATTTGAATTCTCAAAAGCATGAAATTTGTAATCAAGTCATGTTGCCTCAGCCATGCCCACAGTTCTTATGTCTACTCCTGTCCATGAGAATAAATAATTTTACTAGGAACTTAAGAGGAAATTAAACAGAGAAAATATTTGTAAAGGGCTCATTTGATAATTACAAGCAAGGGAGAATGCACATGTAGGTCTGGAAGAAGATGGGAGCTGAAGAAATGAAGGGTAAAGAGACAGAAAGAAAGAACTCTGAGCTTGCATCAGTGGGTCTTGTCTGCCCCCCATCTATGGATATTTCCTCAGAAAAGTAGTTTGACTCCTGGCCCCAGCTGGCAACTTCTCCAATCTTGCTCTCTGTCAGACATCTGTCATCACTCTGCAAGGACCATTGGAAATCAAGCCCATTCACAGTTTGTCTTGGATCTCTTCCGGTCCTCCCACCACTACAAGCTACTGAAAAGAAAAGAAGGAAAAAGTTATGAGGTTTTTCTAGCCACAGTGAGAATTTCCAAGGGGGAAGAAAGAAAGAGAACAAGGCATTATTAACAGAGGTGACATGTTCCCAGGACTCCTGATTGTCAAAGGCTCCATTCATTCATTCATTCCCTCAAATATTTGTTGAGCATAACTGAGTGCCAAGCACTGAAGCAAGCACTGGCGACACATTGCTAATGCCAACCTGAGCAGGATCATTTAAATTTTGCTCCAGGCTCTCACCCAAGCAAGTTACAGCTCTTGAGTCTTCAGTCAACTTCTGTTTCTTTGAAATTGGTCCCTTTCTCAAAAAGGTACAACACAGGTGACATATAGTATGTGACTTAATGTCTGGGAAAAGGTGAAAAGAGAAGGGGGACATCATATAAATTTTTCCAAAGAGGACCATGTGTTTAAGTAGTAATGCTTTCAACTGACTGAAACTTAACAACTCAGGTGTCATTTTTCAAAGGTGCATAATTTTAAGGTGTATTATATATAAATGATTTTTATGCTGGTGTGTATCCTTGCAGTGTTTTCCTTAAAAGTCTTCTTTTTTTTTTTTCTAATTTGCTAACAGTCTTGTTATCAATTTTTTCTTATGAAATACTCTACATATTAAATACATTTTTACATTGCATAAATAGATGGAAAGTAGATGGATGGACAGATACATAGATGAACATACATACAGAATTAGAAGAAATATCACAACCCAGGTTACGAAATAAAGCATTACACAACCTTGTATGTCACTTCTGTGTTCTTCCTTAAGTTCATTCCCTGTCTCCCAACCTTTAGAGGTGAAAAGCAATAAGAATTGTATTTTAATGAGCCACTGTTTTTTGTTGTGTTATTTGGAGGGCCATACCCACCTGGCAAAGCTTAGGTTTTACTCCTGGCTCTTAGCTCAGGGATCACTCCTGGTGGGGCTCGGGAGACCAAATGAGGTGCTGAGAGTGAACCAAGACTGGCTGTATGTATGGCTTAGATACTTAAAGCAATGTAAATATTATGGAATCAATGTGCAAAATTATTACACCCACCAGAGTCAAAGAGCCCATGATCCTCAACCCTCTTCCTGTGTCTCTACTAGTCTGGACTTTTTCCCTGACTCGTAAACATCCCCTTACTGTTTGGTAATTGTCTTTGTATTCCATTGCCAATAATTTGTGGTAGTTCAGTACTGTCTATTTTCTTATTTTGACTCTAATTCCACAGATGAGTGAGATATCGGGTAATTTCCTTCTCCATCTGAGTCTTCACTTAATATGATACTCTCAAGTTCTATCTACATTTCAGCAAACGGTATGATTTTATCTTTGTTCAAAGCTGAATATTATTCCATTTATATGTACTACAACTTGTTGAGTCAATCATCCATAGTTGTACATTTGGGTGTTTTCATATCCTGTATGTTATATTAACGCTGCAAAATCACATTTACTAATCATTACATTTGTTGTTTGTGCTTTTGTTTTCATAAAACCTAAAACATTATTTCAAAGACCCAGATCATTAAGCTCTTTTCTTGTTTTATTTTGGGAACATAATCATTTCAAGTATTTTACTTATGTTTTTAATCCATTAAAAGTTCATTTTTTGTGAATAACTTTATATAGAAATTCCATTTTATTTTTGTACGTGATTTGCAGTTTTTGCCTCCATATATGATGTCATTGACATTTACCAATGATGTGTCCTCTCCCTTGTCAAATATTAATAAACCGCAAGATATGTAAGGTTTTATTTATTATTTTTAGATTCCATTAAATCAGTCTATTAATTTATTTTTTATTCTTTTGCCAGTACCATGATTTCTAAAACTTTATGATATATTTCTAAAACTTTATGATATATTTTAAATTTTTAAATGGGCTATGTTGCTATCTGGAGTACTTTGTTAGTATTGTTTACAAAATTCTTAGAATTCTGAAACTTTGTAAAATGCCTTTGGTTTAAATTAGAAAGGGTGTAAGCATATTTCTCCTATTAAAATTTCTGTTTATATAAACTTTCTATATTTTAGTGATCAGTTCCTATGTCTAAGACATATTGGTGCTGAGGTCACACTGATGCATAAAACAAACAACTCCTTGCCTTCCTCCTAATAGGCAAATATTTGTCTAATATTTTTCAAATATTTGTCAAAAAATATTTGTCTAATGGACAAGCAACACAGATTTTAGAGGATATGTAGGTAACTGGGAAAATCCAGTAAGAAATTGAGAATAGGGAGTATGCTATAATTGGGTGTTTGTACTGATCAATTGGTATCACATCACACTGAGAAATGCTAACAATGAAGTACCAGTACTAATATATGGGTAGAGGAACATTCCAGAAACATGGGAAAACTTGCTCAAATGCTTGAGGCAAAATAACACTTAGGGAATCCCAGAGACCTAGTGACTTCAACATAAAAAAGTGTTTTTTTTTTGAGGGTTGTTGGGGCTTGTTTGGGGGAACTCTTGGGGCCACACCAGGATGTGCTCAGGGCTTACTACTGTCTCTTTGTTTGAGGATCACTTCTGACATTGCTCAGGGGACCAAATGCATGGTTTGGGATCAAATCCAAGAAGAACGCAGGCAAGGCAAGTGCCTTCTGCCCTCACCTCTCCCTAACCCTTTTAGCACAGAAAGTGAAATGAATTAGCGAATGGATTGACTTAAAAGTTACTATAGGGATTTAAACTTTTATTTAAATCAGAGATAATTAAATTTTTTGAATAACATGACCTGACTTTTAAAAGTCTCAGAATTATTAAAAATAAAATGATTGTCAAAAATATAATTTGCTTAAAGAACCTGCCATGGAGGTGGGCTGGGGAAGGGGGAGGGAACCGGGGACGTTGGTGGTGAGAGATGGGCACTGGTGGAGGGACGGGTGCTGGAACACTGTATGACCAAAACCCAGATATGAACTTTTAATTGTATATTTTTTATTTGTATATCTCACGGTGGTATAATAAAATACTCAAAAAAATAAAAAATATAATTTGCTGAGCATAAACAAAGAGGACAAATAACTGAAGCAAAGAGACCCATTAGCAGGGTATTCCAATAATTATGATAGGGGAAACTTTCAGTTAGCCCAACAAGGAAAGCATGGAAATGTGAGTAGTCATCAATGTCTACATATATTAAGAAGTTAAAACCAAAGCAGTTTTTTGTTTGATTAGATGAAATTTGTGAGGAAAAAAGATACTTCGAGGATAGAAATCTAGAATTTGGGCTTAAACACCAAAACTATGATGTTCTCATTTATGAGATGGTGAAGACTTAGAGAAGGAGAGCAATTTTAATGAGTGAGAAAATTTAGAGCAGTTAATTTTGAGGGGTAAAATATACAATGGACACAGGTCCAAATTCATTTTTTTACATGTAGCTGCAGAGTTTTCCCAACACCACTTGTTGAAAAGGCTTTCCTTACTCCATTTTAGACTCTTTGCACCTTTATCAAAGATTAAATGATTTTGTGTTTGAGTTTGGGTGTCAGGATACTCAATTCTATTCCATAGGTCCACAGGTCTGTTTTTATTCCAATACCATGCTGTTTTAATTACTACTGCCTCGTAGTACAGTTTGAAGTTGGGAAAGGTGATGCCTCCCATCTTCTTTTTCCCGAGGATTGCTATAGCTATTCTTGGGGGTTTATTGTTCCATACAAATTTCAGGAGTGTTTGGTCAATTTCTTTGAAGAATGTCATGGGTATCCTTATAGGGACTGCATTGAATCTGTACAGAGCTCTAGGGAGTATTACCATTTTGACAATGTTGATTCTCCCCATCCATGAGCAGGGAATATGTTTCCATTTCCTTGTGTCGTCTTTTATCTCTTGGAGCAGTGTCTTGTAGTTTTCTTTGTACAGGTCATTTACACACTTGGGTAAGTTGATTCCTAGGTATTTGATTTTCTGTGGCACAATTGTGAATGGAATAGTTTCCTTAATATCCCTTTCTTCTCTTTCTTTATTTGTATATAGGAAAGCCACTGACTTTTGGTTGTTCATTTTGTATTCTGCCACTCAACTATATGCATCTATTGTTTCTAGGAGTTTTTGGTAGAGTTTAGGGTTCTCTAGGTATAATATCATGTCATCTGCAAATCATGATTGCTTGACTTCTTCCTTGCCTATCTGGATGCCCTTGATGTCCTTTTCTTCTCTGATTGCTATGGCAAGTACTTCCAGTACTATATTGAATAAAAGAGGTGAGAGTGGGCAACCTTGTCTTGTCCCTGACCTCAGGGGGAAGGCTTTCAATTTTTCCCCATTTAGAATGATGCTCGCTGTGGACTTTTGGTAGATGGCTGTAACTATCTTGAGGAAAGTCCCTTCAATTCCCATTTTCTGGAGGGTTTTAATCATGAACGGGTGCTGGATCTTGTCAAATGCTTTCTCTGCGTCTATTGATAGGATCTAACACCATGCACAAAAATTAGATCAAAATGGATTAAAGATCTCAATATCAGACTTGAATCCATAAAGTACATTGAAGAAAATATAGGAAAAACCCTCCACGACATTGAAACTAAAGGCATCTTCAAAGGTGAAACATCACTAACAAAGCAACTAGAAGAAAAGATAAACATATGGGAATACATGAAACTAAAAAGCTTCTGCACCTCAAAAGAAACAGTGACTAAGATACAAAAGCAGTGCACAGAATGGGAAAGAATAGTCACCCAATACCCATCTGATAAGGGGTTAATATCCAGGATATATCAGGCACTGGTAGAACCTTACAAGAAGAAAACAAACAAACCCATCAAAAAATGGGGAGAAGAAATGAACAGAAACTTCAGCAAGGAAGAAATTCGAATGGCAAAAAAAAAAAAAAAAAATGCTCATCATCACTAATCATCAGAGAAATGCAAATCAAAACAACAATGAGATATCACTTTACACCACAGAGACTGGCACATATTCAAAAGAGCAAGAACAATAAGTGCTGGCGTGGATGTGGGGAAAAGGGGACACTCATCCATTGTTGGTGGGAATGCTGGCTGGTACAGCCTTTCTGGAAACAATATGGACATTCCTCCAAAGACTAAAAATTGAACTCCCATTTGACCCAGCCATACCACTCCTGGGAATCTACTCTGGGAAACCAAAAAATACGCAGCGCAAACACCATCCCTACTTTTATGATCATAGCAGCATTATTCACAATAGCCAGAATCTGGAAGCAACCAGAGTGCCCGAAAATCGATGACTGGATAAAGAAGCTTTGGTACATCTACACAATGGAATATTATGTAGCTGTTAGGAAAAATGAAGTTATAAAATTTGCCTATAAATGGATGGACATGGAGAAGATTATGTTGAGTGAAATTAGCCAGAAGGAAAGAGACAGGTACAGAATGACTGCATTTATTTGCATAACATAAATATATATGTACATATTATGCTTCCAATATCCAAGGTCTAGTGAAACATGTATCAGGAGGTCTTGTCAAAGGTGGAAATGATCACAAACGTGTGGGAGTCAGAGGCTAGGTAAGACAGAAAATGGAACAGTGTGCTAACAATTGTCTAGGGTACTAATACCAACCTAGAACTGAGCATTAAATAGAGGCAAAAAGATACACATGACAACCCTTTAATGTATGTTCTGTAATCCATAGTTTGGAAGGGAAGGAAAAGAGAAAGAGAGAGAAAGGAAAATAAAGAACCTGCCATGGAGGAGGACTGGGGGGGGGAGGGAACTGGGGACGTTGGTGGTGAGAGATGGGCACTGGTGGAGGGATGGGTGCTGGAACACTGTATGACTGAAACCCAAATATGAACTTTTTAATTGTATATCTTTGTAATTGTAAAAATAAAAAATTAAAAAAAATAAAAAGTATATACAATGGAGAAACTAAGTCGACAATTAGATATGAGCTACTTAATTTAGAGATAGTTCTAGTACAAATAAACATTTGGAATTTATCAGATTATACACTTGGATTTATACATTATCCCCACCAAGTAGGATTTCCTAAAACCATAAGTATTAACTATGCAGAGAAAAGAAGAAATAACAGAATATCAAGAGATACAGTATAATTTGCATCACTTGTATCACTTGCCTACCCCTTGTTCATCGATTTGTTCGAGCAGGTGCAGTAAAGTCTCCATTCGTCCCTGTCATGTGCTAGTGAGCCCAAGGGCATCTGCTCACTCCAGGAACATGAAGAGTCTCAAACCATTCATTCAGGTGATGAGAATGAGGTCTATTATTGTAACTGTTTTTGGCATACCGAATACTACACTGATACCTTGCCAGGCTCTGCTATGCGGGCGGAATACTCTCAGTAAGATATCAAGAGATACAAAAACTCTAGAGAAAACAGATTTTTATTTCAATTCATCTGGAAAGAGTTTACAAACATTCATGAATTATTTCTCATTATGGAATTGTAGAATAGTCAAAATGTGTTTGTATCATGGGACAAATCTCCATTACAATATTCATCACGCAAATGAGCTGTTAACTTACCTAGCAATTTTTTTTTTGCTTTTTCGGTCACACTGGGCAATGCTCAGGGGTTACTCCTGGCTCTCCGCTCAGGAATTATTTCTGGCTGTGCTCAGGGGACCATATGCGATGCCAGGGATTGAACCCGGGTCAGCCGTGTGCAAGGTTGGTGGAGGGATGGGTGCTGGCGTGATGGGTTCAGCATTATTATATAATTATTATAATAGCCTCCTGGCTATTGTGAATAATGCTACCCTACCCACTGGACTATGGCTCCGGCCCCTACCTAGCAATTTTTAAGTTTATTCATTTACTCCCACAAGTTCCTAAACAGTACCAGTAGTACAATACAACTTTATGAAGCAGAAATTTATGAACATTATCAAAGTCAACAGACACAGTGAATGCTACAGATGAATACTCGGTTCAGAAAGATAAAACTACTTCTTAGAACTGCTGGAACACCTTAGTGACGTTGTATACTGGACATAATGAAGAAATGAGATGTATATCACATGGTACTATTGATCTAAACTTTAGCATGCAGACTGGTAGAGCGTTGACTTAAATATTTAAGAAATAGTTTCATAGGGAGCTGACTTAAGTTTGGTGGTCATGAAAATTACTTTAGAAATTATGGAACACTAAATATAGTCAAATAATTATTTTTATGTTAATAGAACTAGGTTGCATCTGATAGGAAACTTCACATGAATATATCATGTGTCTGTTGCTTATAAGAGCATAGCCATAATTTAATAGTTAAGTTACTAGGGGTAAGGGCATTTCTCTAAGTATTGTAGAACATAATAGAAAACATTAAAATATAATCCAGTAGCCCCAACACCAGTTTGCCAAAAGACAAAATGTTCAAAAAGTGAATAAATCATTTTTACATGGCACTGAATAGTTCCCTGAAGGGAGAGCTGTTTACAGAGATATTTCCCAAATAAGAAGGCACAGATTTCTTTTTTCCTCCATTCTTGTTTATTTTGTAGAAATTGATGTCTTTCCAATAGCAGTTAATGAGAATTTCAGAGATACTGGACTGTTTTGAAAAAGCAGTATGACTCCAACATCCGTATTTCACCATTAGGAATTTTTTTAATATTTCAAGCATATAGCAATGTGTTAGAATTTTAGAGGGGGCCCATTCCATCCTAGATGAGCTAGACAACCTATTTTCATACTGTAAAGGGAAAGGCATATAGTGAGATTCCTGGTCTTGTTACAATCTTGGTTCTTCGGTGCAGTAGAATTTCTTTACTTTATAGGGACCACATCTGCTTGTGCTTTGGGGCAACCAACATTACAAGTACAAGTGCTAGGAATTGAGTGATCTCCTTAGTCCTGGGCCTAAGTTTTTGTTTTGTTTTCAAGTGTTTATCTGTTAACATGCCAATGAGATAGTACAGGGTATAAGGTGCTATCATTGCACCTTTGTGTCTAGCTTTGAATCTAGATGACCTAGGTTCAATTTCTGGCACTCCACAACTTACCCCAAAGCAATGCCAGGAGTGAGTCCTGATCACAGTCATAAATAAGCCCTAAGCACAGTCATGAATAGCCACAAAAAGAAAACATTTACATGCTAATCCAAAACAAAAATAATTTGAAGAATCTAATTTTGGGACTCTGATAATGACATTATCTAAAATATATCTAGATATTAACAGCTAACTTATAAGTCTCATGTTTCTAGTTGAAAACATCTAAATTTTAAACTAGAGTTTACCATTGTTACTGTATTATCTTGGGTTTCTTATTAGTTCTGAATTTGAAAACATGTATAATAAAAAAAAAGGCCCTAAACATCTACCTTGAGTCCAAAAATGATATTTTGAAAAGATGCTTGCATTCCTGTGTTCATTGTGTCATTTGACGGTAGCCAGCATCTAGAAATAACCCAAGAGCAAATTAATAGATTAGTATATAAAGAAATGATGCATATATCAAATGGAATACTACTCAACTGTAAAGAAAGATGAAATCACGCAATTCACTGATTCTGGTTGGAAAGAGTACCTATCATGCTGAGGAAAGTCAGTCAGGAGAGGGACAAAATAAATGATCTCTTTTATATGTGGAATATAAAGAAACATAGTAAGGGAGCAAAAAATGTCTGAAATTAGTCAGAAGGAAAAGGACAGATATAGAATGACTGCATTTATTAATAGGATATAAATAGATACCAGTGTTTTACTAAGTGTGGGAAATGGTAATGGCAGATTAAAACTCACCATTGAATATACACAAAGAGACTTAAGGGATAAACTCTAAATATCTGCATGACTAGCCACGATGTGTAAAAAGAAGAGGGGGAGAGATGCAGAGACAGAGAGAGAGAGAAAGAAAGGAAACGGGGCTACCTGCTATTGAGGCAGACTGGGGGTGGGCGGGAGGGGGTACATTGGTGGTGGAAATGGGGCACTGGTGGAGGGATGGGTGCTGGAATACTGTATTACCAAGAACCAATTATGAACACCTTTGTAACTGTATGTCTCATGGTGGTATCACTGTATATCTGTATCACTGTCTTCCCATTGATTGTCGATTTGCTCGAGCAGGCACCAGTAACATCTCCATATGACCTGTCTCATGCAAGTAGAGCCCAAGGGCACCTGCTTGCTTCAGGAACATAAAGAGCCTCAAACCATTCCCTCAGGTTATGGGAATGAGGTCTATAATTGTTACTGGTATCTGGCATATCAAATACGACACGGTAGCTTGCCAGGCTCTGCCGTGCGGGTAGCATACTCTTGTAGTCATCTCAAAATCCAGCAACATTGATGAACCGTGTGGCCGCTTGTGTCCGCACGAGCCGGGCTGTGATAGGCTGGTCTGCTAGGTGGAGTTCTGATGAGGGGGAAGTCCAGATGTGGAAAATGGAGGTCCTCATGGAGTGGGGGGTCGTCTGGCTTGTTGTGAGGCTCTGCTGGGGTGGCGGGCCAGGGCTAGAACCTGCCATCCCTCCCGGGCACCTCATGAGTGGCTGGGCACAGTGAGAGCCAGTAGCAGCTCTGCCCCATGTCTGTCTCATGGTGGTATAATAAAAAATTTTTTAAAAAATGTCAATGGTGATACATCCTAAGAGTTGCCCTACAGAGTGGAGTCTGATCACTGTCTTCCCGTTGTTCACCGATATGCTCGAGCGGGCACCAGTAACCTCTCCATACGTCCTGTCACAAGCAAGTGTAGCCCAAGGACATCTACTTGCTCCAGGGACAGCAAAAGCCTCAAACCATTCTTCAGGTCATGGAATTGAGGTCCACGATTGTTACTAGTTTTTGGCATATCAAATAAAACATGGGTAGCTTTCCAGGCTCTGCTGTAGGTGGTATACTCTCAGTAGAAGGCTCTCATCTCTAGCATTTACTGATGAAACTCATTTACTGGATGGAGCTCTGAGGAGCTATGGAGTCTGGATGTTGAAACTGACTGACCGCATGATGTGTGGCTTGCTCTGTGGGTTGCTCTGGCTTCTTGCTAGGCTTACTGGGATGACAGGTATCAGTTATAACCTGTCTAGAACTGTATACAGTGTATAAATGTAGTCTGATATTATCAAAATAATTAATATACAGTTTTATGAAAAGAATTCTAAATTGCATTCTCTGTTTTGATTATTATTAGATCCACATCTAATTGTACTTTTAAAAGGGGGCTGTTTGGGGCAGGAGTGTTAGTACAGTGGGTAGGGCATTTGCCTTGCATATGGGTGACCCAGGTTTGATCCCCCAAGCACTGAGATGAGTAATTCCTGAGTGCAGAACCAGGAGTCACGGGTGTGACCCCCAAAATAAAAGCCAAAGAGGTGGTGTTTAAAAGTGTTACTCCCATTTATTTTCTATTTTCACATATTAGGTCTGTCCAAATGGGGAGGTATAAAACCACCTTGAGTAATAGCTATTTGATTCATGTCGCAGTATTAAACATAATAAAATTTATATGTGTTTATAGTTGGTACTAGGCTCCAAATAGACTTATTGCTCTGTTAGTGCTTTTAAAATTATAGTATCAAACTACATTTCAGAAACTGTGGTTTCCATATCAGCAATTAATGCTGGGAAACCACTTACATTTATTTTGGAGACAAATATGCCCTTAAATGGTCATTATTTTACTTTAGTGATTCTTTTTTAAGCTAAGTGGAAATCTTGAATTGTTACTATGGAGAAGTTATATCATTTGCTTCCTGTAAACTCTCTTCTCAACACATTTTTAGTTTTAAAAAAAAACTTTTCCACTTCAGCAGAGGTCTTATATCTTCACGCCATGCCAAAAGATTTTGATGAGTAACTGATTTTATTTTCACTCACGCGTGTTACTGATTTCATAATAAGTAGACATTATAGTATAGTTCAATGATTGCAATTTTACGTAGGAAAGAGTGTGTTTGAGAATCAATGCATTCCTCAAAAGTAACTATGAAAAAGTCACACTTAATGTACTATGCAGAAACATTCTCAAATTTAATATCTTTCTATTTTATCTTCATGACACACCAGTTAATCCCATTGTCATAGGAGTTATAACATAAATCATAGTCAAATATAGAGAGGGAATAAAACATATTTAACAACATCTCTAAAATTGCCTTCCTTTCCCAGATGTCTTTCTCTGTTCCCCTGCACTGTTTATCCTTACCTGTCTGCCCACATAAATAAATGAATATATACCTTACATATGGATATATATCTACATATATTTGGATACAGAGAGAGAAATAAGTTTATATATTGATATAATTAATAAGTGGCTATGATATATATCTACATAGTCATTGAATATTATTGGATGTAGTACTGTAGCATTGTATATCTAAAGTATTATTACATTCATGAACCACAGTAATTCAATATAAAATAATTTCAATCATATATAAGGAAACTGAGGTTCAGAGGAGAAAACAACATGCTCAAGAGCACATTGAAGGTCTGTAGAACAGCTGATCATTTTAACTTCTCGTACAAGACTCATCTCCTCTGCATAGGGGTTCACACACTTGTAGCACATCGTTTATTATCTATGTAGGATCACGGGACTTTGTGCAGTTATAAAATGTGCTAGAAATATAATCTTTTGAATTTTTTAGTTTTTTTCAAAACTTTCTGATACTTCATGAATATTCCCACCTTTACTAAAGCAATCATTTGCACAACTATGTCCCTAAATGTTCATATCTCTCTGGTCAGTTCAATCTTGTTTACCACAGAACCAAACAACTTTGAAGATTTAAATATGTATAAATTCTCTAAAAGGTTTAGACATGTTTCTTCCCCTTGAAATTTATGGGTGTGTGTATGTGTATACTGAGGGTTTCCAAGCTTTGACTATTGCCTCAGGGAATACGACAGCTTGTTTTGGCCACCATTTGGGAACAGCACAATCGAAACATTGCTTTGATAAATGACACAAATGCCACCGGTGATGTCAGGGCATTCCATGGAGTTATTAAAAGGAGTCCTGTTAAGTTACTGAAAAAAAAATTAGGAGGATTATCTTGGGCCTTCGAGAAGGAGGATCTTTATTTTAAATTCATGATTTTGGATAATAAAACCATGGAAGATAGTCATCTAACTCTCAGAAACCTGTACTTGGTGCCTGTTATGTATAGGTTATGTGTTTTGTGCCAATATTTTTAAATAAATCACAAATTGTCACTGCTCAAATTTTATAACTGTTTTTTCTTTCTCTTAACTTTTTAAATTTTTTTTCTCCACAATCTCATCTTTGGTTTATTGTTATTACTTAGTATCTAAAAAAGACAATTCATAGTCTGAATATATACTCTTTGCTATCTTTTTTTTTAACTTCATGAAAGTTCCATTTGAGTTTTATATTTCCTTGAAGATAGAAAGTAGATATTTAGATGCAATAAATTCAAAGAAAGTTTCAATATAATATTTTTCTTTTCTTCTTTAACAGTCATACCCAGTAGTGTTCAGAGCTTACTTCTAGTTCTGTGTTTAGGGATCACTCCTAGTGGTGCTTGGGTACCATACACAGTGCAAGGTCAGCTGTATGCTGTAATATCGCTTTAGTCTGAAGATATTTTTATGTTTTATTGTGCTATTGAGTAAATGTTGGTTATCAAGAGTATAAGTTTTTATATGTATTATATGTTACAATGCAACCACACATATATCCATTGCCAAAGTGCCAATGTCCCCTAACTAGATTACATTGAACTCTTTCAACTTGCTCTAACCCTAGTTTGCTAATGACTGCTATGGTAAGAGTCTAATGATTTGTTTTCACTGGGCAGTATCTATACTCCTGATTTGTTTCTTTTCATATAACATAGAGTGAAATAACTCCTATTTTCCCCTCTTCTTATTTCTCTTACCATTGATGTAGGTGGGTCCTATGGATGGCTCATGTGAGGTGGGAAGGAGAGAGAGATGGTCACTTTCTTCCTAGCTGCCTCTGCAGCCCGGGGCCGCTGGGCAGGCTAAGGACTGATAAAAGGCAAGTCAGTCCTAGGCCTTACCCAGGGTTTCCTCATGTTTCTTGTCTTCCTCGCAGGAAAAGAATTTTCATGACTAGATGAGCAGTGAAGTAATACAGATTTTATTATGGAGGTTTTAAGAAGGGGAAGACATAGGGGAAGTGAGAGAGAGAGAGAGAGAGAGAGAGAGAGAGAGTACACATCTCAAGAGAGGAATTGCAGGAGACACATGTACTTGGGTACCATGCGTGCTTAGCCACATGGGCTCAAGCAGCACATGGGCTCAGGCAACATATGTGCGCCCGTCCTTTGGCCAGGATGGTTTTTATAGATTTCTTCTCAAGCTACTCCCATATAGGGCTTCAACCTAGGTTAAGGTCCTTTGCTAGGGCCATTGCCAAGGGGAGTAGACTTTGGGAGTGGTCTTTGAAAAATCTCCTTTTCTTGACCTGTTTCTACTGTATCTTCTGTCCTGGAATGTAACCAAATTAAGGGATAGACTGAGACAGGTTGATTCAGATTCCTCAAGGTCTACTGAGGGTTAATGGGTCTCATCAAGTCTTGGTTCTGGTTTCCAAACAGGTGACTCTGGACAGCCTTGTGGTGAAACTTCATTGCATTGGGGACCCCTGTCTGCTTGCCTACATCACCATGACTTCCTACCACTTAAATTGTAATAAAAGGCAAAATTCCTCTTTTTTTTTATCAAGAATATGTCACACACAGATTGATTCACTCACCTGTCCTTGGCTTTTGTGGTGTTTACATATCTTTGCTGTAGCAAATAGTGCTGTGATGAACATAGGTATGCAGATGCTTTTTGTCCCTCAGGTATATTTCTAGGAGCAAAATTGATGAATGATATGATCACTTGATCACTTGAATCCCGTTACTCATCGATTTGCTCGAGCGGGCGCCAGTAACATTTCCATTGGACCCTATCACGTGCCAATGTAGCCCAATGGCATCTGGTTGATTCAGGAATCAACCAGATCATTCCTGAATGATATGATAGTTACATATATTTTAGAAGTATCCATTCTATTTTCTGTTGGCAAAAGCCACAATAGCTGGCCCTGGGTCTGGGTTTCTGCAGCTCAAAGCCATTCGCATTGCCCTGAGGCCAGGCACTCAGGATACTCAGATTCCTCTTGTGCAAATCATAATAGGAGATTGGAGGCAGGATTGGAAAAGGCAGTTGATTTTAATAACTCTTGGAATATTGTTATAATTTTATCATGAACCCAATGATAGCATTAGGGTATTTCTCTCACTACCCCACAGGCCCCTACGCTGGACTTCAGAATTACCAGGAAAAACCTAGCTATGTCAGGAGCCCCCTTCCTTTAAGAAACAGCTCTTCTAAGATCAAGGATTGAGGCATGCTAAATTTTCCTCCAGGCAAGCGAACAGGACTCAAGTAAGATTAAGGTATAGCTCCCAAAATTTACCCTGGAAAAGAGAAAAGAACCTTGAGGGTATATAGAGATATAGCACAGATGGTTTAGAAGTGGTAATGTTATTTCCCCATGTATTAAATCCTGAGATACTTTTATTCTTTGGTATTATTCCTGCCTTGACACTTCTCCAAAGTGTTTTGTGCAGGATTAGGATTTAGCTTTGGCAAATTAGCATTTGTTTAGACCTGGGCTAATCAAATGGTCATCTAGAAGATTTGCACATGAGTGCTGGTTTTTGTCTTTGTAAAGACCTTCCTTTAGTGGTTTTCAGAAAAGAAAAACCAGCCTTTGGAGAAGGCTCCATCTTGGTTTGAGATCCCCACCTGACCGCAGGGTCAGAGGTCCAGCCAGGAGTTAGAGGTTTGGAGATCCCCTGACTCTGGATTGTATTTGCACAGTTTGTTTAGTTGTTGGTGATAAGTAAAAGCCTTCTGGACCTGTGTTGAACTCGAGGATTTTATTATCCACCACAGACCCTTGAAGTCAAAGGGAATTCGCCCACTCAGGCTATCAGGAAATTCAGTGTCCCCGGCAATTTTCCACAGGCAATGGACCCACTTCTATGCCTACTAAGCACAAATGTTCCCACCAGTATACCCCACCAACACTTGTTCAGTCCTTTTTGGTATAGGCAATTGCTGTAAAATGGTATTTTATTGTGATTTTTATTTGAATTTCCCTATCAGTGAACCATGATGAACATTTTTAAAGGTATCTATTGGTTCTATAAATGTCTTCATTGGTAAACTATCTAGTTCTACTCCATAACCCAGCCTCATTTTATGGTATTCTATTTTGCTACATCTCTATTTATTGTGGCTATTAGTCGTCTTTTATCAGAATTGTGATATGCGAACATTTTCTACCTCTTAGCAGAATATATTTTTGTTTTTAAGATATTTTAATTATGCAGAGGCTTTTTAATTTTATCTAGTCCTATTTATTTACTTTTGCTTTTGTTCCCCTTGTTGTGGTAGTTGTATCTCCAAAGATTTTACATAATTCAATATCGTAGAGTTTTTTTTTGCCATGGTTCTGAAAATGTACTCTTTTATTTATGGTCTGATATCTAGGTTTTTTAATCCATTCTGAGATAATTTTGTGCATAGTGTGAAATAGGGGCTTTATTTTATTCTCTTGCATGTGACTATACAGTTTTCCCAGCACTGTTTATTAGAGAGACTGTCTTTTCTCTATTTCATGCTTCAACTAATAAGTATTTAATTATTTCACAAAAAGATAAGTTTCATTGAGTTTCAAGTAATAGCATAATTACTACTGTCTTAATGGCTTTGTAAATGTCTTTAATCATTCATATACTATTGTAATAGCAATAATAATGATCACTAGGTGACACTGATACTTATGAAGGAGCTGTCATTTCAAGCAGAAGCAGTGAGTTAGGGCAACACTATCACTTGATCACTTGATAACTTGATCACTTGACATACCATCATTCATTGATTTGCTTGAGTGGGCAGCAGTAAAATTTCCATTTGACCCTACCACGTGCCAGTGTAGCCCAATGGCATTTGCTTGCTCCAGGAATATGAAGAGCCTCAAGCTGTTCATTCAGGGTCTTGTCAAAGAAGTCTGACCATCCTGTAGGTGGGCAGTCATGTGATCTTTTGACAGGATCCAGTCGGTAACGGCTCTAGTCCAGAGGTCATCTCCAAATCTCATTACATGCCCAGCCCATCTGATTTTTTTTTTAATATTTTATTACACCACCATGTGATATACAATTACAAAGATGTTCATGTTTGGGTTTCCGTCATACAGTGTTCCAGCACCCATCCCTCCACCAGTGCCCATTTACTACCACCAATGTCCCCACTTCCCTCCCCCCTCCCCTAGCCTGCCTCTATGGCAAGTTCTTTATCTCTTCTCTCTCTCTCTTTCTCTCTTCTCTTTACACATTGTGGATTGCAATACATACATTTAGAGATTATCATGTATATCTTTTTTCCTATATTCAATGCTCAGTTCTAGGCTGGTATTATCACTTTTGACAAATATTTGCACACTGTTCCCTTCTCTGTCTTACCTAACCTCTGAGTTCCACATGTTTGTGGTAGATTCCACTTTTTATTTAATTGAAAGATGCTCATGTAGAGCTTTGGTTCTACAGTGTTCCAACACGCACCCTCCACCCAAACCCATCTCTCATCACCAATGTCCCCACCTCCCTCACCCCTCCCGCACCTCAACCACTTGGCGGGTTCTGTATGTCATTTCTTTCCTCTTTATATCTCCTTCCCAACAAACTTTCCTGCTCTCTGTGGAATGCAGTGCATTAAAAGACATTAATGTTTCACTATTTTTTAGTGGACCGCGGCCACTTGCGGCCGCACGACCTGGGCTCGAACTGGTTTTGCTCTGTTGATCTGGTCGTGAGGCAGTTTCCCAGTGTCCGGACAGCGAAAATGGTGGCTAGTGTGATGGGCGAGTCTCATCCGGCTGCTTCCGGGACCCCCAGAGGCGACGGGCCCACTCCCAAAACCCATCTGCCCTCCTCGGGTTCCATGGTTAGCTAGGCCCGGCGTGAGCCGAGTGCCAGCCTCCCCAGCCGCTTGTGAGGCTCTGTATGCTGGCCCGCAGGCAGCTCCTGGGTGGGGCCACCAGCCTTGACAAAATGGAGGGGGGAAAGGGCGACCACGCCTCCATCTGCCGACTTCCCAGTGGTTCCCGCCTCTTGAAGCCGCCTACCTGGGCTCGAACTGGTTTTGCTCTGTTGATCTGGTCGTGAGGCAGTTTCCCAGCGTCCGGACAGCGAAAATGGTGGCTAGTGTGATGGGCGAGTCTCATCCGGCTGCTTCCGGGACCCCCAGAGGCGACGGGCCCACTCCCCAAAACCCATCTGCCCTCCTCGGGGTTCCATGGTTAGTTAGGCCCGGCGCGATCCGAGTGCCAGCCTCCCCAGCCACTTGGGAGGCTCTGTATGCTGGTCCGCGGGCAGCTCCTGGGCGGGGGCCACCAGGCTCGACAAAATGGAGGGAGGAAAGGGCGACCACGCCTCCATCTGACAACTTCCCAGTGGTTCCCGCCTCTTGGAGCTGCCTACCTGCAGCCCATCTGATTTTCGATGTCCTGGCAAAGGAGACAGTGCCCCTGACTCTGGATCACCCAGGAGGTCAGAACTCCTGATTCCTTCTCTCATTTGAGTGAGGTGTGATATTCCAAGCATAGCTCTTTCGAAGCAGTGAGTTAAGGCGACACTATAGGTATGCGAGGGAATTCTTCCAAAAAGATTCACTGATTGAACAATTAGAAGATTTAAAAAAAATAAAGAGTCATAGTTGTGGTAGATAGAATTTATTTGCTATATGTATGGTGTGGTGTCCATATCATTAAGATTCTTCAGGTCAAACTCGCAAATTTTTTTTTTTTTTTGGGTCACACCCTGTTGGAGGACATGTTTAGCTAATCTGGGAGTTTTGTTGTTTTGCTCACTCCCAGCTTAATCTTATTTAAGTCAAGTTCATTCTAATGAGACCTCTCTTCGATGTAAACACTTCTAGAATGTGTGGCACTTACAGAAGTCACCTTGATTGAATAACTTCTGACTTATACATCTACGAAGACTTCTATATTTTCTAGATTGGGCACAGCTCCTCTTTATACCCACTGCACCCAACGTGGGACAGTTAGAATTTACCAGGAGACTACCACCCTGGCTACGCTGAGACTAAAGGAAGACTATAGGAAGGATCATACTAGTTTGCTCTAAGCAGGCGAGTATGACCCTTTCAGTACATGAGAACATACAGTGTTCTCATGAATACTCAGAATCACCCTGGTGCAGATAATAAGGACCTTGTGGGTACCATCTAGATTACATGAAGCTCATGAAGTTAAGATGTATTACTTTATATCAGCCCCCTCTCTCTCCAGTGTTTTACATAAGAGATAATCTCGGGATTAGTCCTTGGTGTAACCTTTGTTTATACCTACAATAGAGTGTGGCACTACACTCTGTTTAGGGTTCTTTGTTGGCATGACAACCTCCCGATTGGGTTACTTTGGTGTATATAAGGGGCTGACTTGAGGCCCCTTCACCTTTTGCCTTTTGGTTCCTCAGCTTTCAGCTTTTGGCTCCTGCAGCCTTTGGCTTTTGGCTTTGGTCTTTTGCTCTTTGGCCTTTCGCTCCTTCTGGGTAGGACTCAGCTTGGGTGACATCCTCTCTCTTTGGTGGGAGACTTAGGCTCTTGTATGGTCTAAGTTCGGACCAGAGCTAGAGTTTGTTCATTATATTGGATTGCTGTGGAAGAGCTTTTGTACTATTAAAAGCCATTTTTGGAACTGCACCAGACTCGTGAGTTTTCATCTTTCTCCCGGCGTCCTCGGAGGTAGAAGACAACCTCTGTCCTGACACTGTCGGGGACCCCGCGACGTTCCCCGACAACACCCGGCAATGCTCAGGGGTTTCTCCTGGCTCTGCACTCAGGAATTACTCCTGGCGGTGCTCGGGAACCATATGGAATGCTGGGGATCGAACCCATGCCGGCATAGGCCAGCTGTGTGCAAGGCAAACGCCCTACCCGCTGGGCTATCACCCTGGCCCAAACTCGCAAATTTTAGAGATAGAATTAATAGCCTCTAGAGAGTTTATGTGTGTGGCTTTAGAGTGTTTGCTTAATATTTTAGAGCTACTATCAAAATTGGGACCAGGCACCAGCGTCCTGACTCCAAATTATTGGTTTTCTACGCTGAGTGTGATCTTTGTTCTGCGTGTTTAGACTACATTCCAAGACCTCATTGTTGGTCAAAGTTCCTATAAACATTCCAGTTATCCCAGGCAAAATTCTTCACAACAGGTTGCAGAAGATGTCCAAGACCACCCTCTTTGCTAAATGAAACATGCATTGGAGATTTTTATGAGATGAACACATGATGAGATGTCTCTAACTTTTTCAAGGAGATAGGTCTTAGCTGCTATTATTTTGAAAAAAAAAAACCTCTTTTGAACAGCATTAAACTGGTTCAAGTTTTATTGCAGCTGTTGTGTTCCCCTGCACCTCTTTCTTCTTTGTCTTTTTTTCCTGCTACTTCATTCTCAAAATCTTATGGCTGTGTCATTGGAAGACAATTTATGTTTTGAAGGAATAGATTATTGAGTAATTGCACATAAGATTGTTCTATATAAATTCTTACCTTTTTTTTTTCTGAGGCCAGGTTAAGATTTCAGGCAAAAGGCACTTAGAGCTTGTGTCAAAGTTTGATTTTATTCTATCTAACAACAGTGTTTTGAAATAGTTTCCCTTTCAGTTTCCTTCTAATCTTAAAGTTTAGTATTTCTGTTTTTCTAAGTTACTGATATGAAGACTGGATGTCACATAGCTTGTTTTCAAAAATTAAATATTTCCCTGCATCTTGATCTAAGGAGGAACAAATTTCCTGAACAGAACCCTCTTGATTACTTGCACAATATCTCCGTAGTTCCAGCTGTAAAACAAAGGCCTTTGAGCATCTCTTAAAGATCCTTACTCTTAATGAACGTCTTTCTGTTTTTCTTCTTCGATGGTTTTCCTTGTTACTCCTGTTTCAAAAAAAAAAAAAAAAACACCCAAAATCAAACCATATCCAGTCTACATGTTTGTGGTGGGAAATAATTTGAAGGACAACGTTCAGTGCCAGTACTCTCAAGCAGTTTTTCAATTTCCCTACCAACTGTCACTTATAATTTCCCTTTTCCACCCTCTGACAAAAGACATCCTAGGAAAAAGCACAAGACAAAGAAATTATTTTTAGAGAAATATAAAATAGAAATATCATTTTTTTGTCTCTCTCATCTGTAAATATAGAAACAGATTTCCCCAACAAAGCTAGGTGGAAAGAATGTTGACATACCTTCATTCTTTAGTTATAAGATAACCTTTGGACAAGTGCTAGCACAATTAAAGAAGCTCCCCAAAGCAACATTTGGGAGGTCCTGGGAAAATGCTCAGAGAATCTCTTGTGCATGGGTGCAAACATGTGCAGTTATGAGGTTGTAATTGTTTTTACAATATCTCTTCACCTCTCCTTACTCTTTTCCATTTGTTCCTGGAATAATATTATGGTAGAAATTACCCAAATTTTTATGATATGCTGTATCTTTGGGATTTTTCTGTCCTCAAGGGATACATCAACTATCTGTTCTTCCTAAAACGGGCATATAGGTCCTCTTTCTCCTGAGTATCCTGTCCTCACACTTATGGGTCAAGTTATCCTAATACCAATTTATTTTTTTTGCTATGGCAATTTTATATTGAATTTTGTTTGCTTTTAAACATCTGCCATACATGGAAAGTGATGTGCTTGATTCATTAAAAAAAAATTCTTTCCCATGTGTAGTCTAACTAGACTCTGAAAAACAGGATAGCATTTAACTAAGAGTTGATTTGATAAAACTTGGCAAATAGATTTTACAAAATGAAAATGAAACAAAGATTTTACAAAATGAAAATGAAACAAATCTTCAACTGCTATCTTTCAATCAGGTTCATTTTAACCAGGAGATAAAAATGTATTATTTTGTGAGGTTGTGACTTTTTTGGTCTATTTAATAAAGAATATCTTTATTTCCATCCAAGAAATGTGAGGGCTTTTTAAAAGCAGTTGGTTTTTGTTTAATTAACAGTGAAATTTCTCAGTGAAATTTCTCCTTAATTTCTCTTTAATTAACAGTGAAATTTATCAATGAAAACAAAGTTTTTACTATGTATGATGAACAACTTGTAGAGTCCTGTGCACATCTAAACTCTATAGTTAACTCCATTGTTAATAATGTGATATTACTCACTTTAAACTATTTTCAAACACTGCATCTCATCTTAATTGTTCTTACCAAGAAAATACACACTAATAATAATTTCAAATATTTAAAGAAACAAAACAAAGAGTCAGGGTTAAATAACAACAAAGGAGCCAGAGTGATAGTTCAGCAGGTAGTGCATTTACCTTGCACACGGCCAACCCGGGTTTGATCCTTGGCATCCCATATGGTCCCCTGAGCACTGCCAAGAGTAATTCCTGAGTGCAGAGCCAGGATTAACCCCTGAGCATTGCTGGATGAGACCCAAAAAAAAAAAAACTGTCAATTGGTATACTTAAAAAAATAATAATAACAAAGCATTAGCCCCAGATAGCAAAACTGAGAAAACCAAGCAAGAGGGGGAGCAGGTGGGGAAAGATGAAGAGACAGACAAAGTAACAAAAATATTGGTAGAGGGTCTTGGTAGTGGTGAGGTGTGGTAACTTTGCATATCAAAACTATAAGCATTAGTACTCTTTAAACCATGTGATGTAACTCTAGTAACTACTTAAATGAAATTCAAGACACATTGAAGATTAGATATAATAGATGTGTTTGATGCCTCAATTGTCATGATAATAGCATGATATATTCAAAGACTCAAATCCAATAAGATATAAATTAAATATAGGTATTGTTTTGTGTATTATACTACTATAAAATTAATTTAATTATAAGTTTTAGAACCAGTGAGAATTTCTTCTTGTTTATCTGAAGATGTCTATTACATGGTAGGAGAGCACTCTAGAAGGAAAATAAATAAGCTTGAATTCAAATTCTAGCTTATTTCATGTTATATTATATATTTTTCCCTATAAGTAGAAAGAAAAACCACCTGGGAATGTTACCACATCAATTATATAATTAAATCACTTTTGAAAATACTTTATGAATATTTTTCTGACACTCCCTTTCTCGGCTACCCAATCTGTTAGTTTTTATTTTCTCTTTTCCTTTAAAAAATCTTTATATCAAATCACTGTAAGATAGACCATTACAAAGCTGTTCATAATTGGATTACAGCCATACAATGTTCCAGCACCCATCCCTCCACCAGTATAATTTCCCAGCACTAATGTCCCCAGTCTCCCTCCCACCACCCATCTCTCCCCCAATCATGTATTTATGGCAGGCACTTCTGTCTGTCTGTCTGTCTGTCTGTCTGTCTGTCTGTCAGTCTGCCTGTCTGTCTCTCTCAGTACAGTGTAGTTTATAGTGCAGATTGTTATTTTTTTAACTGGAAAAAATCTGAAAAAATGATTAGAGGAAAAACATTTAAAACTTAATTAAGGAATGACAGACAAATATAATTATGTATACTTAAAGTAGATAATATCAGGGTTGGGAAGATAGTAAAAGGAGTAAGGTGTGTGCCTTACATGCAGCCTGAGTTCAGTCACTCACACTGCATATGATTCCTTGAGAATTGCCAGGAGTAACCACCAGTACAAAGTCAGACGCCTGAGCACTTCCAGGTAAGCCATTTCTGAGCAAGCCAAGGTGAGGGTCTATGTTCAAACTAAACCTGAATTTGAAGCCAGTTGTTTAACATCCAGGATGTGCAATTCTCCTCCATCTTAGTAGATGATGTCAGGGTCTGACAAACTACATTCCAATTTTATTCCCTTAAATATTATGCTCTAGACATTTTAAATTTCCTTCTCAATCTTGCATCAATCACATGTGACCAGTAACTTTATAGTTCTAATTTTTATCTGAAAAAGAAATTGAGATTTAGAGATATAAAATTAATGGTCCCCTAATCAAGATTCCAACTTTATGATGTTTATCTCCAATGTTCAGAACTTTTCCAGAATACTGCATTGCTTTGAATATTTGCTATTTGAATCCTTTTTCTTTTCAATTTTAATTCCTTCTTCATATCATGTTGTCATATTTCAGATATTTCATGTTTGTTTCCTTTGACTGCATTGAGGAATAAATAAGGTACAATCATTCTTACTCATCTTAACAATTTAGTTATAATATTGATGAAACATAAAAGCTAAAATTTTTTCCAATGGCAGATAAATCACTCTTGTCATTAAAACATGCCCCTATTCACATAATTTTGTAAATCCAGGGATTATTTTAGAATCATAATCATCCTGAAAGAATTTATAATTTAGTCACACAGATGACTTGGAAGCAGTGGTAAGTACCAAAGAACAAATATACAAAGGTCAGGCACATTTGAGAGTTACATTATCTTGTCCATAATTTTGAAGTTCTAGAGATCATGAGAGCATTCAAAGTATATTTCTTGCACATGGAAATTTTTTAGGTTAGACATAATCCTCTGTTTCCTGAGCTGAGGCAGAGAACAAGGTCTGCAGTTATGAGATAAGATGATTAGGAATGATTCAATGCTCTGGTGTTTAGGAACAGTATAAATTTAATTAAGTGTCCACAGTAGGTAGTAGAAAAAATTTGATTATTGTTGTTTGGGGGTACACCCAGTAATACTCAGGGGTCACTCCTGGTGGTATTTGGGGAACCATCATATGGGATGCTGGGAACCGAATCCCAGTTGGCCACATGCAAGGCAAGCACTCTACTTATGTATTATCTCTCCAATCACAGGAGAAAAGTTTTTTGATAGAAAAGCCTCAGTCTTCATAGAAAGCTGTGAACTCATGTCCTCAGGAAAATAGAAAGTCCTTAGAGGTAATTAATAATATAATAGATATATTTTATTTGTATTTGGAGGCATCACTCTGGTAACTATATGGTTTATGTATTGGAGGGTACCAATATCCAAACATAACACATTGAAATTCTGAATACTTGTTAAGTGACACAGTGTTGACATTGAGACAAGGATTAAGAGTGGTATGACAAGAATTTCATAGTCCATGAAAATAAAACATTTTATATTTTTAAGGAAGGTTTTATGTTCTTCCCAGGCTTACTTCCAAGCACAGTGCAGTTTCTCAATAATATGTGGAAACTAATTGAACAAATGAGTTAATAAATTAAGGTATTGTTAGAGACTAAAGCATTATGAATCAAAATTTAACTATAATTAAAAATATATTTCCTTTCAAATAAATTTCCTGATTGCTTACTTTATGTTTCTCAGAAAGATTTTAGAGCAATTTTTATTCATACCCATTATTATATAAACTAATTAAGAGTTAAAAGAAATATTTAGTTATCACATGACTCAAGTAAAATTGAAATTATATCCTGCTATGGGAAGACAGCCATCTCCCATGGAGCTGCATATTATGAGCTAATCTCTCAACCTTGGCACTTGCCATGGACTTGCTCCTGACCAGGGCACCATGGGCTGATGCCTCCTTATCTAGACTACAGTGATCTACAACAATCCAAGGCTAAATGTGCCATGGGAAGTTAACCCTGAAATGCTCCCATGGTCAGGGCATGAATAGCTGCCTTGTAAGTGACTATGACTTAATGTGCTTCATGTGCTTCTTTGTTTAAAAATCATGTAAAAGACTCTGACGTGTGGAATAAAGTTGCTGCATGCTGGACTTGTAGTCCTGATCACACTGTGCCATCCCAAGTCTAGCATCCAATAGAGACATGCCAACTGGTTGCCCGAGCAGACACCTGAAGGAACTGTCGGCAACCAGCTTCCTAGTCAGGGATCATAAGGGACTGCTGACACCCTCCCCTTTCATATTGGTCTAAAATTTCATTTGTCGCTCTGTAGCAGCTAATAATAATATCTTATCCCCCAAAGCTTGAATTCTATAATAGTCTCTAAAAGAAATAAAAAATTAGTAATAATGAATGAACTCATTGATAAGGAAATAACCCATGCACCAATTGTTAAGTTATACTGGCACCAGGTTTATTCTCATTAGTGACTCATCACTTCTTAGCATATCCATTCCTCACACCCAAGGTAATGGCTTAAAATGTTTTCATCATTGTTCTATGCATTCAAATGCATAATTGTCTCTTAGATGTGAGACTTCGGGAACCATGGGAAAGGATGCCTTAGCAATAAGAGTGGACAAAGGCTGGTTGTTAGTCAATCAGGACTAGAGTGCTTATACTGAGTGTTCCATCCTACAGACCTTTAGGCATGCTGCTTCTTCTATTTTCTTTGGCAGTTGCTAACTTTATGAACCACAGTCTTTACATTCTGGGTATTTGAATGAAATATGAAATATTTTATTATAATGTATAATTTCATATGTATATTTCGTTTCAATATAATCTAGCACAACTGTTCATTTATGTTGCATATCCCTTAAATGTGCCATAAGGTAGCACTTACTGCCACAAAGTCAAAATGCTGAAGTTAAAAATGGAAGAACAAAAAAAATAAATTAAAAAAATGGCAGAACATGAATGATTGATCTTTGGCCTAAGCACATGCTTAGTTGGGAAAGACGTTTGAGCTTGGACCAGCAATTTTAAATTTTAAATACCCAAAAGATTATGAAGCTATTTTTCTCCTTTGGTGGTAACAAATACATTTCAATTTACTTACAGGAGAGACTTTTCAGAGCATGTTCTATATATAACTATAGGAGTCAATGAAAATAGGTATGTCATAGAAAAGAAAAATCAGCTTATTTCTGATTTCTTAATTCAGTGTTTTTTTAAGCATGATGAAACTTTTAGTATTCATGATAATGTTTGAGAATACTAGTATTTCCTCTATCAATGTAGGAGCGATCATAAGAAGTTTGTTTGAAATCATACTGCAAAAAGAAGTTTTGCAGTCAAAAAGAAGTTTGTTTGAAATCATATATATTATATCTGGAATCTACATACATGTCTACCATTTATAAAACTAAGCCTTTGATGATATCCTTTTTATGACCCTCTGTTTGCATTTTTTCAGCTCCCTTGTATTTGTTGTTATTAATAGGAAGAAAATATGGAGGCAGTATATTAGATTGTTTTGCAGATAAATGCTCTCATAAAAATTAACAGTTAAGTTGGAAAGTTACCTATTTGTCTAGTTATTTAGGTTTCTGAATAAATAGATACCTAGTCATGTCTAACCTTGTCAAAAAGCATCTGGATACCATATGCATAGTTACAAATGAAAGTTGTAGAAACCATCACAGAACTGAATGGGTCGTGTATCTCATCTCTGCACAAGAGTTCAGCTTTATGGTGTCTATGGATCTTGAAAGCAAGGAGTATTGTCTTTATGTAGATTTATTTCATTTTGCCTTTTCTAAGAGTCATTGAATTGAAATATCTAATGGTAAATGCTTGTACACCATTTTATGATCATATGACTTGAGAGAGTTTATGTAGTCCATATTTTTAATAATGGGTTTTGAAAGCAATTATTATCTGGTCCCTGTGTTGTAGAAGGAAAACAGACTATAATGTATATGTGGTTCCCCACCAACTAGGAATGTTTTGCTGGTAAAATAGACCAGAGAGATTTTACGAAGGAGTGCTATGTGCTAGCTAGATGCTATGAGCTAAGAGCAGGGTGAGCAAAGACTGATATTCAAACCCTAGCTGACTTCCTGACTGCCTCTGTCACCAGTGGGACAGTCAGTTTTGTTGAACAGAGTTCACTTTCTACTCACTTGATCACTTGATCACTTGACATCCGTTATTCATCAATTTGCTCGATCGGGAGCCAATAACATTTCCATTTGCCCTGTCACCTGCCAGTGTAGCCCAATGGCATCTGGTTGCTTCAGGAATATGAAGAGCTTCAACCCGTTTGTTCGGGGTCTTGACGAAGAAGTCTGACCATCTTGTAGGTGGGCGGTCACATGGTCTTTTGATGTCCCATGGGATCCAGTTGGTAACGGCTCTAGTCCAGCGGTCATCTCCAAATCGCATTACATGTGCAGCCCATCTGATTTTTGATGCCTTGGCAAATGAGACAGCATACCTGACCACTAACTTCAAAATATCTAGTTTGAAGACTAGATATTGACTAAAATGTACTCTTGGAATATCTAAGCACTCTTGCTAAGCACACATAGGAGCATATGCAAACAATTAACCGAAAATATACCAAACTTGAGCAACTGGAAGGATTAGGTGTTCTCCAAAATTCCAGCATGGTTGTTTTGGAATAATAGCTACTCACTTTTATTAGAGGTGGAGACCTGGATTTGTACTGTTATTTTTCTCTGAGGGCAAAAAAGTTGCCAAGCAATATGCTCAAGGTGAAGAATTACACTCATAATTGAAAGAATCTAAATGCAAAATAACCTCTAGTCATTCTATATTTTGGTATTCTGATACCCATAATTTATTGTATATATTTCTTAAGATAAAGATTATTAAGGAGTGGTCTTTCAGCCAAAGTAGGCATGTTTCCTTCCATTAATTTTACAAGTTATTTTAAATGTAACAGAATAGCAGAGTCATCCCAGAAATTCAGGTGGTCTTATGGAAAGACTTGCTGAAGGTTTTATTTATTTATTTTACCTTTGCTATCACTCAGATACCAAGTTGTATATAAGAAGGAGTCTCTAGGCATATTTTTCCCTGATCACTCTATGGGGTTTAGTGATTTCTCAAAGTCTTTGCTTTTGTTTCAGAGTATAGTTAGATGATCGAAGCCAGAACTTTAATAGGTACTTGATTTTTGAAGAGACTAAGATATCTGGGACAAAAAAGTGGGACTTTGTCACTAAATTTATTACTCCAGAAACAACTCTTTAATTTTCTAATCTACCTTGTCCCCTTTTGATCATGGTTATGGCTATGCCAATATCACAACATTGTGTCAATATATAATGATCATAGAAGAACTTTAATAGAACTCAAAGAAAAGTCAAAAAATTCTGTTATTTAAATGTTTGAATTACAAAAAAATTAAAAATAAATAAATAAAAAGTTTTAATTACAGACTCAGTTACCTTGAGTGTTGTTGTTATAAATTTACATTGTGTGCATGTGTTTGTTTGTTTGTTTGTTTTGTCACCACAGCCAGCAAAGCTCAGTGCTTACTCCTGGAGTTCAGGGATTATCCCTGGGGCTCAGAGGACCATATGTAGTATCTGTAATCAAACCTAGGTCAGATAAAGGCAGTGCCTTATCTGTTGTAGTATCTTCAGCCTAAGACTTGACTTTAATCAATGGAATGTACACATATTTGTTTCTCTTCTGTTATCTGTTCATAGACACTCAATCTAATATTTCAACCTACTATTTATTCCATCATAAATATTGTCCCTAAACTTCTCTCTATACTTTGAATCCCAGTTCAAATTCCAAAATTTCCTGGTAAGTGGAAATTCAAACTGAAATTGGGGCACAGGAGACTTTGCTACTGCACATTCTTATTTTCTTTTTATTTTTTTAACGTAATGCCTGTACATGGAACTTGGAACATTAGAATTGCATGGTAATAAAGTTTTGGAAATGTCTTTGTGTTTTGAGCCTCTATAAAATAATAGAGAGCTCGTATGTTTCTTCCTTTTACACAATAATTTGCTGAAGACAACTACCAGTGTTTTCCTATTAACCTTTAGGATTAGACTGAATCTATAGCTCAAAAGTGGGCTTCCAGACTTGACATAAAACTATGGCTCTATTATTTTATGGCTCTATTATCTAAAATATACCCAAGGAATAGCTAAGATATAAACTTCACTTTGTAACCATGTCATTTTAAAATGCTATGAGGGACTGTGTTTGTCAGGACCCAGTTAGGGCTTATGTGAGGTCAGGAAGTTTGTGCACTAAGCTAACAATCAGCATGAGAGTGGGTCCAAATAAGAAGAAACTCTGACTCCAGTTCTAGCTCATTCATATCCAAGGTATCCTGTAGTAGTTTATAGACAGTTGAATCATGTCTCTTTGCTGAAGGCAAGATTCAAAGAGGACAAGCAGTTCCTTATCTCCATTTTTGCTGAGTTCTGAAGCAGAGAACACACTGTATTCATTTGATCCGAAAAGAGCTCAAGTCTAAAACTTCTCATTTTTCACTAAAATCTGAGAAAGGACTTTACATGGCTATGGCACTGGCGCTTGTCAAAGTGACAAAGCCAGGACTAAAATATATATTTGTTCACACATTTTCAGGCTGAAGATGGGAAGTTTTTTTTCTCCTCAAATGTGATAGTAAGTTAAAATAGTTCAAATATTCCCAGAAGGTCCATTTTCCTTGTCATCACTTTCATTCTCTTACTCTCATAGATATCCAGCCCCTAACTTTGTTGAGTAGGATCATTATCATCATAATCTTAACTCTCTATTTTCAAATCTGTGCTTCCCCCATTGTTTAAGTCTCTGCCCTCTTCTTGATCTGTTTGGCCTTACTCACAACATGGTTGATGTACACCTTGGATACTAGCTCTACTTTTTCATAGATCCTCTTGCTGATCTTTAATCAGTGGTTTTAATTTTACTTCAAGCATCAAATACAAGCAAATAAATACTTTTCACTCTAAAATTTGATTCTCCATAATCTGTTAATAGTGTTAACTTCTACAGTCACTGCACTAAAAAGCATTTCATACACATGTGTTAGCTTAGAATCTCTCTTTTGACTAAGGTCGAAAACAAGTTAGTTAAAAAGGAAAATCAGATCCTAGATCTTGAGTCCCAAGTCCCAGTTTCATTTCTCTCTCAACTCAAGCTTGAAAGTCGGCTTTGAGTTCTTTTGGACCTTGAGTGAGGACATCCTTGTGCTTCTGGCTTTACACAGAATGCTTCAAGCCAGTAGTTAGTTATGGCTTGATGTACAATAAATCAGCTTCATTTGTCCCGGAACTTCAGGAGGTCTCATATTCAGCAGCCCTGGCTACAAAGTCCAAATACTCCATCGGGAGTCCATCTGGAATTTTAAAACCCATGAGTGGATTTTTCAGCCCCACCTCCTCCAGATGAACTAAAGGCAGTTTCCACACCGACCAAGTTGTCCTATAATCCCACCCATCAAGTTCTCAGAACAGTCTTGTAGCCATAATTATTTCACCCATCGCCTGTCAACATCTGTGATTTGATCACATCCAGCTGAAAGGAATAGCAGAGAAAGACACAAGGGCAGAGAGACACAAGCAGAGATGCTAAAAACCCTGTACCCGCATTTAGTCCTTTGACCCAAACACTTGACCATCAGAAGCTCTATCTGCTTACATCCCCTTCAGAGGTGTTGCAGGCTAATGAATCACTTCTGATTTGACAATCAACATTTCTTTAACGTCTAGTATTGTTAAACTATTTGATGTGCTTAAGAGAAATGAAAGTAGGTACCCTTCTCCCCACTTATTACAGTTGCTCCTTGAGCTTCTTGGATTCTAGTAGCAAAAGGCAGGTTCACAAAGATTAACACAGGTCCTTTGAATTTTATGTCTGAACTAATCTTTTGATTTTAAGGAAAACTTAGTTACTTTTGTTTTGTTTGGGGGCCACATCAGCAGTGCTCAGGACTTACTCCTGGCTCTGTGCTCATAGATCACTCCCAACGACATGGTGAACCACATGGAATACTGGGATTGAACCCAGGTCTGCTATGTGCAAGACAAACATCTGCTGTACTATTTCTCCATTCCCAAACTTTATCACTTTGTGCTATGTGATTCCCCCTAATAGTTTCCGGAGACTTTACTCCAAATTTCTTTCTGCAATATTACCTTTTTCTTTAAGTTATTCATATTCCCATTAGATCTTTGGGCACTGCCATGAATATATTCTGAGCACAGAGCCAGGAGTCAGGAGTACCTGCTGAGCACTGCAAGAGTGACTCCACAAAAAAAGCTAACAAAATACCTATGTTAATTACATTTAGCCATCTCTGCAACTATTCCTTCTTCTTTGCCCCCTCCATTTTTATTAAGGTGAACTTATTTACAATATTGTTAAAGATAGCTTTATGCAGGCACCAATCTCAACATCCCTTCCATGATGAGAGTGTGCACTTTCCTTCGCCTATGTCTCAAGGACCCCTTCAATACCTGAAAGATCTATTTAATGAAATTATAAATTGTGTATGAAAGAAACGAAATAGACAAATAAATTAAAACATATTCCTTAGTCATACAAAGAAAGAATAAATATAATTTCAATGGTACATTATTCAAAGTAATTTATAGATATAATGCCATTACCATCAAAGTACCCAAGGCATTCTTCAAAGACATAGAATAAGCTCTTCTAAAATTTGTATGAAGTCATAAATCCCCCAGATTAGCTGAGAATGGCATGCTAACTTAGTCAGAAAGGAAGTGAAAAACACTACATGATCTCATTCACATGCAGAGTTTAAAGAAGCAAGACAAGTATTAGACAAACACTTATGTGAAAAAACCTTGAGAGAGGTCCCTATTACTATGATCTGAGAGTGATAATGGTGGGAGGAAAGGAATTTGGAGATAATTACCCATGTTACCTAAACAAAAATAATAGTAATAAATAAACCAGAAAATAAATAAGGACAAATTTGGATATAAAACAATTAAATGGTATTAAATGTATTATGCATATTTTATATGCATTTTTCCTTAAAATCAAGTGCAATACAATATAGCCATGTCTGTTTTTGTTACAGCATCATTTATAGACATAGTAAAGTCTTGGGCAAAAGACAGCACAGAGGGTAGGGTATTTTCATTGCATGTGACTGACTTAGATTCGCTCCCTGGCCCCTCACCTCCCCAACAATCCTTATCGTACCCAAGCCAGGACTAATCCCAGGCCTATGGCTAGGAACAATTCCTGAGCCCTTCCAAGAGTGACCTAGAAACATCAAATAACCAGAACATAAAATGGATCTTGAAAGAACCCAAGTGCCTAACAGCAGA
This sequence comes from Cryptotis parvus, assembly GCA_021461705.1. NCBI lineage: Eukaryota > Metazoa > Chordata > Mammalia > Eulipotyphla > Soricidae > Cryptotis > Cryptotis parvus. Next base: position 364,172 of record JAJIBD010000598.1, on the reverse strand, counting down.
TGTGGATATACAGATTGGACTTACTCAATCACATGGAAAGGTGAAATCTTGCTTTTTACAAAGAATTGGAGAGGATTATTCTAAATGAAAAGGATTATTCTAAATGAAATAAGACAATATGACAAAGGAAAATATTAGATCAATTTACTTCTATGTGAGATATAGAGAAGTAAAGCAAGGAAATACATAAAATTTTTTAAAAAGCAGTCCCCTTGAATTCTGACCAGAGAATTGAAGTTATAAGAGAAGATAGATGATGGGAAAAGGGTTGAAGTGAGGGAATATTGTTATCGTGGTGGTGTGTATAGTATGCTAGTTTATTTGAGCTGGTGGGAGTTAGGCCATACCCAGCAGTGCTATTTTCTGGCTCTGTGTTTACAAGGAACCCATCGGGCTCAGGTGACCATATGTGGTGTCAGGGATTCAAACCAGGTTCGGAGCTGCCATAACTGCATGCAGGCAAGTGGCTTAGCTCCTTTACTATTTCTCCAGCCCAGTATTCTAATAGTTCTAATAGATACATGTACAGCTATACCAGGCAAGTTTTACCCAAATAAGAAAGTACTCTAAAAAAAGATATTTTATAAATTAAAATAAAAAAATATTGATTTCTTGTTTTGAGGGGAAAAATTAGCATTGCCTCCATACATGTGCTGAAATAGGAAAAGCAATCACCTTGAATTCATACAATATAATGAATTAAAGACTTTGCTCAGAGACTTCTTATGAGACAGAAGTAAATCTCCTTAGTTTTAGTAATTTCAGAGTATTCTGTGAAACAAAAAATGCACAGCTCTCAAGATCACTTCAAGACATTTATATATATATATATATATATATATATAACACAAATTTTTATAATAAATTCCACATGATTTATTTCATCTTTATTGTGTAGATGGCAGAGATTTCAATAGAAACAGAACTGAAATGCTGTCAAAGGATATGCATACTGCTATGCACAGGAAACACATTTTCTATTCTCCCTCTGCCCTCCAAAAAGTTTTTCTAATTGTCACTTGTATGACTTCTATCACTTGTCTTCCCGTTGTTTATCGATTTGCTCGAGCGGGCACCAGTAACATTTCCATACGTCCTGTCACATGCCAGTGTAGCCCAAGGGCATCTGCTCACTTCAGGAACATGAATTGCCTCAAACCATTCCTTTAGGTCATGGGAATGAGATCTATAATTGATACTGGTTTTTAGCATATCAAATACGACACGGGTAGCTTGCCAAGCTCTGTTGTGTGGGTGGGATACTAGTAGGCTCTCATCTCATGCATTTATTGATGATAATAAATCATCACATGGCTTTGTGGATGTGTGAGATGGATATCAACTCTGCCCCGTGTATCTGAGTCTCTGGATCAGACATACCTGGGGTTGAAATAGACCTTGCTCTAGGGTGGGACTCTGACGAGCAGAGCTTATGATCTGCTTTTCTTCTGGGTGGAGCTCTGATGAGTTGTGGAGTCCAGGTGTTGAAAATGGTGGCCCTCATAGTGTGGGGGTTCTATTTCAAGCCCAGATATGCCTGATCCAGAGACTCAGATACACGGGACAGAGCTGCTACTGGCTCTCTCTGTGTGCAGCTGACCATGAGGCGTCCAGGAGGGAAGGCAGGTCTAACCCTGGCCGGCCATCCCAGTAGAGCCTCACAAGAAGCCAGAGGAACCCCCACAGTACGAGGGGCCTCAATTTTCAATATCCAGGGGCGAGCGATAGCCCAGCGGGTAGGGCGTTTGCCTTGCCGCGCAGCCCGCCTGTGCTGGTCCGAGTTCAATCCTCGGCATCCCATATGGTCCCCCGAGCACCGCCAGGAGTAATTCCTGAGTGCAGAGCCAGGAGTAACCCCTGAGCATTGTCGGGTGTGACCCAAAAAGCAAAAAAAAAAAATAATATATCCAGACTCCACAGCTCCTTAGAGCTCCACCCAGCAGAAAAGCAGATCGCAAGCCCTGCTCATCAGAGTCCAACCTTAAAGCGAGGTCTATTTCAAGTCCACGTATGCCTTTCTAATTGTTATATCTTATTTATTATTGGCTTCTCCACTTAAAGAGCTTCCATCATAGAACATGCAGGGATATTAAATCCTTCAATTCTTGGGGGACTAAACCTAAGACTAGTTACCATTGATTGCCATGTTAGTATAAATGTTATGATTATTTATTGTTTTTGGGTCACACCTATTAGTACTTTAAGCTAGTACCAGATCTGTGCTCAGAGGTTGTTTCTGGCTCAGAACATGGTAGACCAGATGTAGTACCAAGAATCAAACCTAGGCTTCCAGCATGCATACAATGAACCAGAATCAAGTCATTTTTTAGCCCCCAAGAGTGATAAATATTAACTCAAAGCTCCCAAGTGTGAGATTATTAACTCAAGGCACCATGATGTAAAACCATGTAGTGAAAGGAGTCTAGATGGAATGACCAGTTCTTATCAGATAATCAGTTGAAATACTGAAATACTGGCTTTATTTAAAATGCACCAAGGTTTAGGCTGGGACCAGGATACAGTTTGTCTGGGGGCATGATTTAGGAATCACATCTCATTCTGAAATGAAATTAGAAAACTTATAAAGGCCCACTTATTGCTCAGATAATTCTATTTTATATATAAACTCTAATGTCTGATTATCTCTTTGACCTTGACCATCACAGTTTCTTCCTTTTTGTAACTTTGCAACAAATGCTAGAACCTCTTTGACTTGCTTTAGTTTATTACTTAGGGAATGATTGAATTCTAGCAGTACAGTGAGTAGAAAGCAAAATTAGGAAAATCAAGAAATGATTGAGAGTCTCACTGGTTCCTTGATTTGAGTTGTGTCAAGGTTTTAGAGCCAATAGGGTTTAACTTAAAACCCCAACACTAGATCTGACCTGGAGCCCTAGTTACCCATTCTCTAAACTAAGAGAGCTAACTGAACAACCCTGATAAGTGAAGAAAAAGCTTAACAAAGGCGAAAGTGTTATGAACATGTGAATTATTGTATTCTACTGGTCTGGATATGGAGGGCTTATGTGGGCAAATGAAGATGAAGCCAAAAGGCAGCATTTTCAGCTCAGGCCTTACTCCTGGCCCCCTGCCTTTCCCATTTTCACATTCTCACATTGAGGCTCAGACTGAAGAGAACGTGCCCCAGAGACTGGTGGTTTCCATTAGAACACAAGCTCCACGTTCCACAGTGGAATTCCCAGTCTCTAGCACATGTTGGCCCACGCTCCGCAATCCCCCAGTACACTCCCCCAAATTGCTATCGGTCCCCAGGGGGCAGCTTCTTGCAACGTGTTGTTTTGTCTGTCCCTAGTTGCTACAGCAATTCAAAAAAAGATTTGTGTTTTCAATTCTCTGAAGCAGAGACATCTGCATGCAATTTTGAAAAATCCTTGTCAGGGTCCTCATTTACCGTTTTGATCAGCTCTCTCTGACATGTGGGCAGAGTCCCCAGAGAAGTTCAAAGGGAAAAGACCCCTCTAGGCAAACAAGTGCTTCCCATAAGAGCAGCCTTCCTGTGGATTTCTGTTTCCCATGGAATGAAAACACAAAACAAGCCATGAATGCTCAAAACCTAAATCCATCTCCCACACTTTTCTTATCCAAGGGAGAAGGTGATCAAATGAAAAGGTTTAGGTTAGGAGCCCCTTAAAGTTCACTTTTTTGAAAGAGGTTGTCTCCTACATTCCTCTATAATCTCTTATGAATCCTAACAAAACCTCCCCTTACACAAGTCCATTTTGAGAGGTGACAGAATGTGACACTGCACACTGTAGAGCCAGAATTTCTTCTGGATACCAGTTCTTCCTCATGTAAAATGTACGTACTTGATGGTACTCTCAAGTCTAAAATAACTCTTTTGTATAAAAGTTAGCTGGTTATGGACACAAATTTGCCCTTTTATCTTATTATTATTATTATTTTTTTTTGGGTGGGCCACACCCAGTAATGCTCAGAGGTTACTCCTGGCTCTGCACTTATGAATTACTCCTGGCACTACTCAGGGGACAATATGGAATGCTGTAGTTAGAACCTGGGTTGACTGCAAGCAGTGCCCTATCCACTATACTCTCTCTGGCCCCAGAAATTTGTCCTTTAAAAAATATTTTAGAGACCATAATTTGCAACTTTATTGTATAGTCAATGAAGGCCAGAGTACGAGTAGGGTGTTTGCCTTGTAAGTAGACACTTGATCACTTGATCACTTGACATCCTGTTATTCATTGATTTACTCGAGCAGGTGCCAGTGACGTTTCCAATTGACCTTATCACTTGCCAGTGCAGCCCAATGGCATCTGCTTGCTTCAGGAATACGAAGAGCCTCAAACCATTTTTTTCAGGATCTTGATGAAGAAGTCGGACCATCTTGTAGGTGGGCAGCCATGTGATCTTTCGACATCCCGTGGGATCCAGTTGGTTAAGGCTTTTTAGTCCAGCGGTCAACTCAAAATCGCATTACATGTCCAGCCCATCTGATTTTCTATGTCTTTGCAAACAAGACAGTGTCCCTGAATCTGGATTGTCGATGGAGGTCAGAACTCTGGATTCCTTCTCTCACTTGAGTGAGGCATGATATTCCAAGGCATAGTTCTTTCGATTCCTCTTTGGGAGACCTGAATAGCACTCATTCTGCTTTCATAGGGCCCAGGTCCCTGAGGTGTATGTTAATGCAGGGAGAATAGTGGAGTCCAAGAGATGTGCCAGGAGCCAGAGGTTCTTTGTCCTTTTAGCAATTTCTTTGATGCTCTTGAAGGTGTTCCCACGCTGCTCTCTTCCTCCTGTGCAGCTCAGGTTTTATGTAAGTAGACAACGCAGGCTCAATCCCTCACACCACATATGGTCCTCTAAGTCCTGTCAGGAGAAATCCCTGAGTTCAGAGCCAAGAATAAGCATTGAATACTGCTGCATGTTTCCATTCGCACTCTATCCCCAACAATAACAACAAAGAGCAAAATAATAATAATAATAATGATAATAATAATGATGATGATGATGATGATGATGATGATGATGATGTGAATGATAAGATTTTACTACAATGTTGCAACACCAGGGTCTCCACAAAAACGTCTGTTTCCTCTATCATTATTTCAAGGTCTCCCCTCATTTGCACACACTCCCCACTGCTCCAAGCCCCTAAGCCTCAACATGTTCTTTTTAAGCACTGGTCTATTTGGGGAATGTTAGTGAAGAAATATTTTCTAGTTGTACAATGGAGTAAAAGATTCACCTGGATTTATTTTGTTCTTGTTGTAGGGCCACACAGGATAGTATCCAAGGCTTGTTCCTGGCTCTGTGCTCAGGCGTCACTTCTAGCGTTGCTCATGGAACCATATGTGATATCTGGGAACAAACCAAGTTGGCTGCATGCAAGGAAAGCTCCTAAACCCCTGTACTATCTCTCTGGCCTCTCACCTAGATCTTAATATCAGAAAAATGTAAATTCAAATCCTTTTATGCCAATTTCTGAGTGTGTGGACAAGAGCAATTTATGTAAGGTCTAAAGGCAATTGGAAACATTTGTATAGAACATTTATGAGGAGTGAGTAATGTCTGCAAAATATAAAACAAAGTGCATCGAACAAACAGTATCCATGCATTGTTTTTTTTTTTTGGGAATTTTATTTTATTTTTTTTTTAAATATTTTATTACACCTCCATGTGATATAAAATTACAAAGATGTTCATGTTTGGGTTTCCGTCATACAGTGTTCCAGCACCCATCCCTCCACCAGTGCCCATTTCCCAACACCAATGTCCCCACTTCCCTCCCCCTCCCCCAGCCCGCCTCTATGGCAAATTCTTTATCTCTTCTCTTACACATTGTGGATTGCAATACATACATTCAGAGATCATCATGTATATCTTTTTTCCTATATTCAATGCTCAGTTCTAGACTGGTATTATCATTTTTGACAAATATTAGCACACTGTTCTCTTCTCTGTCCTACCCAACCACTGATTCCCACATGTTTGTGGAAGATTCCACCTTTTTTTTATTGAAAGATGCTATGTAGAGCTTTGGTTCTACAGTGTTCCAACACGCACCCTCCGCCCAAACCCATCTCCCATCACCAATGACCCCACCTCCCTCCCCGCTCCGCACCTCAACCACTTGGCGAGTTCTGTATGTCATTTCTTTCCTCTTTATATCTCCTTCCCAACAAACTTTCCTGCTCTTCGTTGACTGCAATGCATTAAAAGACATTACTGTTTGATTCCCGCCTCTTGGGCCGCCTACCTGGGCTCGAACTGGCTTTGCTCTGTTGATCTGGTCTGAGGCCGTTTCGCAGCGTCCGGACAGCAAAAATGGTGGCTAGTGTGGTGGGCGAGTCTCATCCGGCTGCTTCCGGGACCCCTCAGAGGCGGCGGGCCCACTCCCCAAAACCCATCTGCCCTCCTCGGGGGTTCCATGGTCAGCTAGGCCCGGCGCAGGCCGGCGCCAGCCTCCCCAGCCTTCCGTGAGGCCCTGTGCTGGCCCCGTGGGCAGCTTCGCCGGCAGGGCCACCAGGCCCGACGAGTATCCATGCATTGTTACTGTTCTTTATACCCTATTGTGTTCTGTCAGCTTTCTTCCCTCAGGCCACACATTCAAGAACAGACACTTAAAGCTCTTAATTCAAATTATGTATATGTATATGTGCAGTGGAGAATTAACTGAAACCATAGCTAATACATATCTTGCTTAATTCGTGTAAAATATTTTGAGAAAATTTCATATAACTTTTTCAAATAAATTTTGACATTTTCTCCTTCAAATGTAAAAAATATATCCTGTTATTTCTGAGGTATTCCAATATCTATTATTTTGTCTTGAATTTTCAAAGAACACTGTGCTGTTCGTATTGCTCTTAATCCCTGTGGCGTTCGGTACACCTTCATCCATACAGGGTACAGGTGTGTTCTTTGCCTGCACTGGAAATATCTTGATTTGGTCGATTTTCGTAGATGCTCTTCCTGCATTCTGATTATTTCCCTGCAGTGAGGCTGAGAGTGAGGCCCCCCCATTGCCATCAAACTCCTTCCCTTGAACAGCTCTTCCCCTCTTTTTCTCATTTGATGCTTCTCATCAGCAGCAATTCAAATTGGTTGCATGCTTACTAAAAAAAACAATTCTTGAAATATTGGGGGATTGCAGATTGTAGGTTATAAATATCATCTATTTGAGTCACTCTTAAGCATTTTGTTTTCTTCTCAGTTGTGTTCCAGTTTTATTAGATTGTGAGAAAACTAAGTGGTAGATGGGCACATTTTCAAAATAATATGACTCAAGACCCGTGACTTCTAAAGTCTACTCTCGTCATTCCTAATTGATGTAGTGGTTAATGACTACAAACTTAGCAGCCCCAAACAATACGAATTCTAGAACTCAGAAGTCAAAGCAGATTTTCATGGGGTTAAAATCCAGATGTCAACATGACTGCGTTCCTTCAAGAAGTTTTAGAAGAGAAAATACCTCTTTTTTTAGATTCTAGAAGCCTCACACATGGTTTATAACCCTATTCTCACTGACATTCCTCTGTTTTCAAAGATGGCACTTGCACATGCAAAATTCATTCTCTCTCCCTCCTTCTGTGTCTTTTGCTTTGCCACTCTGTGTCTGTCTGTCAACTTCCACGTCAGTTCCAACTCAGTGGTCCTTCTGTGACTCTAAACCAACTTCCTCCTTCTTGTTGTGATTATTGGAAGTTCTCCAATGATAACCCAAGAACATTACTGCATAGTCAGTCCCTTTTGTCATGTTTACTCATTTCAAGGACTAAGGCATGGATATATCTTGGAAAACTGTTCTCCCTATTATGGTTACCAACATAAGATTGTCCACAGTGATCTCCATTACTGTATTCCTGATTACCCACCCAGTCATCTTGGCAGCTTAGAAATTTGCCTTAAATAAATATTCAGTTATTTAACAATACTATCATTTCCCATTGGACAACAGAACTGGCTCTTCTCTGGGCATAACAGGAATTATGCCTCAAGATCCCAAATTTCATTTTACAGATTTGTTTAAAATCAAGTAGACTTTCGCACGGAGTTACGCTCCAGGTCTGTGTGGGTATGTTACTTCACCAAAAAGTGCCAATTACAAGCAAAAGTAGAGGGACAAGCAGGTTCTTAATCCTGTGCCTGACTCAGAGGGGACACATGCATATTAATTTTTCATACAAAATAATTAAGCAAATGCCCCTGAAATTTGGGGATTCCTTGTTCCTATTGACTGATACATTAAGAGACTAATATTACCTGTTTTTTACCTTTTGCTAAATACTATGCAAATATAGATATATCTTATCCCAGCTACTTAACATCAGCACTATCTGAACATATTATGTGCTATTATTAGTTCCTCTTTATAGGTAATGAGTCAAAGGTTAAGCAAAGTATTTATCCAAGATCAGAAAAAACAGCATTTTTGAGATTCCCCACACTAATTTCTAATTTTTGAAGTTCCTTCTCTCCTGGTCAAGCCACATATCTCTTTCTTATGTTCAGATGTTAGTAATTAACCCTAAAGCTCAATTGCTTAAAAGACTGTATTTTGATATTAATTTTTCTTTTTTAAACTTTTTATTTTTTGCTTTTTGGGTCACACCCTGCGATGATCAGGGGTTATTCTTGGTTCTGCACTCAGGAATTACTCATGGTGGTGCTCAGGGAACTATATGGGATGCTGGAGATTAAACCGGGTTGGCCACACGCAAGGCAAATGCCCTACCAGCTATGCTATAGCTCGGTCAAATATATTATTTTTTAAATGAAATTTCCAGCCTGAATCTCTCTATGAAAATTTACACATCATATAACTGACCACCAGATCTGCCACATATCTCCAATAGATTTCCAAATCCAGATTGTATTTAACAATCTGGGGCTGATCACATCCTAGCATTGAATTGCCTGCCCAATTGGCTTCATATAAGCAGGAGTGGCTCTTGGACTTCCTTGTACAACGCTGGAGATTCTCTACCCCCCAATAAAAATAAACAATTGAATGACAAATTTCAATAACAAACTATTAAACATGCAGTAGCAATTTATTTTAGCTATTTGAGCAAAGTATGAAACATGTGAACTATACAAAATTATTATAAGCAAGTTATTTATATTCTTTATTTGCTCACATGTCTTCAATGTCAGATGTATATTTGCACTTGCTTCATGCATCCTAGTCTGGACAAATCCCATTTCAAGTGGCCAGTGACTGTTATTTATGCAGCAGCTTCTGGGCTAGGCAATCACACTCAAAATCAACTATCTCTCGAATTCTACCAAAGAGTCCCAACAAGCCTTAGTGCTTCTGTCTTTACTTCCTACAGCCCATAATTCACACAATAGCTTTAAATGTAAATCAGATTTGTTTTATTCGCTTGCCCAAAATAACCCTAAAGATTCCCATTATCCATTATGTAAAAATTTAAAGACCTGGGGCCGGAGTGATAACATAGCGGGTAGAGCATTTGTCTTGCATGCGACTGACCTAGGTTCGATCCCTGGCATCCCATATGGTCACCTGAGTACCACCAGGAGTAATTCTTGAGCAAAGAGCCAGGAGTAACTCCTGAGTGTCGCTGAGTGTGACCCAAAAAAGAAAAAAAAAAAAAAGACCTTCCCTTTTGTTGCAGGACACCTAAAAGCCTAGGCCTCTGCATCTGCCCTGGATTGCCTCCTGCAGGTCACTTCATAGATAGGGGGTAGTCTGAATGTGGCAGTCTTATGTGACCATGTACTCTCTACTGGCTGGTATAAATATTCTCTCATGCTACCACAATCTTTGTGGGACTAGCTAGATCTTACCAGCATAGCATATTTGCCTGGCCACGTTGGATCTCTAAGTAATTAGACCAGAGAGAAATGCTGTTTGCCTCCAAGCAAGCAAGCATGGCTCCCTGATAACTCAAAGGCAACTAAAATACAAAATTACGGTGAAGTAGACGAGACTCTTGTGAAGGCTTGGAGAAATATTTAACTAGCATTAGTATTAGTCTTTGGTACAGAGACATGCCACCTCAGAAACACCCTTCTCTACCCTATAAAGGCAATTCCAGGCAGATCTTGGCTCAAGACATTAGGTGAGGTGCTGGGAGAAATTACCTGAGGGCATTTGATCCTTCCTGACAGGGGAAGTTACATTTAGCTTATAGCTTCTCCCAGCACTGCTAGGAGGCTTTTAATTAGCTCTGGGTCCTTGTAAACAACCAGATGGTATCCTGAAGTTGCTACATTTCTATAAAGCTATTTTCCTGTTTTCATCTCTAGATAGCCCAGCCCAGAATGGGCTGGGCTGGGGAGTTGGGGGAATTCCTAGCTATAAAATAAGCTGTAAGAAGAAAGAATCTCTCCTTCCCCTCCCCCTTTTTGCCATTTCGGCTTCCCTTGGTGTTTTGCTTCTCTGTCCTCTCCATTCTCTGTTGGGCCTCAATACGTGTTGGCAGCCATCTTGGCCTACACCTGGCTGGGGCCTAGCTGGGAACCCAGAGTCAGGAGGTTTTCCCTACTCTAGGATTGTATATTGGAACCTGTGATAGTAAAGCCCTTTTAAAACTGCATCAGATTCCTGAGTCTTCATCCATTCCCCACCAGCTTCGAAGGTATAAAAAGAACTTCGCTTCCCGACACTGTTCGGGGCCCCTGGTGGCGCTCCCGACACCCTTATTCTATTCACCTCCTTGACACTATTTAGCTCTCTTTTCCCATATCCTGTCCCTCATAGACACAGCAGACATTAATCCAGTTCCCTTAGATCTATTTTTGGTGTGTGTACTCATTCTCCATCTTACAGGATTCATGATTTTAATAGTTCATTACTGATGACTTGATTGAAAGATTTTAAAAAAATGTGTGTGTGTGTGTGTGTGTGTATTCCAATGCTCATCTCTTCCCCCAGTATAGTTTCCTACTACCAATGTCCCATTTCTCTGCCCCCAGCCTGCCCCCTTCTCTCTTTATGCAGACCCAGCAATACTCCTCTGGGAATAGACTCAAGAGGATCTAAAACACAATGCAGAAAAGCCACCTGCAGTTCTATGTTCATTGCAGCACTATTTACAATTGCAGAATCTGGAAACAATTTAAGTGTCTGAATACAGATGACTACATAAATAAATGATGGTACACCTACACAATGGAATACTATGCAGCTGCTGGAAACATAAAGTCATGAAATTTACTCATACATGGATAAACATGAAAAAATACGTTGAATGAAATGAATTAGAGGAACAGACATAAAATCATTGCATTCATTTTTAGATATATAAAATTAATCCATAGTATGAGAACAATACCCAAAAACAGTAGCAACAAGGACCAGTGCATGGTAGTAATTTGCCACAAGTTCTGGGGAAATACAGATAGAACAGAGAAGGGAACCACTGTGACAATAATCAAAATGATCACTCTGGACAAGAACAAAGTGCTAAAAGGAGGTAAAATGATATACATGATATCCTTCTAGTAACCGTATTGTAAACCACAGTGCCTTTGGTGTTTGGAAGTAACCCACTTGCCTGTCCTAACATAATCTGTAGGAGTTACTGTCATCATGGTTACTGAAATCTATTATAATCTCCAGGAAAGATCAAGTTCAAGCAGGGTGTGCCTGACTTTCCCCCTTTCTGCCCTGTCTTTTCCACTATTCCTTGGCCTAGAATCTTCTCAAAGAGAGAACAAGGTGCTGCTGCTCTTCATTCACTGTTATTTCTGTGTCCTTTCCTGCCTCAGTGTATCATCCTCTGACATATAGAAATGAATTTTGTGGTTATTTCTCATGTCTTTCACTGGAACATAAATGTCCTGAGAGAAACACCTACTCAGGGTTTTTATAGACTTCCTGATACTCAGAGGTGTGCTTATAGAGGCTGATATGTACCTGTGAATTAAATAAGTTATACATAGATGAAGGCATGAGTCAATGAGTCACCTAATCTATTCAGGACCAGATCTAGCAGTATAATTCCCATATTCACACAAGATGGTTTATAAAAAAAGGCCCCATCTGCAAGGGATATTTCTTTTTTTAAAAATTTTTTTTGTTATACCACCGTGAGACATACAATTACAAAGGTGTTCATAATTGGTTCTTGGTAATACAGTATCCCAGCACCATCCCTCCACCAGTGCCCCATTTTCACCACCAATGTACCTCAGCCCCTCCTGCCCACCCCCTTAGGCTGCCTCAGTAGCAGGTACCCCCCATTTCCTCTTTTTCTCTCTCTGTCTCTGCATCTCTCTCCCTCTTTTTTACACATTGTGACTAGCTGCAAGGGATATTTCTAACTATGAACATGCACATACAAATGCTCTTTGACAAATAGTTGTCAAAATTCACTTGCACATTCCCCACCCCTAACTAAAATGGCCTAATCTCTTAAAAAAGAAGAGAAAAGAGGTAGATGTTATTCTATCCCAAAACACACCAGCTATCAGTATTATCAACTAATTTGCCAAGGCCACTTGTGATTCCACGTGAGGGTGCAAATAGCATTAACTGAATATAAGCAAAAAACTCAGGTGGAACCAAAAAAATTACAAAATGTATAGCTCGATTCTTGCCACCTTGGATGCTCTCTGCTTCCAGTAACTTTAATTATTGTGGCAAATACCTGCCCGGCATTCCAACAACTTCTTTAAAACCCCAGTCTGTATTTCTGTTACATCAGTATGAAAAAATGTGGTCTAGTGGGAAACAGAACTGAAACTCAGATGGGGAAGCTGATCAAATATGCAATGCTACATTTCCAGGACTTTACGTGCTGAAAACCAACCGCTGTAACCTGCTCACCAGAAGCGAGATGTAATCGTGAAGGGGAACATGTGATTTCCCCAGCAGAAAAGAATTACCATCTCTGTGACTTGAGAAACAGGATTGCTCAGTAAACTTTGCTGGTAGTATGCAGCCTGTCTGAGAATACGAACACATTCTTCCAGTGCCCCAGCCAATATTGCTTTTGGAATAGAGATTATTGGCAGTTGTGTAAAGACGACCAAAATAACTTAAAAAGGAGCTTTCTCCTGTACTAATCAACCCAACCTTTTCCTGTTCAAATAAGTCATTCTGAGGAGCATGCACTCCATCTTTAAAGGCCAATTAGCTGGGGTGTCATTTGATTCACCAAGAAATTGCAATCAGATGATCAAAGGTTGATTACACTAAGATCATTAATATTAATAACAAATCCACAAGTGATGTAGCAAATGTCATGACATTCCGGAAGTGAATATCAACCCTGTTCCGGCCCTGTCATGAAACTGTGCTCCTGTGCATTAAATAAGTTCCAATGCCCAGGATTCCTGGGGGGGTTATAGTCTCAGAGAAGAGGAAGCAGGTTATAGGAGAAATGGAGACGAGAGTGGCTCAAAAGTCAGGATGATTATCCTCTACTGTACTATTGCTGTCGGAGCAAGTGATCACCAACACATTCAGTGGTTTAAAATAGTCCAAATTAATTATTCTACTTTTCTGAAGTTTGGAAGTCTAAACAGGCTCTCATGGGCTAAAATCTAGTTGTCAGCACGGTTATATTTCTTCCAGAAGCTGCAAAAGCAGAACCCAGTGCTTTGTCTCATCATATTTCTAGAGGCTACCCTCATTCTTGCACTGGCCCCTGACCATCCTTGAATTTCTATGGCATATTAAAATCTCTCACTGTGTCTTGCTTCTATGCCTCTCTTTGTCTCTCTCCTCCCTCTGTCTCTCTCTCCCATTCTCTTTCCTCTCTACTCTCTCTGTCTCTCCCTTCTTCTGTTAATGGAGAAGAAGACATGCTTCTTCTCCATTATCTCCTTCTGTTTCTCTCCTTCTCTGTCTCTGTCTCTGCCTTTCTCCCATTTCTCTCTTACCTGCATCCAAAATCTGTTATTGCATCACCTTCTCTAACTCTGACCCTTCCTCTTATCAGTCCACTTTGTCAGTTTTCAGCTGTGTGACTTACTAACTGACAGTATTAGGTATAGTATTAGACCAGCTACTAAAACTGGCAAGCTACTCATGTTGTATTTGATATGCCAAATACCAGTAAAATTATAGACCTCATTCCCATTCCCATGGAATGGTTTGAGGCTCTTTATGTTCCTGGAGTGAGCAGATGCCTTGGGCTACATGTGACAGGACGTATGGAGATGTTACTCATGCCCGCTCGAGCAAATCGATGAACAACGAGAAGACAAGTGATACAAGTGATTCAAGTGGCTGACTAACCGACAGTATTAGGTACAGAACCAGTCCAGAGGCTCTGAACTCCCTTTAAGACTCTCTTCAAACTATTCCAAGCACTGTCTTTAGGCAAGCTTAATGAACCCTTCTCTCTGCTCCTCTAACTATCCTACCAGGCTCTCTGCTCGTCTAACTCACAGCCTGACAGCCAGGCTGAGAACGCAGTCTCAACTGCATCCCCAAATGTTTTTTCCAACTCTTGTATATCCCTGTAATTTGGATAATAGCCATCCCTTGAAAACAGCATAGATCACTGTGTGACCCATGAAGTGACCAGGATCCCACTGTGTGACCCATGAAGTGACCAGGATCCCACTGTGTGATCCATGAAGTGACCCCACTGTGTGACCCATGAAGTGACCCCACTGTGTGACCCATGAAGCAGCCCCACTGTGTGACCATGCAGTGATCCCACTGTGTGACCCATGACGTGATCCCACTGTGTGACCCATGAAGTGACCCCACTGTGTGACCCATGAAGTGACCCCCACTGTGATCCATGAAGTGACCCCACTGTGTGACCCATGAAGTGACCCCACTGTTACCCATGAAGTGACCCCACTGTGTGACCATGAAGTGATCCCACTGTGATCCATGAAGTGAACCCACTGTGTGACCCATGAAGTGACCCCCACTGTGACCCATGAAGTGACCCCACTGTGTGACCATGAAGTGACCCCACTGTGTGACCCATGAGGTGACCCCACTGTGTGAACTATGAAGTGACCCCACTGTGTGACCCATGAAGTGATCCCACTGTGTGACCATGAAGTGACCCCACTGTGTGACCATGAAGTGACCCCACTGTGTGACCATGAAGTGACCCCACTGTGTGACCCATGAAGTGACCCCACTGTGTGACCCATGAAGTGACCCCACTGTGTGACCCATGAAGTGACCCCACTGTGTGACCATGAAGTGACCCCACTGTGTGACCCATGAAGTGACCCCACTGTGTGAACTATGAAGTGACCCCACTGTGTGACCCATGAAGTGACCCCACTGTGTGACCCATGACGTGATCCCACTGTGTGACCCATTAAGTGACCCCACTGTGTGACCCATGAAGTGACCCCACTGTGTGACCATGAAGTGACCCCACTGTGATCCATGAAGTGACCCCACTGTGTGACCCATGAAGTGATCCCACTGTGTGACCCATGAAGTGACCCCACTGTGTGACCCATGATGTGATCCCACTGTGACCCATGAAGTGACCCCACTGTGTGACCCATTAAGTGACCCCACTGTGTGACCCATGAAGTGACCCCACTGTGTGACCATGAAGTGACCCCACTGTGATCCATGAAGTGACCTCACTGTGTGACCCATGAAGTGATCCCACTGTGTGACCCATTAAGTGATCCCACTGTGTGACCCATTAAGTGATCCCACTGTGTGACCAGGAAGTGACGCCCTCTCCATTTCATTTGCTTCATATCTCTGGCTGTGAGAGTTCACTTATGAGTTTTGGGAACTTGGCAGGGTCCCCCTTGACTTAGACCGGTCAGACCTGAGGTCAGACCTCAGAGTCTATTATATTAATACAAATAAAATCAAAATTTCTTGAGAAACTTAACATGCATTTGTATCTTGGCAAATTTAGTTGCCATTCTTACTTACCTTTCCTCCTGAACAATAATACTGGGGCCTTATATTGTTTCAATTGTATTATTTCTCTCCTTGTTTAAAAGCTTTTCTTGTTCTGATTTAACCATAGATGTTAATTATTATTTAATTTTTTTTAAGGAATCGCCATTAATTAAAGAATCATACAGTTATTTATGATTGAGTTTCTGTCCTATGTTCAAGAACCAATCTTTAAGTGCTGTTCACTTCCTTCCACCAATGTCCCCAAATAACATGCTTTCTTTTCTTTCTTCTTTTTGTTTTGTTTTGGGTCCTACCTGTCTTGGTAGGACTTGGTCATAGCTTGGTCATAGCTCTGTGCTCAGGGATCATTCTGATGGTGCTTAAGGTAAGACCCTTATGTATCTCTCCAGTCTTAACTTTAAATCTTAAAGAAAAGATTTTGTCATCCACTATTTAGGATTATTATCCACACCTTTCTATCTTGTTACTCTTCTATTTGCAGCTCAAACTGTCTATTTGAGACATTTTAATTCTGTTTGAATAATATCCCTTTGTTGCTAGCAAATATCTGTATTTTTTGGTTAGAAAAAGACTGGGCCCCTGGAATGAACCCAGAGCCACAGCAGAGCCTGGCAAGCTACCTGTGGTGTAGTCAATATGCCAGTAATGGACCTCATTCCCAACGAATGGAGATGTGTCTGGTGCCTGCTCGAGCAAATTGAGCAATAGAAAGACGAGTGACAGTGACATGCCATCCCTTTAAGAGTTAAAGGCCATCTCTTTAAAGGGATCTCTTAAAGGTACCCAACACACCTTGCAAATAAATTAATTTATTCTCAGAGTCCTTCACTTAATCCCACCTAAAATAGTTCTTTTGGGAGGTAGCATATCCACGGGTTCCAGGGATTAGGGCAAGGAACTCTTTGAGTATTTTACCCTCTAGCACAACCCTCACGTTATCACATTCCTTATTTCTTCTGCATTTGTTTTTCTTCTTCAGTCAACTGTGAGCTTCGTTGCAGCCTAAGGAGTTCCCAGAGCACTTTACTTAGAAGACTAATCTAATCAACTCTTAGCTTGCTTCTAACTGTATTGTGTCCCTAAAGATGACCCCTGCCAGCCGGTTTTGAGTCTTTGTTCAAGAAATGCAAATGTTGCTGAACTGGAAAAGAAAATGTGCTTTGTTCTAACCCACCTTGCCAAAACCATTTTCTCTAACTCCCTGCCCACTTTCTTATTTTTATTCCATCTTTTCAACTTCTTCTTAGACTTTTTTTCTCTATTTACTCTCTCTTTATAAACCTTAGTTACCTAGAGTTCCTTGGAGTTGCGCTTTGTCTCTACTGGAGTTTTTCTCCTGTTCTAGCAGTCTGTCAGCAATCCATCTTTGGATCTATAACCAAAATAAGCTCCGTTATTCCTTTGGTAGCACTTTCCCAGCAAACATGAGGAAAGAAACTTATACAAAGGACCTGTCATCTCTTCATGATTTGAATCCTCCGCTTTCTCATAGAAATATGCACCTAAGCTTTGCGATATTGAGAAATAAATTTACCAGTTTCATTTATAATCAAGGGAAGAGGTGTGTGATGGGATATTCTTCCAGAATCTCATATCTCACGACTAAGGCAGAGGAATGATTGAGACAAGGGGGGTTATTGCAGATCAGCAGATTTTTCAAAGAGAGAGAGGGGGTTGAACTCAAACTTGAAAAGTTTTAAAAATTGCTGACTGGGAGCAAATACAAAGAAATACAAAGAAAGGACAGAGGAATGGAAAGGTGGCATGGAATAACAGTGTATTTGGTTCTGCCCAGGTACTTAAACTTTAGTACTACCAGAAAGCACAGGATAAACTTTCTTTCTGGGGAGGTCTGGAAAAGTCATTCCATTTTAAAATGGCATTTCCTGTGCTGCCCTGCCACTTTTAAAATTCGACTTCATTCTGCTGTTTATTATTTCTTTATAATGCCTTGTTTGCAAGGCTGTACCAGCAGAGTTTCTTATAATCTCCCTAACAAGCAGTGTCTAGTGGTGCTGTCAGCTCATGGAGGAGAACAGTTCCTGGGACCCTGAACCTTCTTTCTCAGTAGTATAAGTTATCAAAGGGTTAAAGTTCTAAGTTCCCAGGAATTAAGGACCGAATGCATTTTTTGTTTCCACTGTTAATAGTATTTGCTGCCCCTGGGAAGGATATAAGGGGTAGTGGTCTCTTGGTATGAATTATTCTGTATGTATATTTCTACCTAAATATTTCTCCTATGGTCAGAAAGAGAGTAATGAATGCTACAAATAGCAGCAAAGTTTCCTATCTTGGTGACTATTACACACTTATAAAGAATTTCATAATATCAAGATTTACCAACAGCTACAGAAAACAGGTAACTACGAAATTAGTCTTCGACATATTTTTAGCCCCATATAGTTTTACATCTTGGGTACTGCAATGATCTGACTACCCATATCATTTTGTAAAATATAACACTTCTCTCAAATGGTACATGTTTTTAGACACACTTGTGGAGGAGTTGGTAAAAGCTGAGCTGCAAGTAAAAAATAATTATTTCTATACTATTATAAATTGTTATACCTAAATAATAAAACTGTCTAATATGGTATCACATGTAAGAGACATGATTATTCACCAGAATAAATTCATTTATTATTAATTTTCTAAATACACCTCTAGTAGACAAAATCCATCTGTTGAATAGAGAGAAAAGAGGTTGTTTCTTTCCGTCTAGTATCAATGTATAAAGAAAATTTGATGAAGCAAATAGAATGCTATGTTATTTTAGAAGTCTGAAAACACAGAAAAAAAATTCCTAAGAAATTAGGGAAAACTCAAGGAAAGAGTGAAATAGTATCAGGTTTCTAGTTTTAAAATTTTTGAGGAAAAGTTTTTATAGGCAGAGAGAATAGGATTAGAAAATCCCAGAAGGATAAAAGAGCATAACATATTGGTGGAATGCCGTTAATTCAGTATTTTTGGACTTTGTAAATGGATTCTTGGTAAGAAATAAGATTGGCTAATAGATAGATCATGAGAAACACTGCATCGCACAGAAAGGACTTAAATTGTATCTTGTAGATTTTGGAAAGGTATTGAAAATCTTCAAATTAATGACAGTACTTAATTATAATAGAAGTCACGAAATGTCATCTTAAATAAATAATGAGACTGAATAATCAAAGAGACTGAATTCTAGGGTCTATTATTAAGAGTTCCAGTAATAGTTTACTATTAGGAGTTATTTCTAAAGGCAGTTGAATAGACAAAAAAGTAAGGGATTGGGTATGGAGAACAGTTGATACTTTGAAATGAGCGCGAGAGATTTGTAAAATTTTTATAATTTTTTATTGTACCACCATGTGAAATACAATTAAAAATATGTTTATGATTGGTTTTCTGTCATACATTTTGCCAGCACCTGTCCCTCCACCAGTGCCCCATTCCCACCACCAATATAGCCAAGTTCCCTCCCCACTCCTTGAGCCTGCCTCTATAGCAGGCACTATTCCTCCTCTCTCTCTCTCTCTCTCTCTCTCTCTCTCTTTCTCTCTCTTTCTCTCTTTTTACACATTGTGGCTTTCCCCTCAGACATTTAGGGATTATCCTGTAACTCCCTTTGTGTACATTCAATGTTCAGTTCTAGTGTGGCGCTAACATTTCCATAATTAGTAGAGCACTAGTATATATTTATATACCACTAATGAATGCAGTCATTCTATATCTGTCTTTTACTTTCTGACTAATTTCACTCAGCATGATACTCTCCATGTCCATCCATTTCCATATAAATTGCATGACTTTGTCTTTTCTGACAGCTGCATAGTATTCCATTGTGTATATGTACACAGTTTCTTTAGTCAGTCTTCTGTTCTGAGGCATTCAGGTTGTTTCCAAATTCTGGCTATTGTGAATAGTGCTGGAGAGAGAATTTTTATTTGACTTACGGAGAAACACTGGTGCCGTCAACTGGAAGAGAGACAAGAGAAGTAAAAACTTATACAAAGAGGCATTTCACCACTAATTAAGAGTTGTTTGAAAATAGCTTTTATGATTGTGCATACCTCATAATTCTTGTAAGGCCATGACTTGCTGTAAAACTTCAGTGTAGGGTACGTGAACCTCCTTATATCCACAGTGTGTAAATGAATGTAAATTCTTAAACAGATTACATGGAAAATATTCCATCCTGAGGCATGCTTTAACTGTGAAAATGTCCATTTGGAATCATGCACAGTTCTCAAACTCCTTGAAGTCTTTCCTCTCAGAAGAAGAGGAAATAGGAATATTAACTTCTCCCCCACTGGGTTAGGAATTTTGAAAGAAGAAATGCTAGGAATAAGTTACTGATCTAAAAAAAAAAAGCCTCACAGGGATGGCTGTGGTCCAGCGAATCGTTGATTCTAAAACTAAAACAAAATAGGATTAGGATCTGGCGGGATTACAGTCTTCCACTGACCTGATAAAAATGTGAATTACTCTGATTGGTAACTTTGAGACATAGGAAAGAAGAGACATAGGAAAAGACATAGGAAAGACTGGATAATTGAGTGATAGAAAATTTTCTGATCTCTTTGTCATATTGGGTCCATTTTAAAATGGAGCACTGCTGAAACTTAATGTTAGATCCCAATTTGGAAATAGTCTTCCTTAAAACTGTTTTTGTAGAAAAGAAACTTGGAATATTGGCAATTTTAAGAAATTTGGCAACAAGAAAATAGTAATTTTAAAATAAAAACTTGATGATGGAGAAATTCTGAAAAGTTCTAACTAAGAGAAGAGAACTCGAACTAAGAGTTTGAAGAATAGAAATGAATGTCTATATATGAGACATACTATGTATTTGTTCTGTGCAAGGATGTATCTCTATTGCAAGGCATCTCAAGTATCATAAATTTGATCAGTTAGTGAAGACTGTATTTACAGGAAAATGGATATAGTGAAAGTTTTATTATTCATCCTTATATCTATCATTTAAACTTCTGACTACGCAGTTTCTTAACCCATCTTCTGTACAATAGAAAGTTGAATTCTTTGGAGATCCTGCAATATTGAAACTCCTTATTTTGTAATTATTATCATCATTATTAATGCTTATTAAATTGAACATCTTATACTCATTTATTTGTCTTTTCTAATATAGTCATCTTGATAGATTGGTGATATTATTTTCTCTGCCAATAAAAGATATATATTAAATTTAGGAGGAAATATATCCAAATGTCATAAAGCTGTGTGGCAGCACCTACATTAAGGCTATAAGAGTCACAGAGGATATCAGGGTCATTCTGCTAAAATTCTTAATTCTTCTTTGCAGTAGGACTTTAATTAAGCTCTTCCATCACTCAGAGATGATGAATCAGAACTGTCTTCAAAAGTTTGCCTTATTTTAGAGATCTGCAACTTACCTTTCTTATAATGAAGGTAAACTTAGTATTTATCCTTGAAATATGAAATCATTAATCCTACTCACGTTCTCTTTAGAGCCACAGAATAGTTCAAATGTGTTATCCATCTGAGCTGCTCAAATATGCAAAGATAGTCATCTCTCTCCAAAAATTTCCTTCCCGGTGTTCTAACTTCTGGAACTCTTATTATAGTTATTATTCTTGCTTAGATTTTCTTTTTCAGTTATCAAGAATTTTTTTTAAAAAATGCATTATTAGGTATACAGTTTTGAACATCAGAATTAAGGACATTCATGGCTTTTAAAGTGAGTTATTTTAGTAAAGAGATTAGGGTCAAGTCCTAATTGTTTTCTACCTCTTTCATAGTCCTCATTTGTTCACTGTATCACTGTATCACTGTCTTCCGGTTCATCATTGATTTGTTCGAGCGGGCCCCAGTAACATCTCCATATGTCCTGTCTCATGCTAGTAGAGCCCAAGGGCATCTGCTTGCTCCAGGAACATAAAGAGCCTCAATCAATTCCAGAATGAGGTCTATAATTGTTACTGGTATTTGGCATATATATGAAATACAACACGGGTAGCTTGCCAGGCTCTGCCGTGCAGGTCTAATCTACCTTGCGTGATTAAAACAAAAGACAGGAGTTGGCTCCGTTTGATGCCCAACACCACCAGGAGTGATCTCTGAACACAGCTGGTTGTGACAAACAAACAAGCAGAAATGGGGTGAGGTCCGCTGTGGGGGAGACAAGCCCACCCCCTCGAAAAGGCCTATCCTCCCACTGCCCACTGCGTCCTTGGGGACCACCCAGAGACTACCTGCCCAGCTGCTCCAGACCCCAGGGGTCTGCACTCCACCCCTGTGCAGAACACAGCACCGCTGGGTGACCTCAGGGACGGGCAACCTGAAGCTGGGCAGGGAAGCAGACCCGGCCACCGCTGCGCACCTGGGCCAGGGCCCTGACAGTTTGGGTGGGGCGGAAAGGCCAGTTCCAGAGCACAGGAAGGAGCCGGCCCACTCACTTTGAGCCGGCCCTCATTTGTTAAAAGTGAGATAATGATATTTCACCTATTGGCTAGTGGTAAAAAAACAAAATTAAATTAATAGATACAAGTAATTTCATATTGCTTAAAACTGCCTTTAAAATAAAGCTTATTAAAAAGAAATCTATGCTTTACCAAGAGGTATAAACACCAGAAATGATTGTTTTAAATTACTCATATAGGAATTATACTTTCAGAAAAATAAAATATATTTTTCCTATCAATAACCACTTGAGGTTATAAACCTTAGACATTGCTTATATGATATACAAATAAGCAGTCTTTGAAAGGTAAAACAATTGATTGCTAAGTCAAGGACCACTAGGCTTTCGGAACAATGGAATGATTCATTCCTGGGTTTTGTTCGTGTTGTTGTTATTGTGGGTTTTTTCCTGTTTTAGCCTTATATATAAAATTATAGGAACAGATCTGAAGACTAATTCTTTGAAATGTCAAGGTACACAAAAGAAAAAAATAAATCAATCCCAACACAAGCTGTTTCTCTCACTCAAAGGATAAAGGACAAATTAGCAAGATGAATGTTTTTTAGGCAATAAGCATTCTACTGTAGCCAAACACAAAAGAAAAACTGTGGGCCCCACACCACCCACAACTGCAAATGTCAGGCAAGTTGCAGTTCTGAATCCTAGACTTATACTGCTGTAACAAAAGTCCATCAGTCCAAGATTTGGTAACAGCATAGGTGATCAAGCAGGCAATAGGACTTTTAAACTACCAGCCAATGAAGAACCATCCTACTTGTGTCCTGGAGATCATCTGAGATGCCTAGACTTGTATTCCTATTAGTTGTTTCCTTCCTCTTTGGAATCACATCATACAATGCCAATGGATTCAGGATGTCACCACCATCCACCAGTAATGAGATTTGTTTATTCAGCATATGTAAGCTGTAGACTCCTGTCCAGTGGTAATGATGGGGAGTTTCAGGGCCTAACAAAGACAAAACAGGTAATCTAGATTTTTACCAACACTGGCAGTAAGAAAGTGCTATCTCCCTCTGCCAGAACAATAACAAAGAATGCCAGAGATGATTTAAGTACAATGTTTAAATAATTATGAAAGTACTTAAGTTTAAAAAATAATTTAAAAGTATTAAATTTTTTTAAAAAATTAAAAAGTAATATATCAAGATCCATCGTGAGCTCTATTTGGAATCACCACCAGGATCTCACCATTCTACAAGGAAGTGATGATCATTAATGTCAAAAGAGGGGTTCTGCAGGGAGATACCATTTCTCCGAAACTCTTCAGCACCACTCTCAAGAACATCATGCAACAATTAGAATGGGAAGGAACAGGAACGGGAGTGAAGATAGATGGTTGGCAACTACACCACCTCTGCTTTGCTGATGACATCGTTCTTATAACACCAAACATAAGCCAAGAGGCACAAATGCTGGCTGACTTTGACTGAGAATGCTGAATCTAAAGAAAACTATGTTTATGAAAAATGAACTAGTTCCAGAGGCCCCATTCACTCTCAATGGAACAGACATCTCTGAATGCAGCAGTTATGTGTACCTAGGTCGAGAAGTCAACATGATGAACGACCTAAAACTTGAGCTGTGCAGGAGGAAAAGAGTGGCATGGAATGCCTTCAAAGGCATCGAAGAAATAGCTAAAAGGACAAAGAACCTCCGGCTCTGGGCACACCTGATCATCACTAGGTAGAGATCTGGGGGTCCCTGGGTACTCCTAGGTGTGGCCCTAGAGGCTTCAAAGCACTTACAGGATGACTTGGATTATCCCTAGCAACCTAAGGCCTGAGCAGCTCTGCATCTCCTGACAGTGTGAGTCACCAATCCTGTTGGTCAAGTATCCCAAGACTGTCCCAGACCCTTTGATTCCAAGGAGATCCCCACCTCCACCCCCAACGAAAAGTTAAATTAATGAAGGAGAAAGTCTCATTAAACAAATAGAATTTTTTACCAAATGCATAAAAGTATTCCATAAAAAATAGAAAATGAAATAAGGAAATGATAATCTTAAAACAAAAAATATGGTAATAAAAATTAGAAAATAATCTCAGCAACAAACTGAAGGAGAGAGAAATGGAATGTTTTTATTATATTGGTACTAGGAGAAAAGAAAGGGGGCCAGACTGAAAGTATTTAAAGGAAATCTAACAGAAAAAAAATCATGAATTTAGAATGAGTGCTAGACAAATATATTTAAGGATCTAAGCAAACCACAAACCATGTAAACCCAAAGAAATTCATACCAAAACATGTCATGATTAAACTTTTGAAAACTAAAGATAGTCTTGAAAGCAGTCCAACAAAAATTGCACCTTACCTGTAAGGAAAAAAAAACAGAATTTGAGTGTTTTTTCTTTTTCAAATACTAAAGCAGCCACAAAGAAAGAAGTACAATGTTTTTGAAAGATTTAAAGTAAAGAACTCTAAGTACAGAATCTGATAAGTACTGAAAAAAAATCTCCCTTAAAGACAATTGGAAAAATCAACAAATTTACTGTTGAAGAAAAACTATAAAATTTGTCACCAGAAAATTCACTGTAAAAGAACAACTAAACAGTGTTCTGTAAACAGAAAGAATGCAATAAAACCTTGTTATACCAAGAAGGAATAAAGAGCACATTAAAGTTAGATATGGAAAATTACAAAAGGTTTTCTACTAAATCTTACAAATTGCATTTGACACTAGAAGTAAAAAAAAATTAATGCTATCTGATATGGTTCTAAACTTGTATCAAATACTCAAAATATTGCTTATATCTTATTGCAGTCCATAATTATAAGAGAAGGAAGAGAGAGAGAAAGATAAAGAACCTGCCATAAAGTCAGCCTGGGGGGTTAGGAATTGGGGACATTGGTGGTGGAAAATGGGCACTAGTGGAGGGATGAGTGGATGAGTGCTGGAACACTGTATGACCGAAACCCAAACAGAACATCTTTATAAATGTGTATCTCACAGTGGTATAATAAAATAATTTTTTAAAATGTTATATAGAACAAATGTGTATGCTCTTATCCTGTTAATCTGACTCTGTGAGTTTAATTTCCAAACTCAACCAAGGATTATCTGAGTATTGAGAAAATGTATCTATCATGCAGGTGGAGCTTGAGTGAACACTTTCAAAATCTTTGAAAAGGCAAAGACTGAGAAGGTAAAAAATAAGTTTAAAGAATGCTCATATTTTAATACAATTGTGGGGAACTAGTTGTTTTTTATTGGTCTGGTCTCATTAACAGTGACAGAAAATATAATAAACTTGTAAGAGAGGACCTATCAGGAGAGCTGTCTTATCTCAAGAGCAGGAATGTTAAACTATCTAATTATTTAATGATTAATCTTTTTTATTTGTCATTCCCTTTACTAGTGCCTCAGGCTTTTTGTGGGAGTCTAGTTTGATGTATTAGGTGAGAAGATTAGGCTGTGTTTCATAAGGTCTTGAATGTTGCAGAGATCCAGATAAGAACAATAAAAGAAATTCGCTGAGAGCTCAAAAAATACTCAAAATATTAAAAAATTATAAACAAGGGAGAGTATCTGACTTAAAAGAATATTGTATGCCTCTCCTAAAGTGGCAAGACTATAATATCTGTATACTGAGAGAAGGAGGGTGGTCTGGCTTTTCGTGAGGCTCTGTTAAGGTGGTGGGCCAGGGCTAGGACCCGCCATGCCTCCCGACTGCCTCATGAACGGCTGTGCACAGGAAGAGCAAGGAACAGCTCTGTCCCATGTCTGAGTCCACATTTGGACTTCCCTCTTATCAGAACTCCACCCAGCAGACCAGTCCATCATAGCCCGGCTCATCAATAAATGCTTTATTTGGAGGTGTTTAAAAGAGTTTGCCTCCCGCTCGGCAAGCCTGGCAAGCTTCTCGTGTTGTATTTGAAATGCCAAATTCCAGTAACAATTATGTTAGGTCATTCCCATGACCTAATATAATGGTTTGAGGCTCTTTATGTTCCTGTAGCAAGCCGATGCCCCTGGTTCTACTGGCATGAGACAGGACATATGGAGATATTACTGGTGCCTACTCTAGCAAATAGATGATCAACGGGAAGATCGTTGATCATGATCGTGATACTGAGAGAACTTATATATTTAAATATCTGTCATATAGAAATAGATACAGAATACACAGCCACACTCAATAATTACAGTAAATCAAATTAGAATTTTAGGAAATACTTTATAATCTATAGGAAGGCAAGAAAAAATACAAGTTAAAAAGAAGATATAGTGAGAAAAAATATATAGCAGGTTTAAATCCTAAAACACAGAAACTAAATACATTACATAAACATAAATGATCCAGGTACATTCATTAAATTATAGATATTCTCAAAGAAACTTAAAAAATGATGGTTCTTCAATTTGTTTTCTATAAAAAAGCTTCAAATATATGGTAGAAAGGATGTGAGTGGAAAAGATATTTCACGTTATACAAATATTTATTAAAAAGTTGAAAATGACAACATTGATTTGAGATAGAGATTCATGGCAAAGAAAACCAGAGACAAGGGAGGTTATTATACAGTGAGAGAAAGATTTTTCCATCAAGAAGACACAGCATTTCGCATGTCTATTTCCCACTAGGGTTTCTAATTCATGAAGCAAAAACTGATGTCATCAAAAGAGGAATATGGGCTGGAGATAAAGGTTTATGTTGCTTTGAGTGTTGTTGGCCCCTTTGACACTGGACTGGCATTGCTTATGCCAAGCACTGCCAAGGGTCAACCACTGAGCTAGTATAAAACCAGGAATAGTCTCTGAGTGTTTCTGGGAGTGCAAAACACAAAAATAAGCCTTCAAACCAATGAAAAGAGAAATGGATAATGATAACTTTGACAATAGAACTATTATAGTTGGTGGTATCAACTCTTCCTTCTCAATAGTTATGGGACAACTAAGCATAATTTCAGTGTGTAGACAGAAGAATTCACAGCACTGATAAACAATAGCATCTTTTTCAACATTTACAGAAAATTCCATCCAACAGTAGTAGAATGCATACTAATTTTAAGTGTTTATGGAATGAGAAAGGGCTTAGGATAGTGGTTACTCCTGGGACCCTCACCCCCAAAAAAGAAGAAAAATGCCCTAATAAATTAAAGAATTGAAAATATTCTTTGTTTTTCTGAAAACAATGCAATAAAACAGAAATAAATAATAAAAAGGGAGTAGGAAAATCTCCAGACACCTGAAAAATAATTAATATTTTATCAAATATCAGCTCTCAAGGACTTTAAAAATACATTGAACTGAATTAAAAGTAAAATACAATGCATCAGAATGTGTGAGACAAATTAAAGAAGCGCTGAGAAGTCTATTTATAACATTAAATTTCATGGATTAGAAAAAAGGAAAAGTAGAGTTAAGACTAAAGCAGGCAGAAAGAAGGAATCAAAAAGAAGATAAAAGTGTATATATCAATAAAAGTGAAAATAGAATAGTGACACAGAAATAAATTTGACAAAACCTATTTCCTTAAATAAATCAAACTTCAAGCAATATTGGCAAAGGAAAAGAGAGAAGACACAGATAACTAATACCAGACTAAAATAGGATAAATTAATATGAGATTTTCAGACATCGAAATACAATAAAGGTAGCAAACAGCTAATGGCAAGAAATCCTGAAATTTAAACAAAATAAACCAGCAACTAGAAAAACACAAATTTGGTGTAAAAAAATGGATCATTGTATTTTGCCAGATTTTATCATTGGGAGAAACTCGTTTAAGGAAGCATGATCTCTTATTTCCTATGTCAGACCACAATTTTCTCAAACTTTTTTTAAAAAAGTATTTTTACAAGAAGTTTATCACCATTACTTGAAAATTTATTATCATCTGTTCACTTTAGATGTTTCCCACTGAGATATGGAGGGGTTCATAGTTCTTCACTTGTCACTTCACTTGTATCACTTGTCTTCCCATTTTTCATCGATTTGCTCGAGCGGGCACCAGTAACATCTCCATGCATCCTGTCAAGTGTTAGTATAGCGCAAGGGCATCTGCTTGCTTCAGGAACACGAAGAGCCTCAAACCATTCCTTCAGGTCATGGGAATGAGGTCTATTATTGTTACTGGTTTTTGGCATATCAAATAAGTTACGAGTAGCTTGCCAGGCTCTGCTGTGCGGGTGGTATACTCTCAGTAGTAGGCTCTCAGTTTGTCAAATACTAAAAACAGCAACAAAGCAGAACCAAAAATCCTTCTTTCTGGGCTATGCAAAGACCACCAGTACAAGTTTGTTTTCCTTCCACCCATTGATGTGACTACAAAAAGAGAGCAAGCCAACTGAAGCAACTATGAAACTATGAAAATTAGAACCAATAGTCTACTAACCAAACATATTAAAAGTTTTATCTCTCAATTTGCGTTTTCTCATAACTATAGTGGTTCCTGCCTCAGAGATAGAGCTGTGCGTATACGTGTGTGTGTGTGTATGTGTGTGATTTCCTCATTTTTGTTTGATAAAGGTGAGACTTACGTGTTTCCTCTTCTCAGAACCTTTAGTATATGCATCTGTCTTGCCAATTTTCAAGTGTCATTGTTCTACCTGATTTCTTGATAATGGAACCTAAGCTCATCTTTTAGTTCTCCACAAAACACATACTCAACACATTAGCAGAATATTTTATAAGACTGTTTTTATCCTATATATTCACTGTCCCAATTCACCCAGAAAATATCAGTGCCTCAAAATATCCTATTTATTGCTACGATCTTTATAATCAAGGGAAAATCACTCTAACCAAAGGCAATAACTTATCAGAATGTACCAAAACCTAAAATGGCATAGGTTTTCAGAGTCAAGGTTTTGGACTCCATATATAGATTTTTGTAGTCAAAGTTTGGGAATGTGTAGAAGGTTTGCTGGAGGTCTATGTGGAAAGTGTCAAATGAACAGATTATCAACAGATTTAAATGCTTCTTCAGAGAGTTGAATTTTTTCTTAAAAACTGTGGATTTCCCAGTTGACTCCTATTTAGGTCAACAATCCTGTTATTTTACAAACCGTGAGATAATTATTTGAACAGCCTCTTTAAAGAAGCTGTCTAGAGTAGACTTTAAGGATTATAAAAATTGAATTCTAATTTAGAGAACATGATAGTAGTCTTGACTTAAGTGATTACAAAGAGCACATATACATACTTCATTCAAAGTATCTCTGCAAACATTCACAGACAGTATCCTGTATGTATTAGCAGCTGAAAAGTCTGTCGAAATCTTGTTTGTTTTTTTTTTGAAAGAGGGGGCAATACAGGCAGGCTAAAAGAAACAAGATAAAATCAAGACTTCCATCTTCCAAAACAAATCTCTGCATTCTCTATCTTTTTTGTTTTTCTCCTGAAGGGGTCTTTTAACTTAGACTCAAACATAAACCCTGGAAAAATATAGTCTTGCACCTGAACTTCTGGGAGAGCAGGCAAACCTGGGATTAATTAAAATCCTACAAACTGATTAAAAGCATCCCTAGCACTTCAGGCTCCATCGTGAAAGCTTTTCATCATGCAGCCACAGTCAGAAAGTCCCAGTAAACAGCTCCCATTTCCAACCTGTATTTTAAGAACAAAAACGCCTATCAGTCAGCGGGGAGGAAGAACGGGGGCTGGCAGTAGGAATTGTTTTTCTGTGGCTTTAGTATAAAATAATCTGGTTCGAATTGTTGTAAAGTACAAAAACAAATGGCATTCGGCCGTGGATCTTAACTCACAATATCAAATTGAAAAAAAACGTTGTTTTCCCTTATAACTCAATGGAGCATAGTGTTTGGCAGCTGGACCCCATTACTGGAGTCCCCATGAGGGAAATGTCAGGTCAGGCGTTATTTACAATCCCAAACTAATTTTTTTTTTTTTGCTAAGTTCTCTCATGGCTTTGTCTATGTTTCAAGCAACAAGTCTTCAAATGAGTCCTTTACACACTCCAGGCTATTATATCGCTAGTTTTCAGACTTTGAATAACTTGAATACCATAGGACAGTGTCGTCAAATCTAAAACTGCCTTTTGAATGATGGAGATGTCTGTTAATGTGTTCCTTGGCAAGGACGAATATGCATGGGATAAAATTAATGTATCCAATGTTGTTATAAATGTTCACAAAACAAATAGGAATGATTGCAAACTGGTTTCTGTCACACAACTGGCGCCAGAGAATTTCAAGCAAGCCAGAAAAGATACTTACGCTTTACCCTACACGTCATTCCAGTGTCTACACATGGACCATCTGAACGCATTGAATTGGGAGTTTCTATTGTTCCCTTTCTATGGATTGCCTCTTGTAAAGCCCTGAATGAAACTCTTAAAAACATCTTTTGTTTATACTCCTCCTTTTACAGTTATTTATATGAATTCATAGGGAGTGAACCAGGAGCTTTTTTTTTTGGTTTTATTTTTGTTTTGGGGCCACATCTGGCAGTGCTTACTCCTGGGTCTACACTTAAGGAATCACTCCTAAGAAGCTCAGGAGAATCCTAAATGGTGCCAGGGATTGAACCAGGCTTGGTTGTGTAGTGCCTTATGCTCTGTACTATCACTCCAGCCTTCCCATGAGCCTCTTACACCAAATGGTTCCTTGGTAAATGATGTCGGACATAGAAAGATGTGCTTGTCGCTCTTTAAAACACAGTAGGTCTCATATAGTTAGATACCCAATTCTAGTAGTAGAATTTAAAGTGATCAAATCATTCTCTGTAGCTTGAGTTCTAAGATTTCTGAGGGTGAGAATAGTTCTTATTTATTTTTCATATCCCCTATGTCTAGCAGGGTGGTCTGCATATCCTTGGTGATTAGGAAGTGTATAGTATGAAATAAAATATATTTGATATTTCTATTTCTCTCTCCAACCTCTGATTTCTTATCTTTCCATTAACACTAATTTTGTGTTAAGTATATGTAAAGTTCTCTATAGAGCTTAGTAAATCTTTCTCTTTTCATTCTTAATTTTTTTGTGGAGCAAGAGCTGTGTTCAGGGCTTACTCCTGGCATTGTTCTCTGCAGTCACTCCTTGTGGTTCTCAAGGGACCATATTTTTTAAACTTTTTTTCTTTTTTGGGTCACACCCGGCAATGCTCAGGGTTACTCCTGGCTCTGAACTGAGGATTACTCCTGGCTGTGCTTAGGGGTCCATATGGGATGCCAGGGATCGAACCCAGGTCGACTGCATACAAGACAAACACCCTACCCACTGTGCTATCGCTCTGGCCCCTCTCAAGAGACCATATTTGATGTCAGGGATAAAACTGGGACCTGCTGCATACAGGGCAAACACTTATAGTTTATATTGGGTCTCTTTTCCATTCTTTGTTTTGTTTTTATTTTCTCTTCTTTACTTTTTTTCTGTTTTAAAATAAAGTCCCTGGGAAGTCACATAGCTCATTACCCATATATCACAACATTTGAATTAAACAAAAACACCACATTTATTTCTACCCAGTTTGTCCTGCTTTAATTTGATAGATTAGAAGACAGAGAAGCAAAATCATACACTCAGTGTCTCAGGTGAACCCCTCATTTACATGGTCTTCTATGTTCTTTATGACTTACTCTCCCTATGATTTTACCAACTAATGCAGCTTGTGTGTGGAAAATTCCAGTTGCCTGTAATGCCTCCATGCTTTGTCTGTCAGACAGCCCTGTAATTCTTGCAAAGCAAACAAACAAAAAAAAACATTTTTCACTAAGGTGTTCCCCCTAGCTTCTTCAGCAGTTAGAGAGGCTCTGTTTTCTCCTTCAACATGACCTGCACAGTGCAATGAATGGCACTTGCTGATGGTCTTGTAAGTTCATCAGAAGCTACTTAAGAAGTTAGTTTCTAGGGCACATGGTGTCTACACATGGAAGATGCTAGAACAGGTCAGTGCTGCATATACTTAGAGGACATATAAGTGAGGAGCCATAAACACAAGGAAAGAGAAAGTGGCTCTATAAAACAATATGGTAAGATGGGACTACTTAAAAGTATTTCCCCCTGCCCCCTGGGGCCGGAGCGATAGCCCAGCTGGTAGGGTGTTTGCCTTGCACACAGCCGGCCCATGCCGGCCCAGGTTCGATCCCCAGCATCCCATATGGTCCCCCGAGCACCGCCAGGGAGTAATTCCTGAGTGCAGAGCCTGGAGTAACCCCTGAGCATTGCCAGGTGTGACCCAAAAAGCAAAAAAAAAAATATTTTCCCAATCCTTTTATATATACAATTTTTCTGATGATGTGAATAAATAATATAATCATCTTAATTAAAAATTAAAAAATATAAGCAAATTTCATATTTGAAATCTGAATTTTCTTTTTCCTGAAGTTTTCTACCCTGCTTGTTAATACTTAATCATGGCAAATTGGACATCACAAAGCCCAAAATTGAAAACAAAAGCAAAAAATTCAGTGTCTAAAGCTTATATTCATTTCTGAATATCTTTCAAGAAAATTTCAAAACCACCTGAAGAGAACACAAATTTTAGGTTCGTTCACATTTCCTGGTTGGTCAGCCATATAGTAATGTTGCTAGAATTCTAGCAACATTTCAAATGATTTGTGGATAACACACACATACACAACTCGGTCTTTAATGAGTCATTTTCAACTCAGCACAGTAGCTATGGGGATAACACTTTTTCTGTCTTTGACATTTCCAATTCTCATCTTTAGAAATCTGACTGCACTTGGATTAAGTTTAAATATGATGTCAGACTTTCCACTACTTTATAGGGAAAACATTTCTCTCCTGAGTTTTAATAAGTCTAATTGCATTCACTTATTTCACTTTGATGATAGGGGAATTCTTCGAGTCTTGTAAAGAGGTACAAACAGGACTGTCTCAACATGGATGACAAAGGGTGATTATCTCTGATAGTTAGCAATGTTTCATGAGTGAATTAAGAGCGAGTGGGATGGGCAGAGCTAAAATGGGGGTTTTAGAAATGCTATACATGGAATTTGAATAAAAATAGCTACTTCAGTGATCACAGTATTCTTTACACCAAATATAACACATATTCTAATTGCCCAACAAACAGGCACTGAAAAGCAAACTTGAAATCTTATTTTGTCCCACTAGGTAAATAATATATATGAATGACAGAAACATCTATGAAAGAAAATCATTGCACAATGTTGTCATCTGTTCTTATTTTTTCATCAAAAAATCTTTTGAGTGAAAAGTTAAATGCCATCTCTTTGCCCAATAAACATATCTAGAATTGCAGAAAAAGACTTGATCCAAAGATTATTGACCTCCTATCCACCAAACAATTACTCATAAATATCACCTTTCCCATATCAGCCATCATGAAAACATTTCTGTGACTATAGACAAGTTTCTTGCTCTGAGTAGTCCTTAGTTAACTTTCGCATGAGAAAGATGGCTTTCTTTTCTCTCTGTACTCTGTATGCCTCTCTATACTCTGTCCAGATGTGAGAATTTTTTTATGATATGAACAAATCAATGATGTGCTATGAGAGGTTATTAAAAGAACACTGTTGTATCTAACTGGCGAATTAGGCTAAAGAAGTGTGAGGTCCAGGCTCCACCTAACTAGAAAGTCTGAAAACAGGTGGTGTATAATTTAGAAGCATGGAATGATGAGGAGGAGGAAGAAGAAGAAAACGGAAAGGCCCAGTGATAGTTTTAATGCCCAGATCAGATTTGAGTCCTCAAGGATTGAAAGGCGATCTGTAGAAAAAAGTAAATAACTATGACAAATGCATTTGGTCATAAATGTTCATGAATAAAAATATGTTCTGTCTGGGAACAAGCCAGACGAACCCCCACTCCATGAGGGCCTCCATTTTCCACATCCGGACTTCTCTCTCGTCAGAACTCCACCCAGCAGACCAGCCTATCACAGCCCGACTCTCACGGCTGGTTCATCAATAAATGCTGGACTTAGAAATGCCTACAAAGTATGCTACCTGCACGGCAGAGCCTGGCAAGCTACCCGTGTTGTATTTGATATGCCAAATACCAGTAACAATTATAGACCTCATTCTGTAATGGATTGAGGCTCTTTATGTTCCTGGAGCAATCAGATGCCCTTGGGCTCTACTAGCATGAGACAGGACATATGGAGATGTTACTGGGGCCCGCTCGAGCAAATCGATGATGAAAGGGAAGACAGTGATCTGTCTGGGAAACCCTAAGAAATTCTAGGAAATTTCTGAGAAATTCTGACATTTCAGGAAAGCATAAGGGTAGAGTAATGCAAAATGGAGGGGACTGAGAAATCAAGTTATAGTGATATAAAATCTATC
This sequence comes from Cryptotis parvus, assembly GCA_021461705.1. Classification (NCBI taxonomy): domain Eukaryota; kingdom Metazoa; phylum Chordata; class Mammalia; order Eulipotyphla; family Soricidae; genus Cryptotis; species Cryptotis parvus. The sequence continues at coordinate 329,662 of JAJIBD010000598.1, read as the reverse complement.
TTGTTTCACTAAAATAAAAATAGAGAAAGGAAAAGAAGTTGTCCCATTTAGAATTGTGTAGGTTTTTCAAGAATTGTGTAACACTTAGAATTCATTCATTTTACTAGGTCATGATAATAAAGAGTGCATTTTTAAAATTTTTAATATTTTATTATACCACTGTGAGATATAAAATTACAAAGATGTTCATGTTTGGGTTTCAGTAATACAGTGTTCCAGCACCCATCCCTCCACCAGTGCCCATTTCCCACACCAATGTCCCTTGATTCACTCCCCTCTCCTTTAGCCTGCCTCTATGGGAGGTTCTTTATCTCTTTTCTCTCTTTCTCTTTCCCTCTCCTTCTCTCTTCCTTCTCTTACACATTGTGGATTGCAACACATACCTCTAGAGGTTATCATGTGTATCTGTTTGCTTTTATTAAATGCTCAGTTCTCGGCTGGTATTATCCCTTTTGACAATTAATAACACACTGTTCCCTTCTCTGTCTTACCTAACCTCAACTCTCACCCATTTGTGGTAGATTCCACTTTTGACAAGACCTCCTGATTCATGTTTTGCCTGACCTTGGGTAGTGGTATCATAATATGTATATGTATATATATATTTATATATAAATATGTATATTTATATATATACATATTTATGTCATGCAAATAAATGCAGTCATTCTATATCTGTCTTTTTTCCTTCTGACTAATTTCAAGAGTGCATTTTGGAACCCAAAAGCTTTCACTCAAGTCTTAGCTCTGCCTTAAAAATAAATTTGGAATCTCAAAGATATTTAGGAAACTAATCAATTTTTTCAAAGCATCATCATTTTCGCTTCTCAGGTGGGGAGTAGGAGGAATGTGTGAAGGTTCAAAAAAGCACATTGTGGGTCTAGAGAGAAAGCAGAGTGGGCAAGACTCTGGCCTTGTCTATAGCTGACCTCTGTTTGATATGGCCTCCCAAGAACTCCTAGCAAATATCCCTAAGCACAGAGCCGGAATAAAGCTCTGAGTACAATCAAGTTTGTCCTAATGCCCAACTCTTAACTTTTTAATGTACTGATTGGATGATAGTGAGAATAAAATTAAACTGTATGTGCCAAATAAATTCTAGGGTCCTATTATGCATCAAAATACAAATAGTAGTTAATATCAAATTGCTGTTTAATTTTTCATGATTATTACAAATCAGAGTAAAGAATAAAATGAATGAATGATAAAATAATTTATCTCTTAAGAATCTTAATTTATGGGATACAAAGATGAGAATGACTGTGAGAAACAAAGAAGATTCTGTTTATAATCCACCATAAGAGAAAACTTGAGAAGGGAATATTGATAAGGGAATAGATGGACATTCTATTGGCCAAGTCCAGTGCTGACATTTCCTAGTCACGAACATAAGACCTAAAGATTGAATTATATATAGATAATTAAAAGCAGCTTAACTGAGAGATGTGAATAATGATTGTCCTCTAAGGCCAAGATGTAGCTGTCATTAATCAGGAAGAGACAAAAATGCAGAGTGGAATGTGATCTTTGCAGAAAATATTTATGTCGGTTACTATGCACTTGGTTTTTGAGGGCTTTGTCTACTTACCAAAAGTTAATAACATGCAGTATTTAAAGTGCTCAGGTTAGCTCTTTCCATTTCCTTTCTGCTTTTTTCTTTTCTCACTTCTATCTTCCTTCCATCTTTATAAAAACCTGCTATCCTATATTTTACCTATCATTAGTTTTGAAAACAAAGGAGAGTATTTTTTCATCCTTACCCTATTAAAATACCTTAATAGTATTTTATTTGAAAAACCTTATAAAATACCAGGGCAATCTTTAAAAATTAGTTGTTTTATTGTGTAATATTACTATTCCTGGTTAGTATTCATATCTTGCTTCGGACGCCCAAAATTTCTTAAATTTTGTCCTCCTTATTGTATCACTGTCACTGTCTTCGCATTGTTCATCGATTTGCTCGAGTGGGCACTAGTAACAACTCCATAGTCCTGTCACAAGCAAGTGTAACCCAAGGGCATCTGCTTGCTCCAGAGACAGGAAGAGCCTGAAACCATTCTTCAGGTCATGGAACTGAGGTACATAACTGTTACTAGTTTTTGGCATAACAAGTAAATAAAACACGGGTAGCTTGCCAGACTCTGCCATGTAGGTGATATAATCTCAATAGAAGGGTCTCATCTCAAGCATTTACTGATGAAATTTAAAGGGGAAAGATCAGGTTTTCTCTTGGATGGAGCTCTGAGGAACTATGAAGTCTGGATGTTGAGAATGACCGACTGTATGATGTGTGGTTTGCTCTGGCTTCTTGCTAGGCTTACTGGTATCAGTTAGAACCTGTCTAGAACTGTATACAGTGCATAAATGTGAAAGATCTTGGGAAGGACCTTATCCTAAAATCAGCATTCTCTAAGAATATTGTGTGGCCACACGCCAAGGGAGCTGTGGGTCTGACGAGGGTGGATTCTCTCTTCCGGGGCAACTGGCATGGAGGTGGAGGAAAGGGTAGGGCCCAAAACTCCACTCCAAGTCCGGCCAGTGTGGTCTCTCCCGTTACATGAGAGCAAACTCTTGGAGTAATGGTGGACTCTGCCAGGGGTTGGCCAAGCCCCTTACCAGGAGGTGAGCTCCATGGGTTGCTCTCATGTGGGAATACCAGATTTCATGTGGGGCTGAGGGAACTAAGGGAGAAAATTCCACATAAAGACAGATGTACAGTACTATAGAAACAGCATATCCTTAGGATGTCACAGGCAAATCTGAGCACCCCACAAGGGCAGGGAAAAAAGAGGCCTCTTAAGGCAAGACCCCTCCTCAGTTTTCTGTAGTAACAGTGAAACCAAAAGGCACCCCCACAGTGGATATCAAGTTTTCCTGATAAACAGATTTTGGGGGGTTGGGAGTAGAAGGATAGTGGGAGGTTTTGAGGACCACGAAATTGACTGAAAGGAAGGAAAATCTTACACATACTCAAGAAGAAAATTTAAAAATATACAATATAACAACTAACAATCAATGCAGCATTTAGTTCATTTATATATAATATATATAGTCAATATACACACAGATATGTCTTCAAAGATTTGCAAACGGCCAATAAGTATGAAACATATATAAATATATATATATATACATATCTATATCTATCTACATCAATCAGTATCCATCCATCCATCCATCCACCCATCCATCCATCCATCCATCCATCCACCCAACCATCCATCCACCCAACCATCCATCCATCCATCCATCCATCCATCCATCCATCCATCCATCCATCCATCCATCCATCCATCCATCCATCCATCCATCCATTCAAATATTCTTACGCAGTCTGTGGAGTGTCTTTTTATTCTGGTCATCATTTCTTTTTGTGGTACAATAGCTTCTTAATTTTATGTAGTTGAGTTTGTTTATCTTTGCTTATTTTTTTGCTTGGCTAGTGACATCGAATAGTTAAATGTCTCCAGATTTGCTGTTATAAAGGATTCTCTGTTTTCCTCAGTATTTTTTATGGATACATATCTGATATTGAGGTCTGTTTTGTTTTGTTTTTGGTTTACACCCAGCAATGTTCAGTAGTTACTCTTGGTTGTGCTTGGGTTCTGCCACCTCGAGGTGTTGCAGGTGTGGCCGTGGTGCTTGGCATGTTGGAAGGTGGCAGACAGGAGACAGGCTTGTCAACACCCAGGGCTCTGCCCCATGGTCCTGGATGGTTGATGATGTGACATAGAAAAAAGACTGGGCCACCTGGGGTGAACTCAGAGCCACAGCAGAGCCTGGCAAGCTACTCATGGTGTATTTGATATATATGCAAAAAACAGTAACAATAATGAATCTCATTCCATATTAATGGAGACATTACTGGTGCCCGCTCGAGCAAATTGATGGACCGGGAAGACAAACGGGAAGACAAGTGATAGAAGTGATTGCAGATGTAGTGAATAGAAACTTTTGTGTGAACTTCAAAGTTCTTTTATTTATGAGTATTCTAAGGATAAATTTTTGATATAATCACGCTTTTTACTTCTTTCTTTCTTTGTTTCTTTGTTTCTTTGTTTCTTTGTTTCTTTGTTTCTTTCTTCTTTCTTTCTTTCTTTCTTTGTTTCTTTCTTTCTCTCTCTCTTTCTCTCTCTTTCTTTCTCTCTTTGTTTGTTTGTTTGTTTGTTTCTTTCTCTCTTTCTTTCTCTCTCCTTTCTTCCTTTCTTCCTTTCTTTCTTTCTTTCTTTCTTTCTTTCTTTCTTTCTTTCTTTCTTTCTTTCTTTTCTTTCTTTCTTTCTTTCTTCTTTCTTTCTTTCTTTCTTTCTTTCTTGCTTGCTTGCTTGCTTGCTTGCTTGCTTGCTTTCTTTCTTTCTTTCTTTCTTTCTTTCTTTCTTTCTTTCTTTCTTTCTTTCTTTCTTTCTCTCTCCTTTCTTCCTTTCTTCCTTCCTTTCTTTCTTTCTTTCTTTCTTCCTTTCTTCCTTCCTTTCTTTCTTTCTTTCTTTCTTCCTTTCTTTCTTTCTTTCTTCCTTCCTTTCTTTCTTTCTTTCTTTCTTTCTTTCTTTCTTTCTTTCTTTCTTTCTTTCTTTCTTTCTTTCTTTCTTTCTTTCTTTCTTTCTTTCTTTCTTTCTTTCTTTCTTTCTTTCTTTCTTTCTTTCTTTCTTTCTTGCTTGCTTGCTTGCTTGCTTGCTTGCTTTCTTTCTTTCTTTCTTTCTTTCTTTCTTTCTTTCTTTTCTCTTTTCTCTTTCTCTCCAGGCTTCACAGAAGACTTTACTCGAAAAAATGTATTTATTTATACATCATTTAAACACTATTTAAACACTTAACAAAATTTTAATAAGACAAGTTTTGCAGTTTTTGTGTATCAGCACCAATTCCACCATCACCAGAGTGACCTTTCCTCTACCATTGACTCAATTTTCCAACACTCACGAGGTTGCCCACTAGCAGGCACACAATAATTTGTTTTATATTGCTTGTTGCAACAAAAAGGCCAAAGAATTTATATAAAAAATTGCTTCCATTAAAGAGAATTGCGATCATTGTTGTATCTCACCATGGGGTTTAACACTGAGAATTTACTAAGCTGTTCATTGATAGTTGAGATTTCTGTGTTATTTTTGCTGTTGTTGAGTTTTGTTGGCTTCTTTTTTACTTTTTTATCTAATTTGGTTTGCTCCTACTGGAATTCTAGTACTGTTGATTTTGGAAGTGTGGAGGCTACATGGCATAGAAATGTTGAGATCTCTAGAACTAGTATTTCTCTGAAGAGATTCTCAGTGAAGGCCTTGCAGTTACGCAGTGGGCAAGGTGGCAGCAGTGGGATGTGGAGGCAGCTGCCAGAACTTGAGCAAGGTGTGGACTTGGTCTGTCCTGCCTCCAGAAGGTGCCCCAGAGTTTTCAGCCTGCAGTGAAGGTGGGGAGGCAGTCTGCCCTGAATTTTAGTTGCTTGGCTTTCATCTTCTTGGAGATTTAATTCATGTATCTGAGGAGCAGACCCAGTGGGTAGTCAACATGGTGGCAGCGTAGACTTCAAAAGCCTTTCTGAAGTTTGTTTCATTATGTACTTTGTGCTCGGACCATAGAGTTGAGCACTTCTCTCTTTGAACGAGTTTCTTTGTTCTTTCATTAGAAGCAATCAATATACTATAGGTTTTGTTGTTTTAATTTTTTTGAATCAATGCATTCCTTGGAACTGAGACTAGACTTCTATTGTCTAGGAACTGTGTCAGACAGAATGGAGATACAGACTTTGTGGTTATGTTTTGACCCCTTGGGCGCCCTTTTCTATAACTTTTGTGACATAAGAGAAATAACCACGTTTCTCAACTTCACTTTCCCCAATGGGAAAATGAAGACAACTTGATGTACCTTAAAGGGACCGTCCTTTCTCCTCCCTCAGGAGCGAACATGTGTCATCTATGTGAGTTTTTGTATCTGTAAAGAAAAAGTGGCTAATCTTAAAATGAGAAAATCTCAGATATATTCCTTGTTCTATACCTTGTAATACTGACATCTTCTATTTAAGGGAAAATACTGTCTGCATCACTGTCTTCCCATTCATCGTCGATTTGCTCAAGCGGGCACCAGTAACATCTCCATATGACCTGTCTCATGCAAGTAGAGCCCAAGGGCACCTGCTAGCTCCAGGAACATAAAGAGCCTCAAACCATTCAATCAGGTCATGGGAATGAGGTCTATAATTGTTACTGGTATTTGGCATATCAAATATGACACAGGTAGCTTGCCAGGCTCTGTCATGTGGATAGCATACTCTTGTAGTCATCTCAAAATCCAGCATTTATTGATGAACCATGCTGCTCCAAGTGGCCACATGAGCCGGGCTGTGATAGGCTGGTCTGCTGGGTGGAGTTCTGAGGAGAGGGAGGTCTGGATGTGGAAAATGGAGGCCCTCATGGAGTGGGGGGGTCGTCTGACTTGTTGTGAGGCTCTGCTGGGGTGGCGGGCCAGGGCTAGAACCTGCCATCCCTCCCGGGCGCCTCATGAGCGGCTGGGCACAGTGAGAGCCAGTAGCAGCTCTGCCCATGTCTGTCTCTGGATCAGCATACCTGGGCCGGATTAAAAGAGACAGCAGCAGGGTGGATCTCGATGAGCCGGGCTATGATAGGCTGGTCTGCTGGGTGGAGTTCTGATGAGGGGGAAGTCGGATGTGGAAAATGGAGGCCCTCATGGAGTGGAGGGTCGTCTGGCTAGTTGTGAGGCTCTGCTGGGGTGGCGGGCCAGGGCTAGAACCTGCCATCCCTCCCGGGCGCCTCATGAGTGACTGGGCACAGTGAGAGCCAGTAGCAGCTCTGCCCCATGTCTGTCTCTGGATCAGCATACCTGAGCCGGATTAAAAGAGACAGCAGCAGGGTGGATCTCGATGAGCCGGGCTATGATAGGCTGGTCTGCTGGGTGGAGTTCTGAGGAGAGGGAAGTCTGGATGTGGAAAATGGAGGCTCTCATGGAGTGGGGGTCGTCTGACTTGTTGTGAGGCTCTGCTGGGGTGGCGGGCCAGGGCTAGAACCTACCATCCCTCCCGGGTGCCTCTTGAGCGGCTGGGCACAGTGAGAGCCTGTAGCAGCTCTCAAATACATGAAAATACATGAAAAATACATGAAAAATAAATGTAAATCTGACCAATAAAATCAAATAAACCAATTCTGTTTGGTAGAGGGGTAGAAAAGGTCAATTGATTAATTGGCTGAATTATTGATTGTATTTTTATTTAATTCACCAAATTAATCAGAACCATCCATCTAGTAGCCAAGGTTATGTTCACATATCAAAACAATTTGAAAAAGGAACTTTGGAACATCTGCTCATCTGGACTATTATAGACAAAATATGGTTGACTACATGCTTTGATTTCTTTTAATCCTAGTCAGAGCAATTATAAAAAGAAAAGAATCAGTATAACAAAACCTTATGGCCCTTATTAAGCCTTGGAAAACTGGCAAAATTGTTTTCTATTTACTTAAAAATTACTATTTTCCTTCCATGGTCCAAAGGCAAACTTAGTCATTTGTGTTCCTTTCTTTTTTTTTCTTTTTTGCTTTATATGAGATCTAAAAGACCGTGACAATAATAAAGACAATGAAGAATAAATAAAAGAATAGGACTACAATAACAATCATGTCATGTTACTGTTTCAGATTGATTATATTATTTATAGGTATTTTTCTCTAATTCTCAAGACTATGATCTGAATATTATTGTGATAAGTTATTAAACTGGAGTAAAAAATTAATTATATTACTTATCAACCATCTAGCTACTACAATAAGCCACTGACTTGGGGGAAAGGACAAACATTTTCTAAGTATAAATATATTTCTTAATGGAAACCTAAAAACAGAGACTCTGTCCAACCTCATGGATAGCAAAGAAACACTTTATTCTTTTCTTTCTGTTATACTCATATATCATATCTGTATCATTTCTTCATTTTCTCTCTCACCGCTACCTTTTTTCCAAAATAATTTTTGGCTTTCCATTTCTTGGGGAAATCTTTTCTTTTTCTCTATGGCCAATTTCCGAATTCTACAACGGTACTCTATGGGTTCAGCTTATAGCACTTCTGGAAACTTGATCCAAGCATCAGTGACCTCTGATCACTTGATCACTTGAATCCCATTATTCATCGGTTTGCTGGAGGCGAGAGCCAGTAACATTTCCATTGGACCCTATCACATGCCAATGTAGCCCAATGGCATCTGGTTGATTCAGGAATATGAAGAGCCTCAAACCTTTCCTTCAGGGTCTTGACAAAGAAGTCTGACCATCTTGTAGGTGGGCAGCCACGTGATCTTTTGACATCCTGTGGGATCCAGTCGGTAATGGCTCTAGTCCAGCGGTTGTCTCCAAATCGCATTACATGTCCAGCCCATCTGATTTTTGATGCCTTGGAAAACGAGAAAGCGTCCCTGATTCTGGAATAGTGATGGAGGTCTGAGCTCCTTTCCGACTAGTCAGTGTCCTCTGACTAGTTCTTAATTGCTGGGGCTCTTAGCATATCAGTAAAGATAGAAGACAGATTAGGCAAGTAGCTTAAGATTGATATACCACAAATAACGACTTTGGCTAAAATAAATCTTCTTGAACAAGGATTGAGTTCTCTGTCTCTGAAGTTCAAAGTGTAAACCATACTATTCCATCATGCTTAGTAGTTTAAATAAAGGCCACTAAAGGTCATTAAAGTCTCTTGACACATAAGAGGTTTCTGGAATTTTTCAATTAGTGAGTTGCAAGTTACACTAAACTTATAAAGTCAAGGTGCTTACTTGGATCAGAGTGTTGGATTTCCATTAATGGTTAGAATGCTGTTAGATATAATGATAGTAAAGTATTAAAAATGGTAGAGATCCACATTTATAGAACTCTTGCTATGTGTCAAGTATTCTAAATTTAAATGTATTGGCAGTTAATACCTTGATCAACTCTTTATAATCGGCAAGATCATGTAATCTTCATTATATAAATCAAAGCAGACACTATGAAGAGAATATAAGCTATTATGTCTTTTCATCTTAATCTTTTATTAAAAATTTAAAAAGGTAAAGCAATAACAAAAGACAAAATAAAATATGTGCTATATTTTGTTTATTTATTTATTTTGCATTTTTTGGTCACATTGGTATTTATTTTTGTTTTTTTGTGTCACATCCTGTGAAGCTCAGGGGTTATTCCTGGCTCTGCACTCAGGAATTACTCCTGGCATTTCTCTGGGAATAATATGGGATGATGAGGATGGAACCTGGGTCCCCACATTCATGGGGTCAGTTCTTAAGCCTGTAGTATTGGTTTTGATTGGTTTCAGTATTAAATTTTCAATGTTAAATTTGAGTAGTATACTATTTTCCTATGGCTACTTTAAGAAATTACTATCAATTTGGTAAATTAAGTTAAATATTCAACTTTTATTCCTTCACAATTCTGAAGGCCGTAAGTCTGAATTCAAAATGCAATAGGAACTACAATGAAGTTTCCAAGGGAAAACCCTTCATTGTTTCCTCCAGCTTTTGGGGGCACCAAACCCAGCATTTCTTGGCTTATTTTTCCTATTATCATTATGGGTAGGAGGCACAATCTTTCGTTTAATTATATATACAAAGCACTTTCCCACAAAATACAGGTTTGGAGAATGAAGAGATGAACACACATGTTTTGGGGAGCCATATTCAAAACACTACATGTAAAATTACATGAAATCTCTTAAGTTGTTATTATATTAGTGATGTCCCAGACCTATCCTAATAGCTGATTAAAAATGAAAATAATACCAGGTACTTTATAATGCGTGTTCTGGTCTTTTTTATCAAATAGAGGACTCCAACCTGGGAAAAAAAAATTATCTTGAGCTGGTTTTGACCAATTGCTGGTTTTGACTTACTAAGGCAATAATAGACTATCCTTGTAAATTCCCACTTTCTCTCTCTAAAATAAATTACTGAATTTCTTAACTACAACTTTAAGTTGGCAAAATTTAAAACTTAAACTTGATTAAGATCATATGTTTTAATTTCTCTTCTTTCGACAGATTTCCAAATGCTATTCAGATGTGTTAACTTGGCAAGAAGAAGAAGAAAATAAAATGGGGAAAATGAGAACAAGGATATTAAAAGTAAAAAGTAAAATAAAATTTAAGGCTAAGGGTAGATTGCACATTGAATTTACTATTGAAATGAACATTTTCACATGTGTTTTTTACAATTTTTTCAGTTTTTTACATTTTTGAGCAACCATACATTTCATAAACTCTCAAGAAATTTTAATTGATTGAAACCATGAAATAATTTGATTCCTTAGAAGAAATTGAGTTTATGGTTTATGGCAAATAATGCCTTTGATGGGCCAGATACATAGTATGTGGGTTAAGGCATTTTCCTTGTGCGTGGCTGACCCTTGTTCAATCCCCAGAGTAGAATATGGTTCCCTAAGTATGGTCAGGAGTATCCCTGAGTACAGAGAGAGAAGTAAACCATAAACACTACAAGGTGTGACCCCCAAACAAAGCAATAAAAAAAGCCTTTGAGAAATGACCTTAAGATTTTTTAAAATCTCTTTCACTATAGATTGAACATTTCAGTCCTTCCTCACATGTTAGCAATTGGAAATTTTAATTTCCACTGCAATAATATTAAAAGGTAAAGTTCAGGGAAGCTAATTAGGTCATCATTTCCTAAATGGGATTAGTGACCTTGAAAAGGGATGCTGGGAGATTCCTCCTGTCTTCTGTGTTGTGACAATAGAAGAGAAATATGGCATTCTTTGAAACAGGGAGGCATAAATAGTTAATTTTCCTTGTATGTTAATGAGTGTATTAATAGTGTATTTCCAGGGAGGCATAGTTAGCCTTAATCTTGGAATTCTCAATCTCCAGAACTGTGGAAAATAAATATCTGTTGTTCATAAGCCACCCAGTCTATGGAAATTTGTTATGCAGCTTCTACAGACTAAGACATCTGTGAAGCTCAAATTGGAATGATTACACTGTGGCCAAAACCTTGGCAAAATTCTAGGGCACTTTGTTCCTTGTCCTAAGGAAAGACATTTCCCAAAATGTGCTCTATAAAACTCCAATCAGATGCATAATGTTCAGTTTCATGATTCCAACACACGCCCACCCTAAACACCATTCCCCATCACACAAACTTGAATGTTTCCAAAATGAGTTTGTATATTACACAATGTCAAACAGCATTTGTGTGTCACTAGACCTTGCTTTAGCAAACTTAGCTGGGCATAGATCAGGCCTTTTCATCTGATAAATCACTTCGCATGAATTATTTGCATTGTGAAACCTCCTGTGGGTAAACTTAACCTGAGTCCTCAAATATGCTTTACAAAGAGTTTGTTGCATTAAAATGAGTCGTTTTGGGCTGGAGAGATACTGCAGAAGCTAGGGCCCTTCGTTTGTAGTTTGCTAACTTTGGTTCTATTCCCAGCACTGAATATGGTTCCCCAGGCATCTCCATAATAGTCCCTGAGGGACCCAGGAGTAAGCTCTGAGCATACTGGTTCTGGCCTACCTATTAAAAAATAATAGTAAATGAGCTTTTTTTTCTTTCTTAAGAAATATAGGAGAATGACAGTGACAAGGCAATGCAATTTAAGGAGGGTAGATGCTGCCGGATCTCTTGAATAAGAACCATAAAATCTGGCATATCTTGATGTGGCTTATTTAGTCCTTGAACTGCTTCATCTGTAAAATATTTCCGAAGTTTCAGGAGGCATTGATTCACTTCTAAAATCAATATGGTGAACATAATTTATGAAAATAATATGTCAAATCTGCTGTGTTATTACTCTCCCAAACATTGTAGAATAACAGAAATATTTCTTGTCAGATTTCCAAAGGTGTATTATTGTTTTAAAATTCTAAAATACCCGGCAATTTAAACACAACAGTGTTCTTAGTTTTGTTTCTACCATCATTTCCAAACACATGAAACTGGGGCAAACACACTCTGTGACCACACACACACACACACACACACACACACACGCACACACAACCATTTACCAATGCTGCATCCTGATAAATATGCCTGGAGGCATTTTTTCTAATGAATAAATTATTGTGTTAATTTATGTTCTCACTTGTATAAATGATGCTTTAAGATAGAATCAAAAGAATGAATATAAACTGAGAACACTGAACAGAATTGCTTAGGAGCATGAGTATTTTCTTTTATCTTCTCTGAATTTATTTTACCATCTATTAAATAAATGGATTTTATTTTTAAAAAATTCATAACTCCCTTACTGCCTGCCCTATCCCTCATTGCCTACCTTTAGGTAGGTTATATCAATTTTAATTAAAGGGACATTTCTCTGCCTTGTAAATATTTTGAAAATCATTTATCATCTTGACAGTAAATCCAGTGCAAAAATTAATAAGGCTTTGATCATCCAAGCTCTGTTACGTGGCTCTCTTATCTGTTCCCAAAGTGTCTCATACTTTCCTCAGTACAACTGTGTCAGCAATCAATCACATCTTAACTTTTGTATCTGCCTTTAAATTCCAACCTCTGCAATGGACTGCGTTTCTGTTACATCATTTTGAAAGGATATGGTCCTATGAATCACCAGATCCCTTGGTAGCTATTTAGCTAGGCTTAATGTCTACTGTTTATGCAGAGATGAGGTTAAATAGAATAGAACCTATTTGAAGTCATTGCAAGAGACAGCACTTTTTTTGATCCTATCATCCATTGTTCAGCAGTGCATTTTCTACAAGCTCCCATCACTGTGATAGAGATCATGCTCCCGACAAGATCCCCCAGATACCTACAAAGTGAACTACACTGCAGAGTTCTCTCATTCAGTCTGGAGCCTTGAGAATTTCCCTGTTCTTTTTGCTTTCTTCTTCTACACATGTTAACTGGCCACTTGTTGGCCTGCTTGGAATGTGAATTTATCTCATCTAACAATGAAATACGGCTTTCCCTTAAAGCTGTGAAACTAAGCAAACTGCTTGGAATTCTCTGGTTGTGGTTTTATAACCATAACACTCAGTGAATAAAGATAACCATGTCTAAAGAGCACCGTTTTAATCATTGAAATTTACTAGTTTACGAATGTAAAAGTAATGTCAAAAATTATGATTTTTTAAAGCATCAGTTACCATCTAGGCACCTTAAGTGCACTATGTAAATGAACCCTCTGAAAAATCTTGCAAATTATTGTTGCAACAACTTCCCTCCCAAAGAAAAAGACAGAACATTTAAGTGCTACAATGTGTTGTCAAAGACGCACTGCTGGTAAGTGTCAGAGCTGGTGTTAAAAATCACATCTCCTCAGCTGGACTAGCAGCTTCATTCACTGAGCCTGGTGGAGTTCTGTGTGCTTTACCATTACTACCTTTTGCGGCTTGCAAACTGTGTGAAGTTACTGTGCTAGATAGTACAGTTAAGGGGTGCCTAGGCTACAAAACGTTGCTTCAAGAAATAAAAAGGGGACCTGAGGAAATAGAGACACATTCCCTGCTCATGATTTGGAGGAATTAACATCAAAATGGTAATACTCCTTAGAGCTTTATACAACTTAAATGCAATCCCCATAAGGATACCCATGATATTCTTCAAAGAAATTGACCAAACACTCCTGAAATTTATGTGGAATAATAAAACTCCATGAATAGCTAAAGCAATCCTTGGGAAAAAGAAGATGGGAGGTATCTCCAACTTCAAACACTACTACAAAGCAGTCGCAATCAAAACGGCATGATATTGGTATAGAGACAGACCTGCAGACCTATGGAATAGGACTGAATATCCTGAAACACTCTCCAATATATGATCACTTAGTCTTTGATAAAGGAGCAAAAATATTAAGTGGAACAAAGAAAGCTTTTTCAACAGGTAGTGCTGAGACAACTTCACAGCTACATGTAAAAATATTAACTTAGACCTTCTTCTATCATCGTACCAAAGGTCAGATCAAAATGGATCTAAGGGGGCCGGAGCGATAGCCCAGCGGGCAGGGCATTTGCCTTGCGCGGCCGGCCTGTGCTGGCTTGGGTTCGATTCCCGGCATCCCATATGGTCCCCGAGCACCGCCAGGAGTAATTCCTGAGTGTAGAGCCAGGAGTAACCCCTGAGCATTGCCGAGTGTGACCCAAAAAGCAAAAAAAAATGGATCTAAGATCTCAACATCAAACATGAATCCTTAAGGTACATAGAAGAAATACAAGAAGAACGCTTTACAACATCAACTCTAAAGGCATCTTCAAAGATGAAACACCACTGACAAAACAAATGGAAGCAAGAATAAATAAATGGAATTATATAAAACTGAAAAGATTCTGCACTTCAAAAGAAACAATGACCAAAATACAGAGACAACCCACAGACTGGGAAGGAATATTCACTCACTACCCATCTGATAAGAGGTTAATATCCACAATATATCAGACACTGGTAGAACTTTAAAAGAAGAAAACAGCCAACCCCATCAAAAATGGGGAGAAGAAATGAACAGAAACTCCAAAAAGGAGACATTCGTATGGCCAAAAGGCATATGAAAAGGTGCTCTTTATCACCAACCATTAGGGAGATGCAAATCAAAACAACAATAAGGTATCATCTCATATCACAGAGACAGACACACATCCAAAAGAACAATCAGTGCTGGCGTGGATGCCGGGAGAAAGGTATTATCATCCACTGTTGGTGGGAGTGTCAACTGGTCAGCCCCTTTTTGGAAAACAATATGAACATTCCTCCAAAAACTAAATATTGATCTACCATTTGAACCAGCAATACCACTCCTGGAAATATACCCTGGAGACCCAAAAACACACAGTTGCAACACTATATGCACTTCAATGTTCATCACAGCACTATTCACAATAGCCAGAATCTGGAAACAACCTGAATACATGAGAACAGAAGACTGGCTAAAGAAACTGTGGCACATCTACATTTATGGGACATGTTAATGCTACACTAGAACAGAACATTGAATGTACACAAAGGGATTTACATGATAATCCCTAAATGTCTGTAGGGCAAGCAAGCCACAATGTGTAAGAGAGAGAGAAAGAGAAAAAGAGAGAGAGGGAGAGAGAGAGAAATAGTGCCTGCTATAGAGGCAGGCTGGAGGAGGGGAAGGGAACCTGGGGATATCAGTGGTGGGAATGGGACACTGGTGAAGGGATGGATGCTAAAAATGTATGACTGAAACCCAATCATGAACATCTTTTTAATTGTATAACGCATGGTGGTATAATAAAAAAAAATTAAAAAGAATCAGCAATAAAAAATCACATCTCTGTTACTCCAAAGGCTGTGATCTTTCCACACCATGAAGATGCAGAGCAGAATATAGAGCACATTCAGAGTCAGTAAAGACCAAATGAATTTATTTGAAGACACTTATTTGCTACCTCATGTGAATAAAAAGATAAAAATTAAGACACTTTCTCTGGATCTATTATTCTCTCTGATACCTCAGTGAAACAGGGGAGCCACGGGACTTGGAGCCACCTATTCTAAGGAATACTCTCCTAAATAAGTCTTTCATCCCACAGGCAATTTCTTCACTGTCAAATTCTAGGAGCTGAAGGAGCCCTAGGCTAGGATTTAAGCTTGGAAGGATTTGAGTCCTAGCTCTCCACTAATTGCTCTAGTGAGTTGGAGGACCTTTAACTTATTTTATCTCCTAAGACTAGAGGAGCTCACAAGGTTAAAGAGGGAGCCTCATGAGGAAAACCAAACATAGAAAATACTTGAAACTATAAAAGTGTCTGACACAGATAAGCATCACTATATCCTCCAAACCCATAGTTAATGCAAACTGTGGATACATACGTATCATGTCGTCTAGCTGGTGAGCACCTTAGGAAGGGTGATGTGGTCTTACTGCTTCCTTGTGTGCCTCTATTGAGCACCATGGCCATCAACTGAGGAACAACTTGACTATGGTTTCTTCCAAGGTGACCAACATGGGTGATGCTCTTGGCATTCCATATGTAAGTCTAAAGGAAGTGTCCTCTCCTTGCTCTATAAATATTAGCTGTCTAAAATTCTCATCAGCAGTTAAATGTTTGGGAATTAATTTGTTCTATTACATGTACACGATAATATTAAAAAATGAACATTTAGTGTATGTTTTCATTGTTCCAGGCAAACTGCACATTACAGGCATCGCCTTATTTTATCTTTTCTGTTACCTCATACCTTTTTACTATGCAATACATATCTCACATGCATATATACTCAAAATGAAAAATGGCAACCACGTGGGTCTGATTGTTCAAATGCCTCCTGAAAGAGTAGAGTGGGATGTACTCTATGGCATCTAATGACTATGCTAGTGTTTGACTTAAAATCAACTTAATGTGGCACCGCCAAGTCTCAGGTAACAAAAGACACACTTGTATCATATGTCATGGTAATTGTCCCAGATGTCTCTCTCAAAGGAGAGCAAAAAAATTATACTTCAAGAGGTCGGTATGAGGATAAAATACTACTATTCAGGGGGTCTAAGAGATAGTTAAGCAGACAGGGAGCTTGCCTTATATGCCACCAAGCCAGGATCTATCCTCAACACCCTATTTGGTCCCCTGATCTTCTACAGGAGTGATACCCATGAGTGCAGAACCAGGAGGAAGTCCTGAGCACTGCCAGGTGTGGCCCAAACATTCCCCCTTAAAGAAATGCTGTTTAGGGGCCGGAGTGATAGCCCAGCTGGTAGGGAGCTCGCCTTGCAAGTGGCCAGCCTGCACTGGCCCGGGTTCAATCCCCAGCATCCCATATGGTCTCCTGAGCACCACCAGGAGTAATTCCTGAGTGCAGAGCCAGGAGTAATCACCCTGAGCATCACAGGGTGTGACGCAAAAAAAAAAAGCTGTTTAACACAGATAAACCTTCAATGAGTGACTATTATGTGTTTGCTATTTTTTAATGTCATATTTTTCACTCTTCCTTTCTCTGGTGCACAATATCCTCAAGTATAATGTCTGTACTAAAATGCTCCTTATTGAGGACTCACACAGGCACATACATTGACAATCGTCTATCATAGACGTGAATGTACAGTATTCTACTCAGTGTAATCAATTTGGGGATTAGATGGACACCATTTAAAGGTTTAAATACTTAAATTCTGATTAAATAGATATTGTTTACTTCTAATAAATAGCACTCTACCGTACAGAGTTAAGTGAGTGATACAGACAATGGGCTGGGGGAATGGATCTTAGAGACACTTGAAATACAAAACAAAGTCTGTGTTTTCACTGATTTTGTGAGAAGAAATGAAGGACTCCCTAATCACCAAGTACTGCAAGAAATTTCATACTTCTGAGTTTAGTGAAATCATCAAAATAAGTACAATTATCCAAGCCTCAGTTTCCTCTTTACAAAATGTACACAACACTGTGTGTCTTACAGTATTGTCAACTTTCTAGGAATTAGTAGAGTCACAGTTGTCAGAATCTTGTCGGGTGATGGCAGCTCTAGCTATGATCCCTCTAGATAACCTCTTTTCCATACTGACCCCCACAACAATCCTAGAGATAGTTTTACTGTGGGACTTCCCACTGTAGTGATGAGGAAATTAAGGCAAATGCACTCATGCTTCCCCCATTTGTGTGAGCAGAACTAGGCACAAGAAAGGCAAGAATGAGTGACAATTTATGCGTCTTTTCCAAAGAAGATCTATGGGTGAATGGAGCATGTAGATTTTGGTGACTAAAGGATAGACTAAAATCCCAGTTGTGTCTAAGTATTCCCACCCGAGTCATAGAACAACAGACACATGGAATTGTTGAGCTTCCAGGAGTTAAATTGATCACTTGATCACTTGATCACTTGAATCCCGTTACTCATCGATTTGCTCGAGCGGGCGCCAGTAACATTTCCATTGGACCCTATCACGTGCCAATGTAGCCCAATGGCATCTGGTTGATTCAGGAATATGAAGAGCCTCAAACCGTTCCTTCAGGGTCTTAACAAGGAAGTCTGACCATCTTGTAGGTGGGCGGCCACGTGATCTTTTGACATCCCGTGGGATCCAGTCGGTAACGGCTCTAGTCCAGCGGTTGTCTCCAAATCGCATTACATGTCCAGCCCATCTGATTTTCGATGCCTTGGCAAACGAGACAGCGTCCCTGATTCTGGAATAGCGACGGAGGTCAGAACTCGATTCCTTCTCTCACTTGAGTGAGACGTGATATTCCAAGCATAGCTCTTTCGATGCCTCTCTGGGAGACCCGAATAGCATTCTCATCCTGCTTTCGTAGGGCCCAGGTCTCTGAGGCGTATGTTAATGCAGGGAGAACGGTGGAGTCGAAGAGATGTGCCCGGAGCCGGAGGTTCTTTGTCCTTTTAGCTATTTCTTCGATGCCTTTGAAGGCATTCCATGCCGCTCTCTTCCTCCTGCGCAGCTCAGGTTTTAGGTCATTCATCATGTTGACTTCTCGACCTAGGTACACATAACTGCTGCATTCAGAGATGTTTGTTCCATTGAGAGAGAATGGGGCCTCTGGAACTAGTTCATTTCTCATGAACATAGTTTTCTTCAGATTCAGCTGTAGACCTACCTTTCCACATTCTCTGTCAAAGTCAGCCAGCATTTGTGCCGCTTGGCTAATGTTTGGTGTTATTAGAACGATGTCATCAGCGAAGCGGAGGTGGTGTAGTTGCCGACCATCTATCTTCACTCCCATTCCTTCCCATTCTAATTGTCTCATGATGTTCTCGAGGGTGGCACTGAAGAGTTTTGGTGAGATGGTATCACCCTGTCGAACCCCTCTTTTGACATCAATGATCACTTCTTTGTAGAATGGTGAGATCCTGGTGGTGAATCCATAATACAGCTCACGAAGGATCTTGATGTATTGGGTTTGAACACCCTGTTTGACTAGGGCTTCGATGACTGCTTCAGTTTCCACAGAATCAAAGGCTTTCTGTAAATCAATGAACGTGAGACAGAGCGGCATCTTGTACTCCCTACAAACCTCAATGAGCTTGGTTACTGTGTGGATATGGCGCGCGATTTACCTCCAAACTACCACAAATATTCTACCCACCCTCTGAGAGAGCCCCACAAAGCAATGAGAATATAGTGCCCGCATGGCAGAGCCTGGCAAGCTGTCCGATGCGTGTTCGATATGCCAAACCCAGTAACAAAAATGTTTATTTTCCTGACCCGAAAAGAGCCCTTAATACGGCAGCAGTAAGAAAGGCAAACAAGCAGTGCCTGATAAAATTTCACGGCTGTCCTAGGCTGCCAAAGCGAAGAAGGACTAAAATGACTGTCTGTACTTTCAATGCACGTACACTGGCAACGGAAGCATATATTGAGGATCTGATGCTGCAAGCAAGAAAGATCAAGTACGACATCATTGGTCTGACTGAGACGAGGAGGCGTCAGTCGCATCATGCTGTATTTGACACCGGAGAAGAATTGTTCCTTGGAACATGTGATGAAAAGAGGCGTCGGTGGCATTGGTGTCCTTGTCAACACGAACATGGCTGTCAACATTGATTCATTTGAATGCCTAACAAACCGAATAGGACGATTACACTTGAGGAGATGTGGCCCACTGCCAGCAATTTCTATCTTCATTGTCTATGCACCAACATCCACATACAAAGAAGATGAAATTGAGAAATTCTACATGGAATTGGAGGAGTTCTATAAAAAGATCACACCTTCTACAAGATCATAGTTGGTGATTTTAATGCCAAGATAGGACCGAGAAGATCGGCTGAAGAACTCCACATCGGGACCCATGGCCTAGAATGGAACGAACAGGGTGAGAGACTATCTGAGTTCATCATGTCCACCAAGACTATTCATGGGAACTCACAGTTTCAGAAGGCTGAAGCGAAACGTTGGACATGGGAATCTCCTGGTGGACAGTTCCACAATGAAATCGACCACATCATCTTCAATCGACGGTTTTGTCTGACCGATGTTGCTGTCGTCCCCAAATTCCAGACAGGATCGGACCACCGTCTCCTTCGGTGCAAAATTCTACTTCCCCAACGGGAGAAAAGGCTGCAAAGTTTAAGAAGAGAACTCCCAGAGCGACCACCAACTGGGAACTCTTTAGCACCATTGCGGCAACATGGGAAGATACCATCATTGATGACATCGATGAAGAATACAACCGACTGGAGTTAAATTAAGGTGGAAATATGCCCTTCTTGGACTCACCCCTAGGAAAGTTCTGCCCCTCCTTGCTGCCAACTCAGATGCTTGTGATATTATTCATCCATGCAGTATCCTCCCTAAGAAGTCGTCGGGTCTCTGAGTGGCTAGCGTGGATAGGCAAGCATTAAGCATTAAAAGTCCAGAAATCCAGCTCAGCAGAGGGAAAGTCTGACTTGAAGAGTGGCCTGCTGGGCTCATTAGTGTGGGTCAATTCATTCAAGGAGGGTTTCCTAAGGTTGGCACCCCAGGGGCTCATCTATCAATCTGACCAATCTATCAATCACTCTAAGCACCATGCTAGACATGTACTGGAACCAGGAAGGGAGATGTCTAGGTTCTACTTGGGATGCAATAACAGAACAGTTGGTGGTTTAAAGAGCAAAACATTTACTTGTTCACAATTCTAAAAGCTGTGAGTATTGAGAACAGGGAACCAGCAGGGCCTGTTACTAATGAGACTTGCTTCCCGACTTGCTCTGGCTAGTCCTAGCAGCTTCCTTACTGTGCTATTACACAGCATAAAAAGAAAGACAGTGAACATGTTCTTCTAAGAGCACTAATCCCACCAGGAGGGCTCCACCCTTATGACCTGTGCAATGTTAATTACCTCTAGGTCCCTTTTCCAAACACCTCCCCACCACTCCCCCAACAGGAGGGCAAGTGCTTCAAATAGGAGCAAAGGAACACAATTCAATTCATAGGAAGAGGCAGCAATGGGGCCAGTCATTTTTCATCGATTTACGTATTTATTTTTATTTTATTTATTATTTTTAATTGAATCACAGTGAGATACACAGTTACAAAGTTATTCATGATTGGTTTCAGTTATATAAAAGTTCCAACACCCATCCCTTCACTTTCACTGATTTATTAAAATAATCAGTTATCAAGGAATGCAGAGAAGGGAGATCAGAATATTTAAAGATTTAAAATTATATGATACCTGAATCAAAGAAAATAAATAACCCCCAAAGTAACTACTTGGAGACTATTCTAATGTGAGAGGAAAGATAGATAGTAAGCTACAAATCACTAGGGCGCCAACAGAAAGAAATTTAAATCTTAATTACAAAAAATTATTAGGGTGATCATTATAACTATGATTGTATTTATAAATATTTAGTATGCCGTTCATTTTTTAGAGTTCAAATTATCTGGTTAGAGTGTCACACATTGCTTGAGTGATCACTGAGCTTATTTAGAATTAACACATTAAAATTCTGCCCTCATAGTAAACCCTTCCACTCATAGTTAAACAATTGAACTATTTTAGTCTGAACTTATAGGGCAAATTCATGAGTACTGCTTTTTCTTAGCAGTATTTTTTGACAACCTCCAAGCAAAACCTAGTATTAGGATTCCTTACTAAATTAGTTGAGCTTGAGAACCAAGTGGTGTCCTTGAAGAAAACACTAAGATTTTTTTCCTACTAAAAATGCATGAGTAGCATTTTCTCCCCCTACAACTCTGAACCAAGAACCAAGTTAGTACTACGCATTACATCAAGTTGTCAATTTTTGATTGTATTTTTTTTATTTTTGAGGCCACATCTGCTATTCTTGTGTGGGAACACATGGTGCTGGGGATGGAAACTGAGCCTTCTGCATGCAAAACGTGGGCTATGGTCTTCTACAATCTTCCTGTTCCTAATGACCAAACTTGCATTTAGTTTCAAAGAGTTAAGAGCCTTGGGCTTATTTTATATCCTCATCAGTGCTCAGTGTTTATTTCTTGAATGGCTTAATAAGTGGCTAAAGGGATGAATAGTGAAGGCTGTTTATTATCGAATGAGGATATTTCTTATGTGTGTAGTTGGGTTCTGTTTCCCCCTTTGGGGACAGAAGTTCTTGCCTTGTGGCATCAATTGGACTCGGCTGAATGCTTTTGAGTTTAGCTTCCAGCTTAGGTCTGGATCAAGTCTGCTGCTCTTTTGTTTATTGGCTTGTTTGTTTGTTTTTTTATTCATCATGGTTCAAATTAGGCTAAAGGAAAAGTGAATATACGGCTATCCAGACATGTGCTCATGGTGAGGATAGAAGTTGAAGCAAGCATGTTGTAGCATGTGGACAAGATACAACAAGTGGTGCATGCATTACTTCAGCCACTCAAGGCCAGAACAAAAAGGTAGGTGAGTGATTAATCCTGTTTCAGGGCAAATAATTGAGCAAAATACTCCATCTGTCAAACTCTCCCTTCCAGCTACCTCACACAACTTCACAGAGTTGTTTTTTTTTTGGGGGGGGTGGGGGAATAGTAGCAGATAACAGAAAATTTTTGAGCAAGAGAAACAAAGAGCATTAGGATTAAATAAATAAACAGTAAAATAAAGAGGGAATGAGAGAAAATCTGAAAAAAGTAAAGAAACAATGAGTAGCACCTTTTGATCATACACTATTTGTGGCTATTCTTAATTGATTAGTTTCTTGTTTGTAAAATAGTTGAGGTTCTAAGACTGGAGAAGAAAACAGTATCCAGAATTTAGTCCCACTTCTAATATTGCAAATACTTAGCCCAATTTTTTACCCTCACAGTCTTGGTTCTGCATTTGTAAAGATAGGGGATTCAACCATGTGAAGGGAAGAGGCTTCTAGGATCTTTGAGAATGTCCATATTCTGATCCGTCGGAGCTAGTTCTCTCTCTCCTGGAGTCGCCTTCAAGAATCATGAAAGAAGGGAGGTGCTCCTGAACTCACCCTGATCCTGTTCGCATTGCATGGTGGCTAGATGATAAACAAGAAGCACTTTCCGAAAGAGAGGACACCAGTCTCACAAATCCATGCTGGAATGTTCCCTCCAGACTGACCCTGGAAATCCCTGAGACTAGAGCATTCTTACCTCCAAATTGTTGAGGAGCAATGGGAAGCCAAGTCTATGTCTGGTGCCAAGTACAATTGGAGACTAATTACATAAAGGTTGTTCCCTTTACTTAATGTCCTACCCAGCCTGAAAGAAAGCAACTTGTTTTTGCAAGAAACGTTTTGAGGAAGCCAGCTCCTCTCTTTCCATTCACACCAAATGACTTTTAGGTCAGCAGAGCATGGACAAGGTTTCCAAGGGCCAAGGCTAGAGAGGCTCTAGGAAAAGGCTTCAAGATATTATTTACTACATATATATTATTTACTAGATGTGCCAGCAAGATTTTTTTGATCAAAATAAAGCAGAACTGACTGCTAGGGTGACAAGATTTGGGGAAGATAAATGTTGCATTAACATTAATGACCACTGACTACAGACACGCTTCCCAAACTGATCTTTGAAGATCTCATTTGTCTGAAAGGTTGTGCCAGGGAAAGGCACACCACCTTTCTTCTTTAAGAGTTAGTGAAGCTAGGAAGCTGTTTGTCATCACTGAAGCTATCACCAGATAGCAATAAGCAGAGACATACACTACTGTAAAAGACGTTAGTCTGACTTGAATCAGTTTTATTTCTTATCCCTACTCCTGTGTAATTTTATGCAGATCTGTCTCTCTGTCTCTCTGTCTCTCTCCATCTCTCTATCTCTGTCTCTCTGTTTTTCTCTCTGTCTCTTCTCTTTAACTATTAATAGAAATAAGTTACTTTATCCGAGGTGCTTTGAGAATATGGAAAGGCAAGGTTTGCAAGTAATAAAGAGACTAAAATTTTATTTGAGACTACTGCTGCTACTCTATGTGTGTGCACTCTTGTATCTGCACATGTGTGTGTATACATATCACAGACTTATACTAGAGAAAAGTAAGGCTCAGAGACACAGGAATTTCCTATCTAGGTCAGTTCAGTTGGGTAAACATAGGTTTGTAATATTGCTAGACTCAGGAAGCAACAAACTTAATTAGGCTCAATTCCTTCTCTTGAAGAACTTCCATTTGGTGACAAGATAGAAAGATTATCAATATGCTGGGAATAAGGGAAGGCCTAATCTAGTTAGTAGAGAGAGGTAGAAGTAAGTGAGGGGCAGAAGTAAAGCCTTATTGGGTAAGTAACTGGGAGAAAGATGAAAAGAAACAGCTGACTTGTACTAAAAAGGAAAGAAAACAAAACTGATATGTCTTTGAGGATTATATTTTTATAGTTATAATCTTTTAAAAAGTGAGATGGAATGGTGGTTGGAATAAAAGATTAAATATCATTGGACACGACATAAAGTATAAAACATATCAATAAAGAAAGAAATCTCACCTTGAGGACATTGGTGATGGGAGATGGGCAGGGGTGGAGGGATGGGTGTTGGAACACTGTAGAACCAAAATTCAAACATGAATATCTTGTAATAGTATATCTAACAGTGATATAATAAAATATTGAAAAAGAAAGAAATCTCACATTATTAAATAAAGGCTGAAAATACTCTGATTAATTTAGTGTGTTAATATGTATAATAAAAGAAATGAAACAGAGGTCAATCTTATACATACTCAACATGTGCTTCCAAAGACCAAATCTATTATTTATCCATTTAGGAAACCATGACTTTTATTCCATTTGTTCAAAGATACCATATAACATATTGTGGTACACAAAGTGTAATACCTATATAATCCAAACTCATATTCCTAAATATTACTTTAAAGAATAATTCATGGCCCACCAGAGTGTAGAGCATTATATTATCTACCCTGAGAACACTCAGACAGAACAAGTTCATTTTCAAGCTTAAATTCACGATCACGATCACGATCTTCCCGTTCATCATCTATTTGCAAGAGCGAGCATCATTAATATCTCCATATGTCCTGTCTCATGCCAGTAGAGCCAAGGGCATCGGCTTGCTCCAGGAACATAAAGAGCCTCAAACCATTATATTAGGTCATGGGAATGACCTAATATAATTGTTACTGGTATTTGGCATATCAAATACAACACGAGCAGCTTGCCAGGCTTGCCGTGCAGGAGGCATACTATTTTAATCACTCTCTCTCTCTCTCACTCTCTTCCCGTTCATCATCGATTTGCTCGAGCGGGCCCCAGTAACATCTCTATATGCCCTGTCTCATGCTAGTAGAGCCCAAGGCATCTGCTTGCTCCAGGAACATAAAGAGCCCCAATCCATTCGGAATGAGGTCTATAATTGTTACTGGTATTTGGCATATATCAAATACAACACGGGTAGCTTGCCAGGCTCTGCCATGCAGGTAGCATACTCTTGTAGGCACCTCTAAGTCCAGCATTTATTGATGAACCGCGCAGCCGCAAGCGGCTGCGTGAGCCGGGCGCTGATAGGCTGGTCTGCTGGGTGGAGGTCTGACGAGAGAGAAGTCCAGATGTGGAAAATGGAGGCCCTCATGGAGTGGGGGGGTCTTCTGGCTTGTTGCAAGGCTCTATTTTTAAACACCTCCAAATAAAGCATTTATTGATGAACCGTGCGGCTGCTTGCGGCGCGAGCCGGGCTGTTATGGGCTGGTCGGCTGGGTGGAGTTCTGACGAGAGGGAAGTCCAAATGTGGAAAATGGCGGCGCCCGTAGAGTGCGGGGGGTGAGGGGGTCGTCTGGCTTGTTCTGCCGGGGTGGTGGTTCCAGGGCTAGAACCCACCATGCCTCCCGACTGCCTCATGAATGGCTGGGCACAGGGAGAGCAAGGAACAGCTCTGCCCCATGTCTGAGAGTCTTTGGACCAGCAGACCTCTGGTCTGCTTAAATTACAAAATCTAAACTCAGAATAGAAGGTAAAGTTGGAAAATTTATTACTGTGTATCTTGGATACAGTCTACGAGGTACATGGAGCTTCAGCTTGCTGCTTATTTCATGATGTCATTGACCATAAACTTACCATTCGTGCCACAAAAGTGATCAGTCAGCTCACAGACTGCCTGAAGCTGAGGTGCCGTGTCTAGGTATGCTGAACCAGAGACTCTCAGACATGGGGCAGAGCTGCTCCTTGCTCTCCCTGTGCTCAACCACTTATGAGGCGCCCGGGAGGCATGGCGGGGTTCTAGCCCTGGCCTGCCACCCTAGCAGAGCCTCACAACAAGCCAGACGACCCCCTGACTCCATGGGGCTGCCATCTTCCACATCCGGACATCCCTCTCGTCACAACTCCACCCAGCAGACCAGACTATCACAGCCTGGCTAGCACGGCTGCTTGAGGCCGCATGGTTCATCAATAATGCTTTATTCAGAGGTGACTACAAGTGTATGCCACCCGCACGGCAAGCCTGGCAAGCTGCCCATGTTGTATTTGATATTCCAAATACCAGTAACATTTATATTAGGTCATTCCCATGACCTAATATAATGGTTTGAGGCTCTTTTGTTCCTGGAGCAAGCAGATGCCTTTGGGTTCTTCTAGCATGATACAGGACATAAATGAAGATATTACTGGTGCCCGCTCTAGCAAATAGATGATGAACGGGAAGATAGTGATAGTAGTGATAGTGATCTTGGATACTTCGCATACACAAACACACACACAGAACTTTTTGAAATTCACTTTTTCTTTAGTGAATGAGGGCTCAGGTTGGGCCACACTGAGCTGTTTCAAGACTTATTCCTGGCTCTGGATGTAAGGATCACTGTTGGAAGTGCTAGATAGTTGAGCACTGGGTAAGCTGTGTGCAAGACAAGTTTCTTACCTTCAATATGTATCTTTCTCTCCAGCACATTTAAAACACCTTCTTATTCAAATGTCCTTGGTTAATGTCACCAGGCACCCTAGGCTAAATATAGCCCTCACCCATTCCTATGTTGAAACTTTGACTCTGGAAGATCTAAGACTTGTGAGGCATTATTCTCATGGATGGGATCACTTGATCACTTGGCATCCCGATATCCCGTTATTCGTCGATTTACTCCAGCGGGTGCCAGTAATTTCCATTTGACGTTGTCATGTGCCAGTGTAGCCCAATGGCATCTGCTTGCTTCAGGAATAAGAAGAGCCTCAAACCGTTTGTTTAGGGTCTTGATGAAGAAGTCTGACAATCTTGTAGGTGGGTGGCCACATGATATTTTGACATCCTGTGGGATCCAGTCTGTAACGACTCTATTCTAGCAGTTGTCTCCAAATTGCATTACATGTCCAGCCCATCTGATTTTCAATGCCTTTGCAAACAAGACAGTGTCCCTGACTCTGGATCGTTGACAGAGGTTGGAACTCTGGAACATTCCATTATGGATGGGATAATTATCCTTATAGGAAAGACCCTAGAGAAATTTATTTCCCATTTCCAGGAGAGAACGTTTTAGAAGCCTGTTGGTTTAACTATGAAGACAAGTCAACAGCACTCATTAGATACCACTTCAGCCTCTAGAATGGTGAGAATTTCATTTCTTCCATGTCGAAGGTACCCTGTCTATGGTTGTGGTGGTTGTTTTTTAATAGGAGTCTATTCAGACTAAGAATCCTACAATAGTTCATGCTGATCAAAAGTAACTCCTGACATGATGTTAAAAGAGTGAACTTCAAATCACCCCCTGTATCCATAAACATAGACTAATTAGAAGGTGGGCACCATACAGATCAAATAACAAGCACTCTATGAAATACAGGATTCTCATGCTTCTTCTTCCTTATTCAGGCATAAAAAGTAATAAAGTCATCTTGTAAATAAGTCTTATTTACAATATTAAATACAATATTTATGTATTGTCATAAACCAGAGGACACGAATGGAGCAAGATGACTTGTAATATTTCTTTCTTTCTTTCTTTCTTTCTTTTCTTTCTTTCTTTCTTTTCTTTCTTTCTTTCTTTCTTTCTTTCTTTCTTTCTTTCTTTCTTTCTTTCTTTCTTTCTTTCTTTCTTTCTTTCTTTCTTTCTTTCTTTCTTTCTTTCTTTCTTTCTTTCTTTCTTTCTTTCTTTCTTTCTTTCTTTCTTTCTTTCTTTCTTTCTTTCTTTTTTTTTGCTTTTTTGGGTCACACCCGGCAATGCTCAGGGGTTACTCCTGACTCTTTGCTCAGGAATTACTCCTGGCAGTGCTCGGGACCATATGGGATGCCAGGGATAGAACCGGGTTGGCTGCGTGCAAGGCAAACGCCATCCCCGTTGTGCTATCGCTCGGCCCAACTGTAATATTTCTGATGGACTTCTGAAACAGAAAAAAGGGGGATAAAAGACTAGCACAAAAAATTTGTCACCTTTGAACTAAAGCTAAAGTTTATTTTTTTGTAATGTACCTGTACTGGTTTTTTACTTTGGCCAAGCTATTGTAACATGTCATCCTTAGAAGGGAAATGGGTATGAAATTCACAGGAACACACTGTATTAATTTTGTGGCTGTGTTTTAAATTTAATATTTTTCTAGAGCAACTTTATTTCAAAAAGAAGCAGTAAAGATGGAGACGAATTTTATTTGGTGGGTTGAATTGATAGTTACAGTCCACCCTTCCATGTAAGCTTTGCACTGACTGGTAGGAAAGCAGTCTGGGCTTTCCTCAGTGACAAAATGTCGCAGCAGTACACACCAGATGTGTGCATATCCTAATAGATTTCAATCCCTTAGTACTCGTGGAGAATAAAAATCTTTATTTTTCCACATCCCAGAAGCTTTCCCTCTAAGCTTCTTGTTTAGCTGATTTATAAATGTTTGGTTTTTTAATTTGCATCAAATTACTTGTTCCCAACAATGAACCAGTGATTCAGCCTGGGCGGAAGCTCCCTCCTGTCCTAGGGCCATGTGCTTGCTAATTTGTCCTGCTGTGCTTATGGCTTTAGGAATCTATTTATTCTGCAGTTAGCTACAGTAGTCCTATCTTCAGTTGTTTAAAGTTGGGTGGAACTGAAGTGTATGTCTTTCTGATTAATGTTCTATTGTTATCACTGGTGACTGTCGGAGGAGACCTAGAAGTCTGCTTTTTCAGAGGCAGCAGGTCTGGGAATAGACATGGACATTAATTTAGAAAGTTTCTCAGTGACAATTGCTCTGCTTTCAAGGAGCTTGCAGGTTATACTAGGACTCGAGTGATGAAATTGTAAGAAAAGAAGAATAGTTTTCACTCTGTCCTTCTCAATTTTAGACTGAGATCTCCTTGAATGAAAAGAAAGATTAGTAGTAGGAAAAACAAAATTTAATCACATGTATGGTCCTGCATGCATTCGGGAGACCCAAGAAAATTGAGTAACTCTCCTAGCAAAATGTCATAAGCCGAATATCACTTCCAACTTCTGCAGGTAAAAAGCAAGAATACTGGATCTCAGAGAGGGAAAATCCAATTATGTGAAACAACTCAGAAATTTTTCTTTATTCTTATAAATTTCTCTTACAACAGGGTAAATTAAACTCATTTTTCAGTTCTTTCCCTGTCTTTGCTATTTCTTTTAAATAACTGACTCAAAATAATGACTACGCTATGTATTTTGAGATAGCAAACTTTGCTTACTTCTAACATTCATATAGAACCAACAGTGTGGAACAAGTAAATAATATTCAATTCTAAAACATATATTTATGAATCCATGATTTTGTCTCCCTGTTCCTTCCTTTTAGTTTTCCAGTTCTCTTCTTACAAACCCACCTTCAGTTGATCAGCAAATCTAGGAGGATCTCACTAGGGCATCTGACCACAACCAATGTTCCATAGCAATCTAACTAGTTTATTTACTCTGTCCTTTTGCTAATTTTTTGTGGGTACCTCATGAAGTTCTGAGGTGCAATTGACCCTGGCTTCACTTTTCTACAAGTGTCACATTTCCATCCCTAATCCCTTTTTGACAATATGCTCAAGTCCTTCAAGAGTTCATTAACTTCCCTTCTGAATCATGGTAAAAGCAAAGGACCAAACACAAAGTTCAAAATCTCCCAAACGTCTTTACTCCTGCCAACTTTCTTTGAAACTCCTTAACCACACCAGTCATACTCTTACCTCCAGAGATATGCCCTGTTTTTTTCTTAACCAAAATCTTCTTCTAAATATCAACTCCACTTACTCTATTTACTTCCTTTATCTCTTTGCCTAAGTATCACCTGAGAGAGAGACTATCTCTGGCCCTGTTCTAAATTCCCCATCTGCTCTTTTAAGAAAATGTATTATATGTTTGATTTTCTGACTTATCTCCAATATCTGGAGGTATCAATCAATATTTGTTCAATAAAATGTAGTTGGTGGTAAATATCTAATCAATGAATGCACAAATAAATAACTATTGCCAAATCATGTTTGCCTCTCCATTGCCCAAGAATAAAGTTCAAATTCATCAGAGTTCAGAGTATTTCAATATCTCATTCTAACCTGTCTCTTGAACTTTAAACAGTCACCACACCACACTTCCCTGGAATTTGAGTAACATTCTACAATCAATAAAAAATTCATTTCATTATTTATACTTAAAAGTATACTACAAAATTCTTTTTTACTGTTCATTTTAAAGTCATCTTTGACCTGCTATATTTCCCCCACAAAAATGGAATTCTTCATAAAGCTTCAAGTTTCTCTTATAGAATGGTATATTACTCTAATATGATTTTCTGCTTCTAAGAGGTTTCTAAAATTAAATTATTACATATTTAGAGGCAAAAACATACTTTTCTGGCCAATGTATTGCAAACCTCAGTTTAGTGGTCATATTTTTTGAGTGATACCAATAAGTTTTTTGCACTGAAAAACATTACATCTATTTCATCTAGCTTGGAGCATCCATACTTGTGCTCCAAGCTCTAGTCTAAAACAATTCTCATTTTCTTTCATATGTTAAATGAGAGCAGTAAGAACAGTCAAAAATTAGTATTATATCTTCCAAAGTAAAACTCCAAAAGTTTAAGTAACTAATATAAAAATCTTAATTTAATGTCTGTCGTTCTGTTTGTTTTATTTGAAAAGAGAGTAGATTAGTCATTATGTGTTTAAAGCCTCCTTATTCTCCTTATTTAGTCTGTACATAACAGTATATAAAATAGACATGGATTTATTTACAAGAACTCAAACAATTAGGCACAAGAAATGTCAAGTTGGCTGAGCTCCATTAGCAGAAGTCATGCAAGATGCAAATGATATTAGCTGGCTTGGTCAGATTGTCTTGAGAAGTAATTACCTTTCTGCCCTGGAAAGGATTCCCTCACCCTTGGCCTCTCCTTTCCTCTCAAAGCCTTTGATCTATTTCTTCGGTACTGAAGACATCAGAAATACTAAGGAAGATCACACACTAGTAGGGAAGGCTCCTTGAGAGCTGAGCACCCAATGACGATGATATCCTAGAGACATACTAGTGGGAAGGAAATGGCTTTCTCTGGTGGGAGCTCTGTAGGCTACAGGAGTTGCAGAAATGAAATAAGAGTTGGCAAGGAATATTAGGGAATCAGAATTGGTTTTCAGCAGAAGCACTTGACTTCCTCTCTGGAAATACTATTATCAATTACCTCCTTTCCTCATTCAGATCTTTGACTCTGTCCTTTCTAAGCTCTTCTTAATAGGAAGGGTGATGTGTGTGAGCCAGGTTTGCACCAAAGCCATCACATAGTTCATGGAAAAGATTTTTTTATTAAATATTTTATTATACCACTGTGAGATATACAATTACAACGTTGTTCATGTTTAGAGGTTTTGGTCACATAGTGTTCCAGCACCTCGCCCTCCACCAATGCCCATATCCCACCACCAATGTCCCCAGTTCCCTCCCCTCCCATAGCCTGCCTAAATGACAGGTTCTTTATCTCTGGAAAAGAAGATTTTGAGTGAGAATTTATCTGCCCCCCACCTCTCTTGGTTTGTCACTAACCTGTATCAGTTTAAGAGCCGCATGCTTATGGCTGATTAAGTAAGTGTCCGAAAGTTTCTTATAGGTTGTGTTGCTAATCATTGTTTCCACGTTGGCAACGTGCTGAAATGTCTCCTTAGGATGTCTGCAAATTGTTCTTAAACATGCATGAAGATTATCTAGTCATTTTCATCCCTGACGCAAGATCCAGTTCTCTGATCACATTGGATTTTTCCAAATTGGAGCTCTATTTCATTTCATTGAAGCTGTTAAGGAACCAGAGTTTAGAAGAACTGCTTCTCAAAGGCTATTTGTGTTTATAAAATATTTCTGCTATATTGCGCATTCGTTTCTAATTTTATTGACTTATCTTTGGTGTATGGATTTTCAAGAAGTTTCACTCCATAATTTTATATGTATATAATTTGAATCAACTAACTGTTTTTGTATAATCAAAACAAGGAAAACTTATAGTGATTGGGGCATGACAAATAAAATTACTTGTAATTAGATGCTTGGAAAACTTTTCCCTATACTTTTTATCTCTTTATCCTTGTGTAAGGAAGCGATGACTTTTTAAAAATTTTTATTTATTTGGGGGTAAAGGGTAGGAATCTATATCCAGTGGTTCTAGGACTGCTTATACCAGTTCTGTGCTAGGGGAGACAGGTGTTGGTCCAGTGATTATATGAGGTACAAGGGTCTGCTACGTGCAAAACAAGTGCCTTAATTGCAATAATATCTCACATAAAAATTTTTGGCTCTTTGGGTGACAACTGGAGATACTTAGTGGTTACTCCTGGCTCTGCACTCAGTAATTACTCCAGGTGGTGCTCTGGGGGCCATATGCAATGCCAGAGATAGAACCCAGATCTGCTGCATGCAAGCCAAATGCCCTACTCACTATTCTGTTGATCTTTCCCCAAGATTCCATTTATATGTTGTTTTGGGTTGCACCCAGTGGTGTTCAGGGCTTACTTCTGGCTCTGTGCTCAGGGTTCACTCTTGGTATGATTTGGAAAGGTGTGGGGCTGGGAGACCATATGTGGTGCTGAGGATTGAACCCAGGTATGCCATGTGCAAAAACATAAATAGTGCACTTTATATTATTTCTCTGATCCTATGACAAACTTCTAAATCAAAGATAAACCAACTGTTACTTGCCAACCTCTATTACTTGGGTGTTTTTTCTTTCACACCCAAATAATCTAATTCACACCCCAGTTTGAGTGTGCATAGGAATATGTGCTACTTCCCAGGAGTTTCTGGGATTCTCTAGGAAGTAAGTATAGGGCATAAAAAATTCTCTTCTTTGGGCTACTGTTCAGCTTCTCTTCCATCTCTGGACATTTTGCACTACTCTTTGTTACTGCTCATGATTTTTATGTCAGATTTATCCAAGGACTGCACAAGAAATAACAGTTCATGACAAAAAATCCATACCAATTTCTGGTAAATATACACATCTATCTATCTATCTATCTATCTATCTATCTATCTATCTATCTATCTATCTATCTATCTATCTATCTATCTATCTATCTATCTATCTATCTATCTATCTATCTATCTATCTATCTATCTATCTATCTATCTATCTATCTATCTATCTATCATCTATCTATCTGTCTATCTTTACCAAAGTATAAGTATATAGCTATATATATGCATATATATATATATTTACCAGCAATTACATTTCTTGGTGCATAATCCACAAATAAAAAACATTAATTTGAAAAAGTGAAAGCACATCTATGGTCTTGGCAACACTTTGTCCAATACAGCAGATGAAAACAACCCAAGCAATAATTGTTAAAGGTAACAGAACTGAAGAGCAGTTTACAAGGGGAAAAGAACAATGGACAGGAGAGGTATTTGAGAAATCAGTAAGGAAAGCAGATAAACTGATGGGTGTGAATTTGGAATGATGTATGAATAAAACTACCATTAACAAGGGTTTTGGGCAATTCAGTGGTATACAGCCGAGCTAACTATACATATTAAATCTGTAAGAGTGAACGCTATTATAAGTAAAAACTATTATGTGCAACCCAATCTATTACAATAATTTTTTAAGTTTTCTTAGAATACTGAGAAATTATTTTATATACTTTATGTAAATACTGCGGTTTGCAAAGTTGTTCATAGTACAATTTTTTGGCATCTAATGATCCAACATCAATCCCACCACCAGTGCAATTTCCTCCACCAATGCCCCCAGTTTTCCCAAGTGTTCCCCCTTAGCAGGCACAAACTAATTTATTTTTATATTGCTCATTACAATAAGCAATAATAAAATTATAAAATTTCATAATTTCAATGAAATTATGATTATAAAATATAAAATTTCTCCATTATTTACAATGAGCAATAATAAAATATAAAATTTCATAATTACAATGAAATTGTAATTATAAAATTATAAAATTTCTCCAGTTTTCTCTCTAATGAAATATTAAAAGTTCTCCAGTAAAATAAAATTTATGAAAATTGTTATATCTCACAATGGGCTCATTAAGTCATTGTTGGAGGGTTCACTAAGCTGTTTGTTGCTAATTGTACATCTGTGTTATTGGATTTTATTTACTGAGCTTAGTTGGTGGCTATGCTATGTTTCCATCTAATTTGGAATGTTCCTAGTGGGCTGTGGAATTTGGAGGCATCACAGAAGCATGGCCCAGAAGCTCCAGAATCTGTACCACTGGGCATGTGGATTTATATGGCGGTGGGTATGGTGTGGCTGCCAAGTTTTCCAGCAGCAATGGTGCAGGTTGGGTGCAGAAGGCTGCCCATTGCCTGCTGAGAAGACCTCAGAGTTTTCAGCCTACAAACTGGTGTACCTGGAATTTTCATCATCTTGGCATCTCTACATAGATTAGTCATAAAGCAATAAATTTGACTGTTGGCATGGTGGTGACTGTGGGCGTGGGTGTGGCGGCTAGGGCAGGGACTTGGCTTGCCTCCACCTCCACCAGGGGACAGATTATTCTCTGAGGCAAGCAAGTCTCACTTGAGAATCTCTTTTAGGGGCTAGATCTCATTTTATTTAATTCAGTGTCAGTTTATGATTCTGGATGAAATATCCCTGTATCCAATATTTGCATTTTGATCCTCCAAGCAACAGAGTTATCAATTTGTGTTTAGCTTTTGAGTATACAACAGTGAAAAGAAAACCCCAGATTTATAATTAGATAACTAGGGTAGTTGTCAAATTGCCTTAGGAGTCAAGGTAAAAACCATGGTAGAGTGTCACACAGGACAGTGAATGGTTTGGAGCTCTGTATTATAAAGTACCAAATAATTTGAAGGTAGTGACTTAGTAGTGAAATTTCAATTAAACTTTGTGATTTTCAGCACTGGTTGATCCATGAATTCCATTAAGAAAATTAAGTACCACATCACCATTAATTAGTTTAAATCACCTTTGTAGGCTTCAACAAAATCTTGGATATTAAATATCTTTTGTGAAACCATCTTTTCCAAGAGGTAAGGAAACTGAAACCTTTCTTCTTTGAACTTAAATATTTTTGATCACACTAAACAGTGCTCAGGGCTTGCCCCTGGAGGTGCGTAAGGACTATATATAGTGTTGGACTCAAATCAGGCTTGGCCATGGTATACAAGTGTCTTAACCCTTGTACCATGTCTCCAACCTCATATATTTATTAGACATCTATGGAGGAGTATATTAGAAATAAAAAGGGGTTACCTGAAAATAAAGAATGACTGGGTCCTCAAATGTTGAAGGAATTGCTATGATATTTGTTATGTAGAATGACTAAATAACTCTGTACTTTCTAGAAACAAAAAATAGTAAATTATTCTTATATAATTAAATTCTATTTTAATCAAGTTATATATTTATTTAATGGATTAGTAGAAGCCTGGCAAGCTTCCCGTGTTTTATTTACTTGTTATGCCAAAACTAGTAACAATTATGGACCTCAGTTTCATGGACCTGAAGAATGATTTGGGGCTCTCTCTGTCCCTGGAGCAAGTAGATGCCCTTGGGTTACACTTGCTTGTGACAGGACTTATGGAGATGTTACTAGTGCCCACTCGAGCAAATAGATGAACAATGGGTAGACAGTGATACCGTGACACAGTAG
Source organism: Cryptotis parvus (assembly GCA_021461705.1). Lineage (NCBI taxonomy): Eukaryota > Metazoa > Chordata > Mammalia > Eulipotyphla > Soricidae > Cryptotis > Cryptotis parvus. Next base: position 293,800 of record JAJIBD010000598.1, on the reverse strand, counting down.
ATGAAGATATAGGTTTATATAAACACAGGATCTACATTTTTCTCAACTCTTTTGCTTTCTTAGAAAAATAATAATAGTCTATAGGATTATTATGGAGGCATAATTGTAAAAATGAAGGAAGCATGTTGCTTTTCACAGCGTAAGCCCTTCAGATTTGTTAGCAAATATGGCAAAAAGTAATTCAAAAATTCAGGAAGATTTGAAGAAATAGCCTCCTTCATTTCACTGTCTGAAGTCAACCACAATTAAAAATATAGATTAATTATACTTTTTCTCAAGCATTTGTATATTGGAGGTGAAGTTCCACTTCAGAGGCACAAGTCTATTTAGCACCTAATACATAGTTTTAAAGTTTTAAACAAGATCACCTATTCAATACTTTTCATTTAAATACAAATAGGATTTACTGCATCATTTTATTCCATTATAAGATTATGACAATATTTTGCTCATTTTTATTATATTTACATTTTTACTTTCTGTTACCAATTTTACTTTATTTCATAAAACATACACAGTGAAGATCACAATTATAGGCATTTTAGCACCTTTACTATGTTTACATAAATATAATTTTAGCAACATTACACTGATTTACATATTTTCTAATATCAACAAAGTGTCATGCAGAATATGTACTTTCTTCATATTTTAGAATATTTCCTAAAGGGTCACAAGATAATACAGTAGGCAAATTGCTTGCCTTACAAGCAATTGCAATCCCTGGCATTATATATGGTGACCTAAGCATCACTAGGAATAACCCCTGAGAACAAGCAAGAAATAAACCTAATCACTGCAGAGTGTCTCCAAAACAACAAAAATTTAAACAATGCCTGAAAAATGTGTCATTTGAGACTAAGTATGTGTCCGAGCATGGAGTGTCTCCAAGCCATGATATCCTAGTGGTTTTGAGTGCAAGTTCAGACATAAACAACTTGATCCAACGATTTGCCTTACATGTATTGGTGTTTATCAAAGTCAGAATTTCAGTAGGAATAGATAAATAAAATAAAAAAAATAATTTCAGTAGGACATGTGAATCTAGACTGCTTCCGATTTAAACTCTTGATATCAGTCCCTCCATGTGCAAAATGAGGATAAAATGAACACTTTGTGTAAGGAGAGAAAGATGGTATTAAGTGCCTGATTCACCCTAAACATGCGGCAAACATGTTTGTCCTCATTCCTTTATAATCTGTTAGTTTTAATGCATGATTCCTTACAAAATCTAGATGCTCATGAACTTAAGCTTTTACTACTGAAAAGGGTATTGAAAGAAATGAATCAAATAGGATATCCATGCAATTAAGGTGCCTTAAAGTAGAAAAAGAATGAGGAAAAATGGGAGTAGGTGGGAGAAGGGATGAATGAACTTTGAGGAAAAGCAGGCGTAGGCTAGAACTCCAGCCCTTTGTAGCTAACTAGTTGAGTTGGGTTTTAATTAGGCTTCTTCAACCTTGGTTTTCCAATCAATAATGTATGGCTAATAACGTCTTTCTTGGTATGCTCTTCTAAGGTGTAAAAGAGAAAGTGCAGGTAAACAGAGCACTTTGAGATAAACGACAGAGGTTCAATAAAAGAGATCTTAACTGTTATTGCCATCATTATTTTTCCTGTAGACATTATTATTGCATCACTATGACTATTGTTAACATTATTAAACTACTTCTTGTGATTAGCTCTTTAAGAAACCTAGTAGTTTAACACTATAAATCAATCAAGGCCCCACACATTGAATTTATGACTTAGACAATCCCAAGGATTTGCAGGGAGTCAGTGACTGACAAATTCTTACATGTTGTGGACCATCAAGAAGAATTTAACATGTACGAACAGAAGGAGTTTTTCTTTCCTTTGTGTTCTGTAAATTATTTTCTCATTATTCATGGCTAGAAACCATTACTCTAAATTAGTGGTTTCTAAATTTAAGGGGCCTACTACCTCCTTCTCAGAAAAAATAACCATTTAGTTCTTCTTTAGAAATCTTCTCTAGAAATAATAGGCAAGCAAGCAGATACTGTTCCCTGCTGCTTACCCTGCTCCCCATTGCACCCGAGGCTGTACTACACATCTGGATTATTCCAGTACCTCAGGTTTGTTATTCATTTACTTTACAAAGACACAGGCACATACCCATGTATATGTTTATATATTTGTCACTTGTCACTTATCTTCCCATTGTTCATTGATTTGCTCGAGCAGGTGTCAGTTACGTCTCCATTCGTTGAGAATGAGGTCCATTATTGTTACTGATTTGGGCATTAAAATACACCATGGGTAGCTTGCCAGGCTCTGCTGTGGCTCTGAGTTCATCCCAGGAGGCCCAGTCATTTTCTATGTCAGACCATCAACCATCCAGGGCCCACGGGGCAGAGCCCTGGTTGTTGATAAGACTGTCTCCTGTCTGCCACCTGCAACATCTTGAGGAACAGAAAAATAATTTCAGATGAAAGTTAGCAAAATTTGTGTACATCATCATGGAGCTATTAGCTCTTCTATAATATATTACCCAGATGTTGTGACAGGTTAAGTTTTCTGTGTTAATATTTTGTTAATTGAGATTGAATGCCTTCTGTATAACAACCATCCAATCTGTTACGCTACTCCTGATTTATCAGTGTTGTAGAGTATCAGTTAAGCTTTGTACTAGATCAGTTAAATTTTAACTGGGTGGCATTTTAGGGGCCTGTGCATGACTGCCATGGCTTCCAGAAGTACAGGGAGATGTAAGGAGATAACTCATTTCCAACTCTGTGAAAGCCTAGGACTCCGAATGAGTCAGCCTAGTGTAGGGTCCAGAAGAATCTCTGCATCTTGTTGAGCTCTCTTGATATTTATTTATGAGTCTATGGGTCATGACTGGTGAACAGCTTACATGGCTCCAGAGGTGGTTCATGGGCATCTTGTTTGCTATTTTCTGTAGATTTTTTGTCAAAGGGGAGGGAGAGAGCTCTTTTAACAACTCAGAATTAAAGCCAAATCATGAAGCCAGCCACAATACTAGTCATAAGAAATTTTAATTAATAATATTGGAAGCACATGTTTTCATACAGCTACACCATGATAAATTCACAGAAATGAGATGGAAATAGCTATTACATGCGTCTGATTCAAACTCAAATATACCAGATTATATAAAATAGATAAGAGGAACAGGGTATGAGCCTGCCACATAACTCAAAGGCTGGAGTATATACTTTACATGTAGAAGACTTGTATATGATTTTTGGCCCAGCACAGTCCCTGAGCACCACTGGGACTGATCCCTGAGCAATAAGTTGGGAGTCCTAAATAAAGTATATATCAGAGAAATGCTACATAATATCTTGCAATGTCTTACAAACAAAATCCGGCCTCATATTACTGTTCTCTTTTTACAGGGAAAAATAGGAAGACATTCAATTTTTCAACAGAAATTACCTTTCATAAGCAAACAGAAAGTGCCCACGACCCCTTTAACCCCAGCCCCATCCCACTTTAATTGTGACTAATATTACTATCCTCAAACCCCATCTGGCAGCATCCTTGAGGGGAAGAATCACTCACTTAGAGAAATACTTATACTTTATGTGCATGCCCCACAGGGACGGCTCAGTTAAAAGCTCAAGAGAAAATGCATCCACAGGTTCCCACCAGAAGGGCTTTTCTAATGGGTTTAACTAATAGCTAATTTTCTAAGAGACTTAACTCTCTATTTGAAGTGTCAAAGCTTTTTTAAAAATTATGCATATATCTTAACAAAGCTAATAATAATAGAGTTTCAGGCACACAGCATCCCAACTCAGAACCCAGCACTAACATCAGTCTCTCTCTAGCAAAGTCCCTAGGTTCCTTCCACTTCCTAGTCACCCTTTTATGGATGCACTTTTAGGCTTAAATAGAGTAGTTTAGGTCTTATGGCTATATTAGCATGGGCTCAAATGGGTTTGTGTATGCCACCAACATGCCCAAGGCCCTAACCTTTTGCCATGTATTACCTCCTGTCTACATCCTTTTTGCTATTTATGTATCCAATCACAGTGAGATACACTGCACAGAGTGGTTCATGATTGGATTTCAGTATACAATGTTCTGTCACAGTCCCTTCACCAGTGCACATTTCCCACCACCAGTGTCTCCATTTCCCCTCTCACCCCTCCACCCCACCTCTATGGCACACACTTTTCTTCTTTTTCTCACTGTCTATATTTTTGGATCCAGTGTACAGTATTTACTTTCCCCTCCACTCCTTCCTGTGTATTTTCATTTTTGTAACCTAAGGCCAAGCATTTGTATCAACACTATTAAATAAACTTCTAGACGGGAAGTCACTCTGAAATAGTTTGGGCACAACCCTGGTGGTCTTCGCTTACTTGCTGCATGTTGGTTCAGCAATTCAACGTGATGTTGGGAAGGAGCTATGTTACTTTAACCCAGTTGCTTTTCCATTTTCTTCCCTTTTCTCTCAAGCTGTCTCAACTACTGACACCATCACTACTTATGACAATATTCTCCCTTTTCAAGTCATTCAGATTTTATTTGCTAGGAGATGAATGAAAAAGAGCAAATAAGCGTGTGTGGTAAATAAGGTGGGTTTAATACAATTTCATGAGACCCAAAAAGTCAAGCCAGAGGGGCTTTGTGCTTTCATTCCAAAGATTTATAAATATTTACTGTTATTTCTTTTTGCAAGAGCTTGGATTGTGATAATTCTTTGGCTAAGTTTTTGTTTTAGGTGGTATAGTACTCTACAGGCTCTAGCTTACTTCAAAGAATATCCACTTCCAGAAACCTTTTATTAATTTCATTTTTTTCAGGAGTAGGGTGTTGAACCACACCTAGCAGAGCTCAGGGGTTCGTAGTAAAAGTTCATACAGTGATGAAGCCTCTTGTATGTGTAGGAAGCACTCCATTCTCTTGAGCTCTCTCTTGGGCCCAGAGGAGCATCTTTAATTAATGCTCTCTTAGCCAAGATATTGAAATACACACAGAAAGGACACTCACACACATATATTTATAGGGGGTTTGGATCATGACTGGTGGTCCTCAAGGTCTTCTTCCTTGCACTCAGGGATCACTCTTCATGGAGTTCTGGGGACCATATGTGGTACCAGGGATTGAACTAGAGTCAGCTGCATGCAAGGCAAGTGTGCCTTAACTTCTGTACTGTTTTTCTGTCTCCTGTTAGAATATTAATTAATGACTTTGCGATGATGGTTTTGTGAAGATATTGAGATACTAGCCACTTTATTCAGAACAGATTTTGGGTAAAATGTGACATAATAGAATAAAATGTGCTTATGAAAAAGTTGCCATGGTGATTAATATTAACATCTGACATCTGAAGATTTGGGTAAATGCTAAACCACCATCATGCCTATACGAGTGGTTTGTGTTAACTCCCAAAGCATCAACACAGCATCTATTTCCCCCCCATTATTATTTAGGTACCATGATTTACAATACTACTAATGAGAGTTTCATACATACATAATTAGAACACCACACCCACTACCCAAATACCTGCTTCCTTCCTCAATTGTTCAAGGACATCTTCCCCCACAGAACTGAGCATAATCAGTACTTTTGTCCTGGATCCGAACCAATCCTGTGAGATCATTTACCACTTCTTAAAATCTAGGAAAAGGAGGCTCATAACTACAACTTATTTTGATAGCTTTAACAAATCAAGTTAGATCAACTTAAGCTAATTAATGCCCATAGTTTATCCTTTGTCCAAATTTAGAGAAGCTGGCATTTGGGATCACTTATTGTCATGTTTGAGATCTCACAGTAGAAAGGTCATTGGTTCAGAACCTTCAAGAGACTTAGATATGGTCAGAAACCTGCAAAGAGCTCAATAGAAGTGCAGCTCTGCATTTCAGGTTCTATTCTGGAGAAAACTAGTTAGATCATATCAAGCTCATAAGATGAAATGATGATAGAAATTTAAATATTATTATTATTAAGGCAAATATACTAAAATCACCTCTGGAGCATGAACCTAACCAGACATCGAATAAAAATTTTTCGCCCATTATAGCAAGGTCACACCCCCCCAGAACACTGACAGTTCTCCCTGCAGGAGGCGTAAAGTCCAAAGAAAACAGATATAAAGAAGCTGTCTGCAAAGAATGTCCCTCTTCATTCCTTCCATACTGGCTGGAGAGACTGTATGTTGTTCTTCAGAACTCCCTGGGAATCTTAGTATGTTTCTCTTTTGCTGGCTTCTGGTGAGCCTGAAATCATGCAATCATGCACAGGGAACACCAGCTCTAAGCAGCTTAATTGAAGAATTTCAGTGATGTGTGCTGAAGACTAACATGTTCTCTCTCTCTCTCTCTCTCTCTCTCTCTCTCTCTCTCGTGCTCACTCTCTCACTTCTCTCTCTTCTCTCTCTCACTCTCTCTCTTGTCCCCACCCCCATATAGCCTGAAGCCAGACACCAACTCTCTGCAAATGGGATCTCCTTGTGGTCCTAACTACCACAGTATACTACAGTCTTTGTTTCTAGAATCACAGGGCAGCAAAGAGGGTTGTTAAAGACTAGAGCAGACAAACCTGGACACACTCCAGCTCTGACACTTTCTAGCTATGTCAATGTACTAAATGTGTTTCCCTTACCTATAATATGGAGATAGTTAAATGAGTTTTGCAACATTTCTTGAAATGAGGTTGTGAAATAATATACTTAAAGATGTATGTGTACCCGTGACATAAAGCACATACTGAAAGTTTATTAGTTCCGCTTCTTTCACCAGCTTACCCAACACATCCAATATGGAAATCCATCTACCTCGAAAGAGGTCGTGGCAAGTGGTGAGTGCTTTCTAACAACTGTACTGTAAAGAGTTTGTGGAGAAGAAATTGAGAAACAGAAACTTTCATTTCCTTGCTTATTTTTTTTTTTTGTTTGTTTTTGTCACCATTGCCTCTGACAGCGACCTCACTGGAGTCCCTAGAAGAGATAACTAAGCAGTGTCTGTCTTAACCCATTTAACTTTCTGCTCTTGTTTCTGGTTTTCAAATGCCTGCTCTGCTACTGTGTCTCTCTCTCCATGGTCGGAGAGGGAGGAGGATTCATGAATAGGACACGGTTGATTCTCCTTTGTGACAGAACATCACAAAATAGGTGGAAGATATAATAAAATAGATGAGTAAACCTATAGTATTGTGGTAGGAAGTTTAAATATGTCCATATTGATGTAGAGAATGATTTTTTTAATGTCCTACAAGTAGTAAAAATATCAAAATCTTCAAGAAAATCGACCACAGATGTAATATCTCTTTAGGAAGAAGGAACACATCTATCCTTCAAAATATCCATTTTCATAATTTTTGGTATCGGGGTACTATTGAGTTATTTTCTTTATCAAGCAGTGCAGTAACCTAGAGACTCCCCTACCATTAGTGGGTCAGTTCACTGATGGTGACTATGACATGGCAAAGCATGTCAGTATGTGTGTGGTAGGATTGTGGACAGCTGTTATGGAGCAGGAAAAGTGCAACTCGTGTGAGTACTGCTCTTCTTACTCTGAGCCGGTAGCAACTCTGCCCCATGTATGTGAGACTCTGGAGCAGAGCCTCATAAGAAGGCCAGCTGTGCCCAGCTGATCACAAGGCACTGGGGTGAGGGGAGGTGGGTTCTAGCCCTGGCCCGCCATCCCAGCAGAACCTCGCAAGAAGCCAGAGGAACCCCCCCCCATACCCTGAGGACTGCCATTTTCCACATCCGGACTCCCCAGCTCATCAGAGTTCCACCCAGCAGAAGAGCTGATCACAAGCTCAGCTCATGCGGCCGCAAAGCAGCAACACAATTCACCAATAAGTGCACAAGATGAGAGATGACTGCAACAGTATCCCACCCGCACGGCAAAGCCTGGCAAGCTACCCATGTTGTATTTGATATGTCAAATACCAATAACAATTATAGACCTCATTCCCATGACCTGATGGAATGGTTTGAGGCCCCTTTATGTTCCTGGAGTGAGCAGATGCCCTTGGGCTACATTAGCATGTGACAGGACATATGGAGATGTTACTGGTGCCTGCTAGAGCAAATCAATGAACAATGAGAAGACAAATGATACAAGTGATATTAATTTATATATATTTTTTATTATACCACTCTGCCACCTGCCCCTTGATGTGTGGCAGATGTGGCTGCAATGCCTGGCTGCATAGGCAGATGGCAGACAGCAGACAGACTTTTCTACACCCAGGGCTCTGTCCCATGGACCCTGGATGGCTGATGGTCTGAAAAAGACTGGGCACCTTGGGATAAACCCAGAACCACAGCAGAGCCTGGCAAGCTACCTGTGGTGTATTCGATATGCCTAAAACAGTAACAATAATGGGCCTCATTCCCAGAGAATGGAGATGGTACTAATGCCCGCTCGAGCAAATCGATGAGCAACGGGAAGACAAGTGATACAAGTGAAGTGATATCATGCGGTACACAATTACAAAAAATGTTCATTATTGGGTTTCAGTCATACATTATTCCAGCACTGGCCCCTCTACCAGTGCTCTATTCCTACCACTAATGTCCTCAAATTCCTTCCCTCATACTCCAGCTTGCCTTTATAGCAGGGACTTTTCCTTTACTTTTACTTTTCTTCTCTCTCTCTTTATCTCTCTCTCTTCCTCTCCCTTTCTCTCTCTCCTCTTACACATTGTGGCTTGCCTGACAGGCACTTAGTGATTATCATCAAAATCCCTTTGTGTACATTCAATGCTTATTTCTAGTCTGGCATTAATATTTTCCACAATTAGTAGAACACTGGTCTATATTTATATCCCATTAATGAATGTAGTCATTCTGTATCTGTGATATTCTTTACCTTCTGGCTAGTATCGCTCAGAGTGATAATCTCCATGTACATCAATTTGTAAGTAAATTTCATGATTTTGTCTTTTCCAACAGCTGCATAGTATTGTTAGATGTACCACAGTTTCTTTAGCCAGTCTTCTGTTCTCGGGCATTTAGGTTGTTTCCAGATCTGGCTATTGTAAATAAAGCTGTGATGAATACAGAAGTGCAGATAATGTTTCTTCTATGCGTTTTTGGGCTTCCAGGGTCTATTTCCAGGAGTGGTATGGCTGGGTCAAATGGGTGCTTAATATCTAGTTTTTGGAGGAATGTACATATTGTTTTCCAAAAGGGCTGGACCAGTCGGCACTCCCACCAACAATGGATGAGAGTCCCATTTTCCCTGCATCCTTGCCACACTGGTTGTTCTTGCTCTTTTGGATGTATGCCAGTCTCTGTGGTGTGAGACGATACCTCATTGTTGTTTTGATAAGCATTTCCCTGATGAGTAATGATGGCAAGCACTTTTTTTCATAACCGTTTGGCCATTCAAATTTGCTCTTTTTGGGAGTTTCTGTTCATTTCTTCTCCCCATTTTTGATGGGGTTGGCTGTTTTCTTCTTTTAAAGTTCTATAGTGCCTGATATATTGTGAATATTAACCCCTATCAGATGGATGTTGGATGAATATACTTTCCCAGTCTGTGGGCTGTCTCTGTATATTGTTCACTGTCTCTTTTGAGGTGCAGAAGCTTTTCAGTTTTACATAATCCCATTTGTTTATCTTTACTGCCATTTGCTTTGTCAGTGGTGTTTCATCCCTGAAGATACCTTTAGGTTCTATATTTTTTTATTTAAACTTGAAAAATAATTATTGCTTTTTTTTTTTTGCATCCTATGCCCTTAAACTATATTTACATTAAGTAATAAGAATCCTGAATTGGAAACCATTTTGTAACTAGTAATGATTATGGAGAGATAGTATACATACTTTATTCTGTATCTAATTACAATAAAATATATTTTAACTAAATGCTTGTTTAATAAAAAGCAGTCACTATGTAATCAAAGACAAGTCAAAAGTCATCGAGTATAAGTATCTATTTTTTTTAAATAAAAAATTTAAATTATCTCACTAAAGGAGTCACATAAATGTCATTATTGAATTAGTTTAAGATTATGAGTAACACAATCTCTAAAATTATCAAATTCTACAGTTTTGCAGTTGTGACTTAAATGATTAGTACCACTAATTTTTATAATAATTTTACACACAATTTCAACTTTCTCAGTTCCTGCCAAATAAAAACAAAGTGAGTTTTTATTGTCATCATTTTCCCTTCTTTTATATTCTTATTTAATTTTATGATTCTAATTAATTGTTATTGGAGAATCATAGTTTATAGTAGTAGTGAAGTCTCTTTATAGTTACTGTGCTATTATTCTAATCCCTCCACTAATGCGTTAATATCTCAGCTATGCTCTTAGTTTCCTCAGTTCCAGTTCTATTGATCACTTATCAGGATTAGTTTTACCATAGAATATATTTCTGTCTGCCTCATTTTTGATATTATCCAAGTGTTATGTATCAGTTGTATCACTTGTATCACTTGTCTTCCTGTTGTTCATCGATTTGCTCAAGTGGGCACCAGTAACATCTCCAATGTTTTGTTGCAAGCAAGTGTACCCCAGGGGCATCTGCTTTCTCCAAAACAGGAAGAGCCTTAAACCATTCCTTCAGGTCATGGGAATGAGTTCCATAATTGTTACTGGTTTGGGGCATATCAAATAAAACACGGGTAGCTTGCCAGGCTCTTCCGTGTAAGTGGTATACTCTAGTAGAAGGCTCTCATCTCGAGCATTTACTGATGAAACTCAAAAGGGAAAGATCAGGTTTTCTCTTCGGTGGAGCTCTGATGAGCTGTGGAGTCTGGATGTTGAGAATGACTGACCTCATGGTGTGGTGGTTGCTCTGGCTTCCTGCTAGGCTCACTGGGATGACGGGTCACAGCTAGAACCTGCCTAGAACTGTATACAGTGTATAAATGTGAAAGATCCTGGGAAGGACCTGATCCTAACATCTAGTACTATCTAAGACTGTCTCTCTTCCGGGGTAGCTGGCATGGAGGTGGAGGAATGGGCAGAGGAGCCCAAATCCCTGCTCCAAGTGTTATGTATAGGACTTGCAATGTGCTTGACATTCAAACCATATTCCTTGAAAGAATGAATGAAGATGTTGTAGACTTATACAACCAGTAGAATCAGTGATCCAATGAAAAGACCATATCACTTTGTCCATTGTTAAAGTTCAAAGACTGTAGAATATTAGAAAGGATAAGAAATTTGTCTATCATGTAAGCTGACCAGGGTTCGGTATCACAAATAGTCCCTCCCAGCCCTATCAGGTGTGATCTCTGAGCACAATGCCAGGAGTAACCCCTGAACACTGCTGAGTGTGACCCAAAACGAAACAAGAACACAAATCTCAGCAGACTTAATCCTTTATAATTTGGGGCCTTAGTAGATTAATTTGCTTTGGCAACTTTTCATTTTTCTCTCTTGTAAAATGAGAATTTACAGAGTATATTTGTAACAACCTCATACGGTTGCTAAAAACATTGAAACATTGAATAATATATAAGAGGAAATAAATTTAACAAAAGAAGCAACTAATCTACATTATTTATTTGATTGTTTTACTTCTTGTCCAGAGAATTAATGTTGATCTGATTTGGGTTCCAATCAAATTGGTGGGGTCACAGAGACCTCTGAGAGCCTTCTGTCTGTCCACTGCTTGTCTGATTCCTCCTGATAAGAGCCATACCACATCTCATTGTTCCCACAGAGACATACCAAACCAATGATGGTTTTGTATCTGCTGGAAGCTTCTTTTGCGGGAAGTGTTGCCTTTCTAATTTGGAAACAGAACCCCTCATTCAGTTCTTCCTAGTATGATCTAAAGGGTACAGATGGAACTTCAAGGTGAAATCTTGTCTGAAATGAAGAGTGAAGTAGCGGTTCTCAAGATCTCGTTTTGATGCAAATCTTCCCTTTGGCTCAGGTCAGTGCCAGGAGATGGCTTTGTAGGTATGAGCTGAGCCCATGCTCTCTGTATGAGTCTGATCACCTAGAGAAGAACTGGCTCATTTTATCTCTACCCTGGAACTTGTATGCCAATCTACTACAGAGAATTCAATACAAAGAACATTGGGGATGGGGCCGGAGCGATAGCCCAGCGGGTAGGGCGTTTGTCTTGCACGCGCCGGCCCATGCCTGCCCGGATTGGATCCCCGGCATCCCATATGGTCCCCCGAGCACTGCCAGGAGTAATTCCTGAGTGCAGAGCCAGGAGTAACCCCGGGTGTGACCCAAAAAGCAAAAAAAAAAAAATTGGGGGAGAGGTAGATAGCTACTTTCCAAGAACAAAATAAGAGCTGACTATACTGAACAAGATGGGGGTTGTTATGGCTGCTTAATACTGAGTAAGTGCCTAAATAAATGCTTGGGGAAATGTCTACTTTCAAACAAGGGTATGTTAACACAATTTTTATTTTTTGTGGGAAAATTATTATTATTATATTTTGGGAGCCCATCTAAGCCACATTCTGTGAAAACCATCAAGATCTAAAAATGTATTTACAAACTTGAAAACGTTTTGAATCACAAATTACCACCTTGATTCTGATTATTTTTTTGGTCTGTTCATCTTTTTTAATCTATCCGTTTGTTGTTAGTACATTGTGTTTCTTTTCTCTTGTGAATTAAATATATTATACAGTGCTGCAAAGCCTGAAAGGTGGTATAAGTCTACCCTCTTTTGAAAGGACTTTTAGAGGAAATTTGTAATTTTATAGATTTTAATGAGTTTATTATACAAAAGAAACTGGCATCTTGTCTCATAATAGAAGGGAGATAAACATGAGCAGCATTGAAACGGTGCTGCCCTCCATGACCAAATTTTAGCCTAAAGATCCCTTGAAGTTTACCCAAATTAAGATTTCCAATGAACTAATTGTTCCTATTCATGACCGCATTATGCCTGAATCCTAGAATCCCTGAAATTGGCACTAAAAGCCCTGAAAGTCAGATCTGGCACTGAGGACTGATTTCAGGGGCTTTCCTTGTTACCACAGTGACATCTGGACAACAGTAGATGATTGGCACAAGGATCTGCCCTTTTTCCTGTTATCTTCACCCCTCTGTTTCCCCAATAGATTTGAGTGTGGGAACAGACAGATATAAAGTTTTCTCCCAGCTCCTTCTAGCACTACCCCTGCTTACACTTTTCTCATCAGGTTTCTGACAAGTGATTACAAAACCTCCTATACATTAAGCTCCCTTTGTGGTCCAACCTTTTCATAGAGATGGGTACTTAATCCTCACATGTCTTGTGAAGTAGCTCCGATTATCATTTCCATTAAACACAGGAGGAAAAAGAGAATCAATGTATAATAGCTTTATCTAAGGCTGCACTACTAGAAAGTGGCAGATTGTATTAGAAAAAGGCACTCTCTCATTTTTTTTATTTCATCGGTTATTTAATTTGTTGGTGGAGAATATTGAGGAATTTCCGGTCAAAGTCATGTGATTTTGAGGAATCCTATTTCTCACATCTTAGTTTCCTTTCTGGAAAATAATATCGCAGGGGTGAAATAAGGTAGCTGTGTATGTCAAAATACTGAATGTTAACACTAGTGTTGTAAAGATGTGACTCAAACTACAACAATTAAAAAGTGTATATATATATGAATTTGTCAATGGATGAGATGTGGATAAGACTTTGAGACACTAGGGGAGGGATGTTGATGCTGGTAATAGGCATAGTGTTGAAACACTATATACATGAAACTCCAATAGTAACAGTATTCTCAACCATAGTACTGAAAAAGGAAAAAGAATATAATTGGGATAAAGCTCTGATAATGTGTGAACATCCTTGGATTCTAGGAATCAAATGATCACCAACCACATAATATGTGTTGAAATATCCCAATTTATAAACCTTTCCCTAAGTTAAGAATTTGGCAGTTGGCAATTCCATTTGGCTAGAAAAAGGAGAAACTGAAAACTTCTCAGTCCATAGATCAAGAGAAATAAGTCCAGATTCAGAAACTGGCCACTGAGTACTTTTCCAGCTTTTGAAAAATTAAGACAATATTATTTCTTGTTTAAATAAATATGGCATATATTAGCACTTAAGAGACATCATTAATATCCTGACTCTGTCACTACATCTTGACAAAGCCAATGGAGGTGCATATAACTATATTTTTTGCTTGAAATATCTGAGAGAAATAAACTGGTTCACAGATTTGGTTCACCTCTTTTTTGTTATAATCTATGCTGCAAAGTAAATCTATGCTTGTTAGCACAAACTCAATATGCTCACACACTCATTTCAGTCATAGGAGATTGACCTCTTATAGGCACTAGTCCCTCCAGCAAACACAGTCAGAAAACATGAAGGTGATTAGATTTCTCCCTTACAGTCTGACCATTAATGGAATTAAGCATCAACACAATTTCTCATCCCTTCCACTCACTTTCCTGGGCCAGAGAAAACTAGGAAGTGATGTCCATTGAAGACAGCAATTTTGCTCTTTGGGCCAGCTTTAAACATTTAATCTTGATCATCTAGTTTTGGAGGAAACATTGTTTGAAAGTTCCATTTAAATTTACTACTTTCTCCTCTCTTGAAGTTGATTCCTCTTTGGATAACCTTGGATAAGAATGGCAAACAAAGACAATTTTAAAAGCCCTGTTTCATTTTTTTAAACCAATGACTCCTGGTAGGATAGTAGTCTTGATTTTTATTTTAATCTATGTCTCTAGGCATAGCAGAAACATGCATCCAAAAAGCTTTCCTAGATTGCTTTACTTGAGGGTCATATCCTCAAGGGGCATTAGTCATTCTGCATTTACAAGATCAAAACAAGAACTACATATAAACATGGATTGTCACCAGGAAGCACCTATAAATGTAACCAAATGGAAAGATGAGTTAAACCAAGGTTGTCTTTCTCATCATAAAGATAATGCCTTCTGATGTCTCACGAGTTACCATGTTTGTTCCCCTACAGATCGTCCCTGAATCAGTTAGACAAGTCCTGCCCTCATTCCTCTTACATGAGCCTACTGACCTTTTCCTCACAAGTTAATGTTCTTTTGGAAAAAGTGTGCTTTCTTATTTGGTCATATGGTATGAGCCTTATTTGGCATAAGCCACCCATAGTTGGTGCAGATCAAACTAGTACCTTTTCAATCCTCTATCAAGAACATTAGGATGACTTTTGGAATATGATTTAATGTGGACAGATTTTTTTTTGTGAAATCTTATCCTAGTCTGTTTATTATTCTGAAGGATCTTTATTGTCTTTAATCTTTGTAGCTTTAGATCTGTGTAGCTTTCCATCAACATCATTAGAACACTTTTATGCAGACTTTTATCATTGGTATTTTTATATTCTGAATAATTATGAAATATGGATACAATAAAAATAACACTACAGGATTTCTTAACATAAAATAATTGTTAATAGTCAACAATATGAACACTAAATAATGTTTCTAGGTAACATTAAGAAAAAAGTCCCTGTTCAGACATAGAATGATTGTACTCATTTGTGGACTATAAAAAATTGAGACTAATGCCCAAGGACAGTAGAAACAAAGGCCAGGAGAATTGCTGCCTCAAGTACTGAGGGAGAAGGCAGTTGGTATAGAGAAGGATCCACTGTAACAAAGATAGTTGGAAATGATCACTTTGGATAAGAACTGCATGCTGAAAATAGGTAAATGAACAAATATGATAACCTTTCATTATCTGTATTGTAAAGTATAATGCCCAAAAGAAGAGAAAGAGAGAGAGAAAAATAAAGAATAAAAAGTGCCTTCCATAGAGACAGACTGCATAGAGGGTGGCAGGAGGAAAATTGGGAACATTGGTAATGGGAAATGTATATTGGTGGAGGGATGGGTATTGGAACATTTTATGACTAAAACCTAATTGAGAACAGTTTTGTACCTGTGTGTCTCACAGTGATTCAATAAAGAATAAATACAAATTAAAAAAAGAAATTTAAAAATGTGAAGATAAAAAATAGTAAGTCCCAATTTCTACTAGTAATGGCTTTGATAGCACCTAGTATTAAATTATAGCACTAAAATTAATTAGATTTGTACATACTGTATATTGAAAGTTCCTGTGAATCAAACATGCTGCACACATTCTCTTGCAGCACCTCCTAGTTACCGTGAATGTATCATATAATACTTATTTCACACACACACAAACACACTGTCACTGTATCACTGTCTTCCTGTTCATCATCGATTTGCTCGAGCGGGCACCAGTAACATCTCCATATGTCCTGTCTCATGCTAGTAGAGCCCGAGGGCATCTGCTTGCTCCAGGAACATAAAGAGCCTCAATCCATTCCAATCAGGTCATGAGGATGAGGTCTATAATTATAACACTAGCACACACACATGAATAAACACACACATACACAGAAGGCTTCACAGGATGAATAGCTTCACTATATCATAAAGCTTATAAGTCAGGGTTGAGAATGATTTTTTAAGGCTGACTAGGATGCCCGTGTCATGAAAGAATCTGCAAAAAGGAGATTTACGACAAAATCACAGACTCCAGTTCTCCTGGGTTGGAGAACTTATGCTCTCTTCTTACTTACTGGTGCTCTTTTAAGTCATCCCATTGTGAATAACCTTGACTGTGTGACACAGCCTCTGAATTCTATGTCATTATTTGACATTATTATTATATATGACATATATGACAATTAAATTGTCTTTTAATTTTCCCAAGAACGCTAATGCTAATGAAAAGTTGGCACCTACTAAAGTTGGCAAGTTCTCTAGACCACAAGACTAATAATTGTAAAATATGGAATTCAAAACCAGAGCATTTTTCTCAAGGAACCTGTATATTGTAACACAAAGCTGGATAAGCCTCATGGATGGAAAACAAATTTCTCCTACACATTGCACTAGCACTTACGACAGTATGTATGACACTGTGGGTTTTATTTTTTTGGTCTCTTTTACTCTCATTCCTCCAACTAT
Organism: Cryptotis parvus; assembly: GCA_021461705.1. NCBI lineage: Eukaryota > Metazoa > Chordata > Mammalia > Eulipotyphla > Soricidae > Cryptotis > Cryptotis parvus. The sequence goes on along the minus strand of JAJIBD010000598.1, from coordinate 276,922 downwards.
TCCGTTATCTGACTCTTTAGCATGTTCTTGATTTTGCAAAACCCCAGCCATTCCACCCCTACCACCCATCTTCTTATCCACCATCTAGTTGTATTAGATTTATCAGATTCCATCTATTCTCTCTTGTCACCGCCTCGTGTTCTAGCTCTCCTCTGGCTTTGACACGTTTTCCTCTTGGAGCATTTCTCTCTGCTCTTTTCACTTTAGCTCATTCTTTCTTTATTTTCAAAATTGGGTCTCATGGACATCTCATATTAGAGTCTTCCCTTGATTTCCCTAAGCATGGCTTATATGTCCCTTCTGTGTTTTTCTTCTACACCCTGACTTATCTCCAGCAGAGTTATCAACTGCATTGTTTGCAGGTATATGTGTCTAGCTCCCTCTTTCAGAATCTGAAGTTCTTGAGTAGAGATTGTTTCCTATACAATTTTATGTCCCAGCCCCCACAAAGCATCTAAATGTAGAAACTGTAAGGATCTTTCAGAAATTAGTGAATGAAGGTTTGGGTCACTGGTTGAAATAGTTGAATGAAACTAAATTGGGGAGTGGTTGCCATGAATTGTTGCAGATGTTAAAGCTTAATCAATGCAGTAAGTCACAAGCCATGCCAGGTCTTAATCCTACAGAAAGGAAAGTAAGACGATGAGCAGGAACAGGTATGAATTAAGGGAAGTACATTTTAGAGAACCAACAAAGAAGAACTTAGCTCAGAGCTCACCACGTCCAATCCTCTGGATTTGCAGTTAGGAATCTGTGGGGCAGGAGATGTGAAGGGCTAAGACAATGAATTCAATTAAACAGAGACTAGAAATGATCCCCTGAATTCTAGTTCAGTGTTCTCTATTGTTTTCTCATTTTGGGATTCACGGAATAGGATGATACCCACATAAAGTATTTGTTTCAATGAGGACCCTCCAGTTAAGATTAATTCCTCTTAATGAGACAAAGTTTCTGGAATGCCAGAGTCAGCAGAATTTGGCCAATAACAGACAGTTCTCTAGAGCTTAAGTTAGAGCTAGAGTAGACTGTTCAGAAGTTCAGCTAATTCTTTGGAGAAAAAGGAAGAGGTAGGAACTTCCCAAACACATGAAACAGAACCACGGGACTCTCAGAAGGACTGCCCTAGTGGTTCTTGTTTGTAAAATAGATATATTATTTCAGATATACATAGTGAGATAATGAAATTGACATAAAGACTGAATGCCACAAAGCTTCATAAATTGGGTTTGGAAGCAGTAAATTCTGATGCTCATGCCTGATAACACTAGGAATTTACACCAAGGCTCCTGACTACTACTCAAGGAATGCTATTATTTATACATCATTCCCTTGCTTTACTGCTTCTTTCTCCAAAATTATCCACGAAGATTTTGAACTGACTTCACTAAGCAATAAATCAGATCTTTATCTCTCTGCTGTTGTTGTTTTTAATCTTCATCCATCACACTTAGAATGGAATTTGAACTCCTCATAGTGACCTACAAGACTCCTCATAGTGACCCAGCCCTGACTGTTCCCCACCCACACATTCTTCACTGGACTAAAACCTTCCTCTAGTTTCCCTTGCTTTTGCTTATCCCATCAAATTCTTTGTTTTCTTCTTTTCAGGTGCTCTTTTCTCTGTCTGTAATGATATTTTACCTCAGTATTCTTAAAGATGCTGCATTTTAAAATTTGTTTTCTTCTAACTTCAAAAGTAAAACCCTTGAAAGCCTTCTCTGTCAGTCTTGTTAAGGCAGCACCTTGCAATCCACTTGTAATAAGTTACCATCTGCTCATTTAATTTGAACATTCCTCACTTTGGATTCTTGTCTACCTGTCCAAGGTCTTTTACAAGCCTGAAGAGCAGGAGTCTTATCAGTGCTGTCCTCACTAAATCCCAAAGCTCCTCACTTAGAAAGTTAAGTAAATATCAGTATTTTGTTCATTTATAGACAAAAAACTATACATAATAAAGGTTTTTTGAGTATCTGCATACAAAAAACATTAGAATGGACCCTCAGAGTGACACAAAATTTAATTAATAGTGACACCTCTTAGAGTTAGACATCTCTGTATACAATATGTAGCACTTTCACAAAGATGGAAGAAAGGCAAGGTTGCCTGCTGGCCTGTGTGCTCTAGAAGGAAGGGGGCACTAACTGTGGTGTTTATTGTTTTTCCCCAAAGCTAGGTAAGGTACCCAGGGACTTGACTAATATACACAGAGGGGATAGAGAAATTTATATCTTTATACACTTATTACAATAACCATTGCTTAGACATTAAAATGAAATGGTATCTACCTAATAGGAAAAACATCTCATTCTTCTCATGTTCTATTTCTAATAAGTCTCCTCTCATTTCTGCTAAAGCTACAAAGCCCCCTCTTCCGCTCCTTACACACATGCTTCCAAAATAATTATTCTAGCATGAAAGAAAAGTTAACATATCCCCTCTCCCTCCTATCATTCAAGAAGAAATGGGAATTCTTGGGTAAAAGTCCTACATGGGCTAAAGTCAGACTGTGACCGGAAAGAGAATTATTAACAGGAGAGAAATGAGTGTGATCATAGAAAAAGTCTCCAGAATGGTTGCTTGACAAGATGGTTTTCTTTCTTATTTTAATCATGGAGGGTAAAAAAGTCCTTCCAAGAGATGCTCTGGGAACCGGGGAGCCAAGTAAGTGATTCAATGCAAGAGCCCACAAATGCGGAATTTTTCAGGGTTTTACGGTGCAGGCATTATCTAGGCCTTCCTGGCAGTGCTCAGGGACCTCAGGTATGTAGACAATTATGCTCAGAAGACCATGTAGGAGGGGTTTGAGTCAGGGTTAGCAGCATGCACACCATGTTCTTGCCCTCAACAGGATAGACATTTTTTTTCTCAAATTTTATTTTATTAAGGCACCTTGAATACAAAGTCATTCATAGTTGGGCTTTTGACGTGCAATGTATCGTTATCAAATCTGCCACCAGTGTCAGCTTTTAACTACCAGTGTTCCCATGTTCCTTCTCATATTTCCCAGCCATACCCCGCACCAGCCTGCCATCTTGACTGTCATCTTTCAAGTTTGGTTATTAAAATTTGGGTCTCATGGTTTCAGTGTTGTTGACGTGGTTTAGGTGTATAGCTTTATCATTCCATAACAGACATGACTTATCTGGATTCTCTTGGTCCCTACCCTTGTCGCATCTCATCTATCTCTTCTTCCCTTCCCCTTGACTCTATTTTTTTTCCTTTTTTTTCCCTATACTCTGGAGTAGATTTATAACAACATTACAGAGGCTTAAATTTCATGCCATAAGTTGCTTGGAAAACAATGCAATTTTTACAGTAAACCTACACAGTTGGGCAACCAGCTCCACAATACACCATCACAACACCACGGCACCCCGAACTATCTTTCTCCAGCATTATACCAGCTATTGAAGTCATGCCTCATTCTCAACATCAATCTGCTGACCTTCTCTCTTTAGTTTTACCTCTCCTGGACTTTTCATTTAACTAGATGCCTGCATCATTCACTCTTAACATTAATTTTGGTATCTATTTGTTATTTGGAGCTTGAGCAAAATCTGTCTATGCTTATTCACTTGGTGCCTGGGTTTTCCCTCTATAATTTGGGCTTTATAATATTTCTACACATAATCAAGGGCTGTACTGTGATGTTACTTGAGTGGTCTATCCCCCAAATCACAATGGAGGTCATTGCCACTGTTATTCATTTAGTACTTACAGTCCAACAAAGTATGGACAAAAAAATAAGACTAAAAGTTTATAATAGCCCACAAAGGAGGGAAAGTACTTCCTTCCATATTCCAGCAGAAAGAAGATGGTTTTTATTCCAGGGTTTCCTGTTCTCATGATTTCTTGGGAATGGGGTGTAGATGGATGTGAGCAGCTGTCACATTCACTGCAGATTTACTGCCAAAGAAATGATTCTGGAATCTGAGTAGATGTGAGTAGAGTGAGAGAGTGTTTTTCTATTTTACCAGAAATGAAAGGAGACCTTTAATATGAGGTATATATGACAGGGACAGAAAACCGGTATTTCCATTAAGCAGACATAACAGTGTTTTCATGTCTGAATATGGCAGAGAGGGAGGTTGAAAAACAGGAAGGTTGAAAAAATGACTGTATTAAAGGCTTAGTGTAAAGAAAAGCATTTTCCCCCTAAGGAAATGGTTTCACCTTCCTTTCAAATAAAGAAAAATTTACATAGTCTCTAATTTATAGTCAATACCTAGGTTCTGGTGCTGACTCTGTCTCTGGATCAGTTGACTATGAATAAATCCATTACCCCTCTCTGGTTTTTGATGTTGTTGTTGTTCTCTTTTTTTTATTAGTTCACTTCATCTATAAAAAAAATAGGTATAAGCTTTTCTCCAAGGTCACACTCTAGTATCTTGCACTTTATGAACCACAGGTTTGTGGTAGCTTAAATGTGCTTCCCCATATATAACACAATAGTTTCAAAATATTTAGAATAACAGTGAGCAAACTCCAACTTTGTGCCAAATCCAACCCACCACCTTCTGTTTTGTATGGACATAACATTTGTTTACATATTTTCTATGGCAAAGCCTAAAAAATTTTGTTGTCTGAAACCTTTATGGAAAATAAAAATGCTATCTTGTTTAAAATGCTGACTAGTTTCCTAAAATACTCTACAACATTTAAAAATACCTAAAATACAGATGGTCCTTGATTTATAGTTCGACTTATAACTTTAACTGTAGAATGGTTTGAATGTCATATGTATTCAGTAGAAACTATGCTATTGATTTTGAATTTCCATCATTTCCTGTGCTATAATATAATCTCTACTTTAGTGAAGCCCGTCAAAAGACACATGGCCAACTAGGGATCAGAAGGGAAAAGAAGGCATACAGAGACCAACTATGAGGTTAGGTATATTAGGTACATTCAGTGCAAGTTTTTATGCAACATTTTCTCAACTTCAATATTTTCAGCATTGGAAGAATGTATCAGATGTAACTTCATTATGAGCCTGGCAAGATCCAAATGGTCTGTTTTTAAGAAGCTTCAGAGTCTGAGAAGTATCTAAGTTAGCTCCAATTATGGTGAGAGTAAGAATGTAGGAAAAAAAGAACTAGTAAGAAATGATGATGACTATATTACTGAATACACTCAGGAACAATAGAGTGATCTAACTGTTGTATCCTAACATGCTTAATCTTAACAACTGCCATTAGTTAAACTTTATAAATGATGAAAATAATAATGGAGAGTTTTAAGAAACTTAATCATAATCATAAAGCTCATAAATCCCTCTTGGGAAATGGAGCTATGTGGTTTGGCATAGTTTTACTGGTTATGGGGGAGACAGGGGCAGAAGCAGAAATCTCTGGAAAGGAAGGACTTTACAAATATCCCTTAGAACAAAAGAAAGGCTTCCTGACTCCAAGATTAATATTCCTGCCTTCACCATATCTCTATATTACTTATTCGTTTTACCAACCAATTTCAGTCTATTAAATCTGAGACTGGGAAGACATCTTCTGTTTATTTTCCTATGGTGCCAGTATATAATAGGCAGGCAATAAATTTCAGATTATAATAATAATAAACATTTATGACTATAACATGAAGTGACAAGAAATCGCTTTAGCATGTTACATGGGTTACCATAACACCTACCATTATTATGTTCTTGAAACAGCCTTCAATGGTATCACTGTATCACTGTCTTCCCGTTTATCATCGATTTGCTCGAGCAGGCACCAGTAACATCTCCGTATGTCCTGTCTCATGCTAGTAGAGCCCAAGGGCATCTGCTTGCTTCAGGAACATAAAGAGCCTCAAACAATTCCACCAGGTCATGGAAATGAGGTCTATAATTGTTACTGGTATTTGGCATATCAAATATGACACGGGTAGCTTTCCAGGCTCTGCCGTGTCGGTAACATACTCTTGTAGTCATCTTTAAATCCAGCATTTATTGATGAACCGCGTGGCCACAAGCAGCCATGCAAGCCGGGCTGTGATAGGCTGGTCTGTTGGGTGGCGTTCTGACGAGAGGGAAGTCCAGATGTGGAAAAAGGAGGCCCTCATGGAGTGGGGGTTGTCTGGCTTGTTGAGAGTCTCTGCTGGGGTGGCGGGCCAGGGCTAGAACCCACCATCCCTCCCGGGCACCTCGTGAGCGGCTAGGCACAGGGAGAGCCAATAGCAGCTCTGCCCCATGTCTGTGAGTCTCTGGATCAGCATACCTGGGCTGGATTAAAAAAAGACTGCTGCAGGGTGGATCTCGGTGAGTTGGGCTGTGATAGGCTGATCTGCTGGGTGGAGTGCTGAGGAAGGGGAAGTCCGGATGTGGAAAATGGAGGCCCTCATGGAGTGGGGTGTCGCCTGGCTTGTTTTGAGGCTCTGCTGATGTGGCGGGCCAGGGCTAAAACCTGCCATCCCTCCCGGGTGCCTCATGGTAGGAACTTACATTATTTGTAAACATTTTGTACCAGTATTTAAAGTAAGAAAATTAAGACTTCGAAGTTTCATAACATTCCCATGGCTTCATAACCTTTGATCAGTAAAACTTGCATGTAAACTAGACCAAAGGTCTTTCATATGAAACCTGTTCACTTAGAGGCACTCCAGTCAGCAGTGGGTACAACATCCCCCTGGGAACTGGTCAGGAATGTAGAATCTCAGACATGCTGCTCCATGATGTGCATTTTAACGAAGTCTCCAGGTGATTTGTATGCATATTAAAGTTTGGAAATCTAAGTCAGGGTGCCGTGTTCCCTGATGATAGAATAAGAAAAGGAGTGAATTATATTTATTATGTACAGAGGAAAGAAATAAAGGGGTCAGCTGTTAACTGTGCTCTAAGGGAAAGGATCAAAGTGTCCACTCTGTATATCAATCGTGTTCCTAAATGCACACTAGTTTGCTTTTGCTTTGTTTTGCTTTGTTTTGGGTAGATTTGTATGATTCAGCTATCTCTGCAGGCTCCTGAATCCTCTCTGTGAATTTCTAAGATCTATATTTGTATTCTTGACTACTAAGTGATAAATACAGAAGCAAATGCTTCAGAACTGAGTAAGAGAGCTATAACCAGCTAGGTTTTGCTTGTGACACACTCAGTGTGTGTTTTTAGGCAAGAGTTAGAGGGGAAATTACCAGCTGCTCAGTAACTGAGTTACTATTTCCCGAAAATGTAAGCTTTTTCCAATTCTTTTAGCATGAATAAAAATACAAACTTCACAGTCAATTTTGCCCTGCAAAATGCCTGTGAATTCTCAATTATATTCAAAGATGGTAAACGATTTTGTGTTTGTCTAATATTTTTTAAATTTTAATAAATATTTATGCCTAGTCATCAAATTAAGTGTTTTGGCCTAAATCATCTCTTCCCAAAATCTTATGGAAATATCCCACTGCTGGAGGGAAATGAAAATGTGTGTAAACATCTTACTACAACTTCAGTTGGTTGGTGTCAAAAACAGTAACCATTCCCCATTTGTAACACTATTCATTTGGGTGTGGTGGTATTTATCACTCCCCATGATGCTTGGTTTCTCATTGTTCTGATGAAGATATTGGCATCTATCATTGTTGGGTGGATAAGGGTAATTTTCCTTCACTGTTCATTTCATGTGTATGCAGTAGTTGTAACTGTCACAATAAATTTTAATTCACAAGTACCCCATATGTCCCATTCATATAATTTGTGTGTTTTTAAATACTAGATCAATTGATAAATTGGATCATTTTATTGTTTGTAAAATAGCTTTTCTTATGTTTTGATATGAATAGTAGAGATACCCAGATTATAATCAAGTTCCTTCACCTGCTATTCCTCATTTGCTACTTGAATTTCTATGTTTATACCCCCTTTAGAAAACAATAGGGAATTATCAGGTGCATTTTTAAAATATGTTAATCTTACAATGAAGCCATTATTGCAATGACTTTCATTATTTAAGACCTTTGTGACATTGATAAATACTAATAAGCTGGTTATTTTGTCCATGCTTGATTCTCTGAATATGGGAATCTGAAGAAAGGTGTGAACACTGTCACAGCAGACAGTGTTCATACCTTTCTTCAGATTCCCTCTGCCTCCCCCCAAAAAAAATGGAAAAAAAAACTTACCTTGCATTTGTACTGTTAACTCATATTTGATTCAGTTTTACTGAATATTTAGTTTTAAATGGGGGATGTGTTTTAAACGTGTTGATTGTAAAAATCATGTTTTCCACTCTCATTTAAGGATTGTTCATCAGATTTGGATTCTTTTCAGCCTTTTATTGATGTTAATGAAAATTTAAAAATCACTGATTATGGAAATAATTCTACAAATCAGCATTTGTAGCGTTAGTCTTAGTTTTTATTTTCTTTCAGAAAAAAGGTCCAAGAAAGAAGTATAACCATCCTATTTTGAGATATCCATGTTATCTGAAGATTCCTTTTTAATTAGTAAAGGTTGTCAAACAGGAGACTGTTGGGGACCCCTCCGGGGTCCCTAACAGTGCCAGGAAGCGAAGTTCCCTTCTACTTCGAAGCCAGCAGGGAATGGATGAAGACTCAGGAATCTGATGCAGTTTCAAAAGGCTTTACTTATCACAGGTTCAGGCATACAAATCAGCAATAGGAAAAACCCGGTACTTAGGATTCCTGGCTAGAACCCCAGCCACGTGTAGGCCAAGAGGGAGGCCACCATGTGTAAAGGCCCTCTAAAGAGGAGACAAAGACTTCCAAGAAGAGCACAAGCACCAAAAGAGAGCCCAAAAAGGAGAGCGAGAGGTTGGAAGCAGGCTGGTTTTATACCCCTGCAACTCAGACCTCCCACTATTATGGGAAGCAGGAAGGGTCAAATGCCCTCAGGTAATTTCTCCCAGTACCTCACCTAGGCCCTATTATATGCTAATGTTTTGAGCCAAGATCTGCCTGGAAATGCCTTTATAGGGGAGAGAAGGGGGTTTCTGAGATGGCATGTCTCTGTACCAAAGACTAATACTAATGCCAGTTAAATATTTCTCCAAGCCTTCACAAGAGTCTCGTCTACTTCACGGTAGTTTTGTATTTTAGTTGCCTTTGAGTTATCAGGGAGCCATACGTCCATACGTGTTTGCTTGGAGACAAACCACATTTCTCTTTGGGCTAATTACTTAGAGATCCAACATGGCCAGGCAAATATGCTGGTAATATCTAGCTAGTCCCACGATGATTGTGGTAGCATGAGAGAATATTTATACCAGGCAGTACAGAATACATGGTCAGATAATTGATTTTATGGATGAACAATGGGAAGACAAGTGATGCAAATGTTTATTTCATACTGTACTGCTTGTAGTGCTGATAACTTAATGGTTTCCAAAGATTAGAGAGGATCCCAGTACCCTGTGAGCTTAAAAATCCTTAGATCCTAAACCTGAGTATGATTCCAACTAGTAAGACTAGTTGAAAATCAGCATTTAATCAGTTAGGAATCATCATTTAAAGATGCTTTTCTAGTACTATTCCCAACTTTTTAATCAAATATAAATTCCCCAAACAATTTTAACTCTCAATTGGAGCTGATATTTTAATACTTAGGACACATTTTTTGGTGTGTTGTGACCCTTGGAATATCAATTTAAGCTGAAACTTAGCAAGGAAAATGTCACAAAGATAGCACCAAGATTTGAAAAGTTTTATCTTGAACTGGAGTGGCTATGAATTAATGCATCCATTTGAGTCCACAGCTTTATTTGAGGGGCAGGGGAGGGATCACACCTAGCATGCTCAGGTCTTACTCCTGCTCTGCACTCAGGAATCACTCCTGGCAAGGTACTTTATGGTATGCTGGGAATTAAACCCAGGTTGTTCATGTGCAAGGCAAGTGCCCTGTCCACTGTACTATTGCTCTGGCGCTTGAGTCCCACATCTTAACCCAGTTCTCAGGTGATGGAGCCACTCTCTTGGCTGCAATCTATGAGAATCACATCCTTGGAGCATATCTTTCCATAACTTAATATGAGATGTGTAGTACTAGATATAACTAAAATAGCAGCAGCTTCCACTAGTTGTACCTCTTGACTTGCTATCCTATTGAACTAGACTGAAAGAATTCCTTATCATATATGACAGTAGTTGCTCTACTTTATGATTGCACATGTTTAACAATAATACTAACCTCTCTAAGACTTTCTGCATCACCTCACATCCTGCCTGTTTTACAGAGGCAAGATAACCAGTCATTTATTTAGGCATAAATGAGTATTTAAGATCAGGAAATATCACACCCATTCTAATATCTAGGTTCTAGTAATCTTTCATCATATCTTTCCAGAATCTCAGATCTCTCCTATATAATTGAACTACTTTGTGAATCAAATCATGTAGCTGGCTAAATATCACTGGATGTTCTATGGCAATGTCCCTTTTACAGACTCCAAGAGATTTTTCTTAATTTACCATCAAACTGTCATGGCTCTAATATTATAAGAATATTTAAGTTTACTCTAAGTCCGCTATTGGAAATGCTTGGTAGTCTCTGGTGACACGTGCTTGGAGCAAGATTTTTGTTGTTCTGTCTCTGGACATTGCAATTGCTCTAGCCTACCTTTCTTGGTAAAAAAAAATGTGGGGCTGACAGACATGTCAGTTCTGGGAACATCTTATCTCAGAAATATAGGGAGACAGTTGACCTTTATTCAAACAATCCCCCAAGCCAGAAGGCTATAGAGTGCATGTGTCTGCCTACTCACAGCTGGGAATGCCAAGATCTTGATCATTAACTATGGCATACGAATCACTCTCTAGACCTTTCATATTCAAGGTGACAGCACCCATTTTTTGAGAAAATGTATGTTCTTGGGAGAAAGGAAAAATATGCAGCTCCTAAGCTTACATTTAAACACAGTAAGAGAATAAAGTCAGTCAAACTACTTAACTGAATTTCTTTCGCTCTTTAATGACATCAATGTGAATTAGTGACATTGAATTTTGCTTTTTAATAAATTAATGTGCTCAAAAATATTAATATATATGTATATATGCTATTCAATTTATCATTGCTTTTTATTAGAATTTAGTCCATACCATATATACTTACATCTCATATAATTTTTATATCAAACCAGTTTGGTTGGTTTTATTGTCCCAGTTCACCATATCCCAATATACATATTGTAAATCATGGAGCCAAGATCTCAAGGAAATTCTATTTTATTCTATGTTCATTATTAAGTTCATACTTTCCAATGGCTCCTCATCTTTTATTTGGGAGAAACCAAAGTCTCTACTGTAATCAAAATGTTTGACGAATTCCTAGGTTTTGTTTCCACCCAGATACATGATAGAACAATACATCCAAATTACACATTTTGTCTCAATTCAGTGAGCTATATAGAGATAAGCTGTATTTCTCAAATACATACTGCATTTTGAAGGTGAGATACAGCCAGGTTATCTGTCCCAACTCCTTATGGCAAGGCTACCAGCAATATTATAGAAATTTGTTGTTTCATCAACCTGGGCTCTAGATTGAAGAGAACATTGAGGATGTGTTGTTAATAGAGGCGTCCATGGACCATGACAGACATTAGGCTGGAGGAAAAATTTGTTGGTATTTTTTGACTCATTGATAATTGCCTCAAGGCATTGCCTCGTCTGACAAATGCAACTATTTTGTTTCTTAACACTTCATGATTCATCTTGCTTGACATACTTTACTTATTTATCATGGAGCTTTGTGTCACTTACATTAAACTGTTTCCTCTGTGAGAACAAGAAATTTTGCAATTTTTGTTCATCAATATATTCTACAAGCTAGGCATATGACTCCATAAAAAGAATTAACAAGTTCCTGTTCATAAGTTATCTCCTTATATAAGTGAATAGTAAGATAAAGTTAAGTTAATGGCACTCATAGAATACAGAGACTGATTCTAAAAAGAACTAAATCATGATTTTTCTTAGCTCACAATGTCTAAGAGTGCCTGTTCAAATAATTCCCAACATTCTATTCCCTAAATTTTAAGAAAATATATTTTGGAAAGTTCTTGTCGCTCAAGGTATATCCATATCAGAAAAAATCTCTCTTTCAAAATCAAATGCCACCTTGAATCAAATTGTACTCCAAACACCCCTTAAAGTATCAACATCCTGTTTTCCTTCTTGGTTTAGATGAGAATAATTCTTTATTATCTATGTGTCTATATCACTATTCCTCATGTCAACAATAATGCTATCTGCTCCATGAAATATCTATCTGGAAACACAAAGGGAATTCAAGGCCAGGTTATAGAGTATGTCCATTGGGGTGTAAATAAAATAAAGTAAGCAATTTCCTTTTTGGCTCAAACCTGCCAATTGATTCTGTCCCCCTCTCGTCTTTGTCTTTTTCCCTTTTAATGTGGGACAAGCAAACAGGATTCTAATAGGATAGAGATATGCTGGATAAGAAGCTCTATATGGGGGCCAGAGAAGTAGTATGGGGTTAAGCAATCACCTTGCAAGTGGCCAACTTCAGTTCAATCCCCAGCACTGAATACAGATGGTCTTCTGTACCTCTGGGGTCAGCCTTGAATAGAGACAGAAAAACATCCTCAGCACCAGGTATGGCTCCCAAATTAAAAAGAAATATAAAAACATAAATAAAACCAAACAGTCAAAAAATAAGAAGCTATAGCCAGAGTCAGAATGTAGAAGAGAACACTGCCATTTTTCCCAGTAGAAAATCAGAAAGACATTTTCATTAGGCTGATCCCCTAATGATTTGGGTCTATAGGTCACAACATCTAGTTTAATTACCTTGACTCTTATTCTTTTGAAAATTTTACATAACCCCTAAATGAATATATTGCAAGCCAAAATGGGAAAAAGAAGAAGAGAGGGAGAGAGAGGGAGAGAGAGAGGAGAAAGAGAGAGAGAGAGAGAGAGTAAAAGAGAAGAAAGAAGTAAAGTGCTGGCCATAGCGGCAGACTAGGGGGCATCAGGAGGAACCTCACGGTGGTATAATAAAATTTAAAACTAAAATAAAATATGAAAATTTCATTTGATGCCTTAGGAGAAATATGCTTCATCTCCCATATTTTTCTTGTATCTTGATCCACACATATGCCTACTGCTTTACCCTTCTTGCAATAAATGATGCTAGTGAATCTCTATTCTTAGTTGTTAAAGTTCTTGAAGATGAATTATTCCTGTCTCCTACCTCACTTTGGAAAGTGAACTGTACAGGAACTGCTTATGGTAATCATCAGAGATTATTGAACAGATAATAGCATGAAGAGTATTCATGTTCTAATAGAATTTCATCTTGGAAAGAGAAAGAGGCAGATCTTACAGGAACTTAAGGCCTCTTGCATCTGGCAAGAGCTCACTTTTACCAGATTTCATGTGCTGACCAAATTGAGCCAGACTCATTCTGATGAAGAAAGCCATATTGAAAAATCAAAAATGCCCATATTTGGATATTAGAGGTCTTGATTGCATCTCAGTTCTTTCACTTGTTCCTCTTACTCTGCTCAGATGACTTTATACATCTAATCCTCTATTTCTTTAACTTTATTTGTTGTTCTTGTTGTCGAGGTGGTGGTGGTCTTGGTCATCCCACTTTAGTGGGGCCAGGGACTGAACCCAGAAGGTTTCCTGTGCAAAACATGTTTTCTACCACAAGTGAGTCACATTCTTAGTTTGCCTGTAAGACAAAGAGCAACTCCAACCTCAACGGACTGCAAGGAAGATTTAGTGGAATTTAGAGTGCCAAGTGCCCAGAGGGTGTTGGAGACATGACCACACGGCCCACAACTCCCTCCTTAGCAGCTCCCTCCTTCTAAGCAGCTGCTTCTGACACATCCTCAGGGGGCATCTTTACCAGACAAGCACACCACAGCCCTCAAGGAAACTGGATGGCTGTTATGTCAGTGTTGATTAAATGTGACTCCACAGCCCCTGCTGAGAGACAAGTGGCAAGGGAGACAGCTGTATTGTTTTTATTGGGAACCAAGGCCTGAGTGTCATAGGAAACTCTTTTATAAGAATATAAAGCTAGTTATGATGCTACTGAGCAGTTGATCTCAAAAATGAAGTCCTCTCTTAAAGAGCTATGGTGAAATAGTACGGTAGGAGCAAAAAGTACATAACTCAACTGCCTGTTTTGAGTTGAGCCTGTGGGGCACTGACCTAGATCTCTTTCTCAGTGGTAAAATGATCAATTAGAGCAAGCAGTAGCTTAATATTTTCCATAAACATGTTATAAATAAGATCCCTGGATGACCATTGAAAAGGAGAAAGTAGCAATACATCCCTTTAAATGCCATTATGCTTTTTTCATTTGCAACTGGTAATGGATAGTGAAAACTGATGAAATGGGGAGTTTTATAGATAAAACTGTGAATAAAATATGGCGGTATATTGAAGAGTCCTGACTAATCCACTCTATTATCTAAAACTTTAGGCTGTCATCTCTCAATTTACCTAAAGATGAAGTCATATTGGGAGATCTCTAAGCCCTTCCTCAAATCCTATTAACTTTAATATCTTAAGATGTTTCTCATACATTCCTTGAATTTGTGGGAAGAAGTAAAACTGTTCTATATGAGGTTGAATTGAAATTCCACTTTGAAGGACTAATTTAGTCTAGTAGGATAATCAGGAGAATTTTGAGCTAGGTTCCCTATTAAAGATAAATGTCACATATGAGGCAACCAAAAAGAATGAAGAAAGTTGATAGTTTTCAGTGTATTTAGTTCCTCTGTGTCATCAAAGTTGTTATTCATAATTTACCATATACGCAAAGACCATGGTGGGAAGAATTTGGAATTGAACACCAGAAATACTGTCTCCTCAGAGGAGTAAGCTCTAGAATTCATTGACCCCTCAGATGTGCAGACACTATGTCAAGAGACTTATAAACTTTGTTTCAGTTCTACTTCACCACAACTTGAAGTAGAGATATTCTGTGCGAATTGGAGTGAAGTCATTTTCCAGGGCCCTGAAGCTGGAACAACACCAGAACACACACCAGCTCCTTCAACTCCTCTCACCAAATCTATGATCAGTTCAACTTCTTGGTGCCCTTGGTGCCCTTTATTCACTTGATCACTTCACTTGATCACTTGACATCCCATTATTCATCGATTTGCTTGAGCAGGTGCCAATAATGTTTCCATTTGACCCTATCACGTGCCAGTGTGCCCAATGGCATCTGCTTGCTTCAGGAATATGAAGAGCCTCAAACTGTTCATTCAGGGTCTTGGTGAAGAAGTCTGACCATCTTGTAGGTGGGAGGCCACGTGATCTTTTGACATCCTGTGGGATTCAGTCCGTAATGGCTCTAGTCCAGCAATCATCTTCAAATCGCATTACATGTCCAGCCCATCTGATTTTCAACGCCTTGGCAAACAAGACAGTGTCCCTGACTCTGGTTCGCCGATGGAGGTCGGAACTCTGGATTCCTTCTCTCACTTGAGGGAGGCGTGATATTCCAAGCATAGCTCTTTCGATTCCTATTTGGGAGACCTAAATAGCGTTCTCATCCTGCTTACATAGGGCCCAGGTCTCTGAGGCATGTGTTAATGCAGGGAAAATGGTGGAGTCGAAGAGACGTGCCTGGAGCTGGAGGTTGTTTGTCCTTTTTAGTTATTTCTTCAATGCTTTTGAAGGCTTTCCATGATGCTCTCTTCTTCCTGTGCAACAAAAGGACGTCCCTTTATTCACCCCTTTAATAAATGTTTTCTGATGTTCTCCAGCAACCTATGTGCCTAGAGTTGATTCTATGTTAATATAGAAGAAGTCTAGTCTTAGAAAGCATGTTTTGCTGAGAAGTGGCAGAAATGAAAACACACACACAGAAAAATAAAATGCTAGGTAATAAAAATAAAGAACATGCGGACAAAACTCTTACAGTAAAGGTATTGACCAAATGGAGTATCTGGTTTCTTTTGTATAGTTTGAGGCATCTTCTCTTAAAATGTCATATTTAAGTTTACAACTTGCAAATGGCATTTGAGCTTTCTGAACTTCTGGCTTCTGATCTGTAGCATGAAGTTACTGAAAAGTGCTCAGACCACAGGGTTTCAGAAAGGAGAAATGAAATGATAAAGGTTAATCGATCGGTTCACGGGAAGACCCTCATTGATGCAAGAGTTTAACACAAGAGCTGGGTTGCTGTATGATTGATTTCAATTAATTTTTTCAGATTTCTTAACATATGGCTCAGTTGTACTAATCATTATAGTATCAATACTACTACTAAAAGTCTATGTGTGCTGGGTAGAGTTCTCAATACCTTGCATGTATTAAGTGATTGAATACTCTCAACAGCTCTGTGAAGCAAATGCTATTCTAAGTCTTTACAGATGCTGAAACAGATGCTAAATCTTGTTAAGATTGTCAAGATTGCTAAATCTTGTAAGATTGTTAGCTGATCACCTTGGTGGAAATAGTTAGTAGTGAGCCAAATTTTCTCCTTAGTTTCCGTGGGTACTATTGTTATGTCCTCAACCATACTTTGCTCTTTTATATATGTTTATGAACTTAGATTTTCAATCCCTGTTGTATCTCGTATCTCATCAATATGGTACCTCATATTACCCTGGAACTATTTCATCTGGTTCTATTTGTAGGGATCTCAATTTAGAGTTGAATCTGTCCAGACAACAAATATCCAGCGTTGCTTATTTTACAAAAGATCTGAGATTCTCCTAACACTCAAAATTACTTGATCATGAGATTCACAAGATAGCAATATGAAGTTTGCTTTTTCTGGGGCCACAGCCAGAGGTGTTCAGATGTTCCTTCTCATTGTGCACTTAGCAATTACTCCTAGTGTTGCTCAAGGAACATACATTTTGCTGGGAATCGAATGGGGGGTCAGTCACCACGCAAGGCAAGTGCCCTGATTTCTGTACTGTCTCAGGCCCCAAGAACAACAAGCATTCCCTACCACTCGAGGGATTCCAATGCAACTAAGGGCTCATCAAGATATTATTACAATATAACCAGATCATTGTTCTATGATGTCATTAATTGACATTCCATCTTTTCTAAGAGATTAGAATCTCCCCTAACTTACTGGTCCCGTTGATTAGATCTGAGGCTGTTTTGTAAAATAACACTAGGGTGTTTCCCTTCCTTCATTCTGAGTACACTATCCAGACATGCCTGTTAACCCAACTAGGAAATTTCTGTTGTAAAACAAGAAAGTATTTATTGAGAATAAAACCATGTCTCTATAAAGGGGAAACTGTCAAGTATTAAAGCTGCCCACTCCTCCGTCAGCTATTACAACAAAAATTAAACAGGAGACAAGAAAGACTTTTTGGGTAGTTAAAGGGACAAGAGCAAGGACAAGGCCCAGAGGAAAAGTAAAGAAGAAAATTAAGAAAGTAAAAGTTTACAAAGAAAATATGGAATATTTTATAGTTTTCCTGAGGTCATCTCAAATTTATACAAATATTTTTAAAACTAGGAAATGTTTTCAGGTATAAATTTTAATCTGTAGAAAAAGTGGAGTCAGTGGGCAAAATGAATGTTCCTAGCAGACATTTCTGTCCATTCTTAAAGGGTCCTTGTACTTAGAGTCTAAGAGGATGGAAAAAAATCCTAGCAGTTATATTTTCCACACATCCAGGAAAGGGACCCATTTATAGATTCAGACATGTGATTCAGAGCTGAGTTTTTTCTTTTCTCTTTTTTTTCTGTGTTAACTTACATGTGAGTCTGTAAAGAGTCATGGATGTGAAAACTAAAAGTAGCAAATAAATTTTCGAAGGCTCCAGGAGAGGGATTGCCTTGTGGCCTGAAGGGGATTTGTAGAAAGGCTTCTTTTCCTTGGAATAAGGATCCGGTCTTATTCACATGGTCCTTGAAAAGCTGACTTCGTGCAGAAGCATTAAGGATTAGGTTAGCAGAGTCCACAGGGAGAAGCAGGGATACCGGCAATGCTTGCTCCAGTTAAGCAATGAGGCTGTACTCCACAGGTTCTGGATTTGAAGTGATGGTTTCTTGAAACATTAGAAGGTATTGCAAGTGGGACATATGTATTTAAATCAGAAGCTATGTAGAATGGACCATATTTATTCCTGGAACACTAAAGGTTCATATAGTGCCAAAAGTTAGTCGACAGACACACATTCTAATTCCCAAGTTGTTTACATATTCTGAGCCACTTATATCAACTCTAAGTGTAGAAAAACAGTCTAAATTTCATTCTTATGGAACTTGAAGAGGAATAATATAAATAGCATGTAATCTAAGTATATAATAATTCGGTAACTGCTGGTATTAGCATTGATTTTATTTTTCCTACATAAGGTTATAATCACTGTATCACTGTCTTCCCTTTCATCTTCCATTTGCTCTAGCGGGCACCAGTAACATCTCCATATGACCTGTCTCATTCAAGTAGAGCCCAAGGGAACCTGCTTGCTCCAGGAACATAAAGAGACTCAAACCATTCCATCAGGTCATGGGAATGAGGTCTATAATTGTTACTGGTATCTGGCATATCAAATATGACATGGGTAGCTTGCCAGGCTCTGCAGTGTGGGTAGCATACTCTTGTAGTCATCTCAAAATCTAGCATTTATTGATGAACCGCGTGGCCACTTGCGGCGCGCGAGCCGGGCTCTAATAGGCTGGTCTGCTGGGTGGAGTTCTGATGAGGAGGAAGTCCAGATGTGGAAAATGGAGGTCCTCATGGAGTGGGGGTCGTCTGACTTGTTGTGAGGCTCTGCTGGGGTGGTGGGCCAGGGCTAGAACCTGCCATCTCTCCGGGCACCTCGTGAGCGGCTGGGCACAGTGAGAGTCAGTAGCAGCTCTGCCCCATGTCTAGACAAGGTTATAATATGCTCTTATAAGTTAGAATTGGGAAAATTTGTCAGCTTTTCATGGTGTGTACACACACACATCCACATATACCTATTATATATAAACATTTATTTAGTTTTGAAAATTAATTTAAAGATGCATTCTAATGTAGGATAGATATTTCTATTACTAGCTTGAAAGCAGAGTTAGAAGCCAGTCAAATAGTACAGAGAAAGGATGCTTGCCTTGAGCACTGCTGAATGGGGTTTTGATCCCAGGCATCTAATATGGGCCCCCAGAATTCCACCAAGAGTAATCTCTGAGCACAGAGCCAGGAGTAAACCCTGAGCATTGCTGAGTATGACCCAAAATGGAAATGACAACCAAAACAAAACATAAAACATGGAGTCAATCTTTGAAAACATTAAACCTGATCTTCTATTTCATAATTTGGAAAACTGAATAATGCTACTTGAAGATCTCTGACTGTACTTTGTTAATCTACATAGCATTATTTTAATAATGAGTATTATATAAATTTATATTATTGGGAGATAATTCCTTTGAAGGAACTAAATTTTCTGTATCCTCAAACACAAATCATAGAGATCATCTAAATGAATACATTTATTTTAAATGGCCAGCAACTGCCAAGAGAATGCTAACCTCCAGTGCCTTCACCAGAGATAGGAAGAATATCCTACAGAGGCTGCCATGAATTAGGACAACCAGGCTTACACTTCAGTATATGGAGGTTTTTGACCAATTTGATAGTCCTTCAACTTAATCAAGAATATGTGTATACAAAGAGACTTAAGTGATAAACTCTAAATATCTGTAGGGATAGCCACAATGTGTAAAATAAGAGGGAGAGAGATGCAGAGACATAGAGAGGAGAGAGAGAGACAGAAAGAGAGGAAACAGGGGTACTTGTTATTGAGGAAGCCTGGGGTGGGCGAGAGGGGTGGGGTACATTGGTGCTGGAAATGGGCACTGGTGGAGGGATGGGTGCTGGAATACAGTATTACCAAGAACCAATTATGAACACCTTTGTAATTGTATGTCTCACAGTGGTATAATAAAAAAGTAAAAAAAATAAAATAAAACTAGCCTGCTTACAAAAAAAAAAAGAATATGTGTATAAAAAACCTTAAGATAAGCTTCTAGTGTGGACCTCTGTTATATCTTGAGAATAATTATCATTATGAATGGAAGTTTTAAACAAATCTTCCATCTGGTCCCCATGAAACTATTAGACATCACCTATATCAGAAAATTTTAGGAGTGCGGTATTAAAACCCATTTTGACATGGTTTTTTAAAAAAATCTTCATATTATGAAGCAATGTTCAGGCAGAGAAAATGATTGGGAAAAGTCAGCAACAACCTGTTCTTGATCGTCTAAGCTACTTCCGGGTAAAAGGTCATACCAACTTTTGCACAGCTTTGATGGAAGCAGTGTTCATTTCCTATCCCCCTGCAGTCCAAATTGTTCACGTTTGTGAATTAGTTGTATTTACTTTCTCAGTTCTCTACAAAGGTTTATTCTTGAGCACCCATCAGGGACAAATTCTACATACAGAGGTGAATGCATTATTCCTTTCTTCCTTCTTTCCTTCCTTCATTCCTTCCTTTCTTCCTTCCTTCCTTCCATTATTCCTCCTTTCTTCCTTTCTTCCTTTCTTCCTTCCTTCCTTTATTCTTTCTTTCTTTCTTTCTTTCTTTCTTTTCTTTCTTTCTTTCTTTCTTTCTTTTCTTTCTTTCTTTCTTTCTTTCTTTCTTTCTTTCTTTCTTTCTTTCTTTCTCTCTCTTTTTCTTGCTCTTTTTCTCTACGCTTTCTTTCTTTCTTACTTTCTTTCTCTTTTTCTTTCTCTCTCTCTTTCTTTCTTTCTCTATTTCTTTCTCTTTCTTTTTCTTGCTCTCTTTTTTCTCTCTTTCTCTCTTTTGCTTTCTTTCTTTCTCTCTCCCTTTCTCTCTTTCTTTCTTTCCCTTTTCTCTCTCTCTTTCTCTCTTTCTGTCTTTCTCTCTTTCTGTCTTTCTCTCTCTTTCTTTTTCTTTCTTTCTTTCTTTCTTTCTTTCTTTCTTTCTTTCTTTCTTTCTTTCTTTCTTTCTTTCTTTCTTTCTTTCTTTCTTTCTTTCTTTCTTTCTTTCTTTCTTTCTTTCTTTCTTTCTTTCTTTCTTTCTTTCTTTCTGTCTTTCTGTCTTTCTTTTTCTTTCTTTCTCTTTCTCTTTTTCTTGCTCTCTCTTTCTTTCTCTCTTTTTTTCTTTCTTTCTTTTCTTTCTCTCTTTCTCTTTTCTTGCTCTCTTTCTCTCTTTCTCTCTTTTTCTTTCTTTCTTTCTTTTTCTTTCTTTCTTTCTTTCTTTCTTTCTTTCTTTCTTTCTTTCTTTCTTTCTTTCTTTCTTTCTTTCTTTCTTTTCTTTCTTTTCTTTTTCTTTCTTTCTTTCTTTCCTTCTTTCTTTCTTTCTCTCTTTCTTTCTCTCTTTCTCTCTCTTTTCTTGCTCTCTTTTCTCTTTCTCTCTTTTTGCTTTCTCTCTTTCTTACTTTCTTTCTCTTTCTCGCTTTCTCTTTCTTTCTCTTTCTCTCTCTTTCTCTCTCTCTTTCTTTCTTTCTTTCTTCCTTCCTTCCTTCCTTCCTTCCTTCCTTCCTTCCTTCCTTCCTTCCTTCCTTCCTTCCTTCCTTCCTTCCTTCCTTCCTTCCTTCCTTCCTTCCTTCCTTCCTTCCTTCCTTCCTTCCTTCCTTCCTTTCTTTTCTTTCTTTCTTTCTTTCTTTCTTTCTTTCTTTCTTTCTTTTGTTTTAGCTCCTTTCTTTTGGGTCATATCTTGTGACGTTCAAGGGTTACTCCTGGCCTTACACTCAGGAATTACTCCCGGTGGTGCTCAGGGGACAATATGGAATGCCAGGATAAACTGGGTTAGCTGTGTGTAAGGCAAACACCCTACCCACTGTACTACTATCAATTTAAAAGAGGATTTTTTGTGCTGCTTGGTTCTGAGAACTGTATTCAAGATTTGCATATAAAACACTGAAGATAAAAAGTTTAATGTGCAGAAAAGGTAGATCAGTTTCAGGTCCCTCCCCAAATGTCCAGGCCTCTCTTATACCCATGAAAGATGTAACCAGTCCTGTCCCTGACTCAGCCCGGTCCTATAAACAACTTACCTGTCCTGTCCCATGCAGTCTACTCTCCTTCCATGAACAATGGACAGGTCCTGTCCCTGTGCTGCTCTCTCTGTCCTCTTCTGCTTTTCCAGTCTCCAGCCATCACCATATGCATGTGGGCAAGATCCCTGTGCTCAGTACCTATCACTGAGTCTCTGGCTGTACCCCAGCAGCTCCTGTCATCCTGTCCTGGCTTTTCTTCGTCTCTGGCCTCGTCTCTGTGCATGTGTGTGAGACTCCTGCACCCAGCACCTTACCACTACCTGAGCATCTGAGCCATGCTTATGCCTGAGTTATTCTGGGTGTAGGATCCCAGCCTATACCTGTATCTCTCCTTGCTTGGCCTTACTCTGAGCTCCTGCTGTATCATTATCTCTCTGGCCCCCTCCCAGCCTGTTTCACTTTGAACTTCAAGGGTTAGCAACCAAATTCCCTTAATGGTTACCAGGATAGGGAATTCACGTCTAGATGGAAAATAGAATAAACCCATGAACACAGTAAAATAAATATACAGGGTGTTTAAAGATGTGTTATATTTACTAACAAGATGTGTCATGATTTTACTAACAAGTAATTCATACTATAAAATTTACCCTTCTTAAACTTTTTTTAACTAAAACTAAGTCACAAAGCCCCATGTCTTGTTTGGACAAACAGTCAAAGAACATTCAAGAAACAAAATTTGCAAATCCATAGAGGAATAAGCCAATCTCTCCCCATTGTGCAGGGCCATTTTACAGCTGCATGGTTCATCAGTAAATGCATGAACTTAAAGCCTACTACTGAGAGTATACCACTCACCACTGGCAGAGCCTGGCAAGCTACCTGTGTCGTATTTGATATGCCAAAAACAGGCAACAATTATAGACTTCTATCACATGACCTGAATGAATGGTTTGAAGCTCTTCATGTTCCTGGGTGAGCAGATGCCCTGGGGCTACCCAAGCACATGACAGGACATATGGAGATGTTACTGGTACCCACTCAAGCATATCAGTGAATAATGGGAAAACAAGTGATACAAGTGATAAGTGATACAGGACTAAGTTTAAAATGTAGGAAAAATTAGGTAGTTTTCCTGTGAGGTGGTGAAATGAGAGAGGGAAGAACAGCAGGAGATGGGACAGGAGAAGAATCTACACGTGGATTGACTTTTACCACTAAGGTAAGGGAAGACCCATTGGAGTGAGTTCAAAAGTAGCCAGAAGAGATTAGGATCATTGTTGGTGGGTGGAGGGTGACAATCTTATTTGGAGGAGGCATGCTCAGTGGCATGAGGACTTACATACTGACAGCTGGAGTCATTTTGAGGAAAGGATTAATATTTGCCTTGTATTTTGCACTACATTGTTCATTTTTGGGTTGTATCAAATAGTGTGTGTATGTGGTGCGGAGGCAGTGGGGTGGGGAGACTGAGAGGGAAGACCAGTGGTTATTTGTTGTGTGTGTTTTTCCAGTGTTTTGGGTTACTCTAATTTTTTATAGACTTTTTTCAGCTTTAATCTGTACTGTGACTAAAACAAGTAAAGTTTAATTCGTACCATCTTCTGATGACAAAAGACAAGCAAGTTTGTAATTTAATAAGTGTGGTCAAAGCTGACCTTTGAGATGAGCAACAAACATCTTGAAGACTGAAATTGTGTCCTAAGGACTTAACAGGGACATTGGACAAGATGATACCTGATGCTTCCACACATGAAGTCCGAGACAGATAATTTATAAAATGTGCCTCCAAGTCTTTCCACAGAAGATAATTGTGGAGTCTTTTTTCCTTCTAATAAGCTAAAATAATTTGGATGATGGCTCATAAAATGCCATAGCTTCTAAAGTTGGGTTCAACATGTTGTGAGCTGGCTTTTAAAAATGATGATTTCTGTGAACAGTAACTTGGGACTAGCCAGAAGGAAGCTATTGTTCGACACTTTTATAGTTGTGGAATAGCTGCCTAAAGAAGGAATTTAGTGATAAGATCATGGAAAACTGAAGCCAGAGTTAAACTCTGGTCTCAGTCTCTGATAAAAAGTAATGCAGCGTGTTCCCTAGACACTAAGCCTTATAAACAATAACACCAACATGCCATCAATACATGCATATCTCAAGTATAATCCCTGAAACTTCCTGCCCCTGCCTTATTTGTGAATCACTGTTTAAAACAATCAGGGAAGTTTGCTCTTTGGATTACCTCTTCAATAGTTTGGTGCTTGTTGTAGTAGCTGAAATCCCTTGTATATCTCTGTATATGTAAGGAAAAAAGGCAGAAATATTTGCTCTTATGGCTGTTTTCCCTTTTATCCACCTGGAAAACCACTTTCTTTCCCATAGCATCAGTTTTTCCTTATGGGAACAAAATATTCACACACTGCTATTGCCTTAAGACTGAGAATGACTTTTAGATATAGGATTTAATCATGTTAATTGACATCAGTAATTCTATAGAATTCAAGTTTTCCAAATCTATTTGGCTGACTGCTGCCTTTTCAGAAAAAAAAAATTCTCTGTGCTATCCTAGAAGACTATCTTCTTTAAGGGAACATACAGAATATATCATCCCACACTCAATGTCTCCTGAAACTATCACTGTCCCTCTTGATATTTCCAGTACCATCCTCTGTACTCCCACTTGTAGTGTTCAAAGTGGGCAACAGCCATGGTGTGTTGATTGCCCACTTTGGAAAATGCTACAATCAATTAAAAGATTGTTCTGAATGCAAAATTGATTGGATCTTTGCAGCTGTTGTTCCAAGAGAATGCTTGAGAGTTTCAAATGGAGATTTTTCTCCTAAAATATCATCATAGACACCTTGGTTTGCTGTTCACTATCTGTTTTTGATGTCTTGAGGGTAATTGTTTCACAGGTTTATTTGGATAATTAAGCCTGTGACATTCTTAATTTAGAGAATTGACTAATTTCCTGTTCCAGAAGTAAAATTGGACTGGTAAACGGTAATTAGTGTGTCCTATCTATCTGGTCACATGGTTAATTAGAAATCATCATGTGATCCAGTTTCAGCCAATGAGATGCAAGGAGTTAGAGGACTCCTGCAAATGAATTTTCTTTTTCTTTCGCTTTTTTATGCTTACAAGTAGACATGCAAACCTTCACCATTTTGTATCCATCTTATATGTTAAGATGAAAACAAAAAGTTAGAATCCATAGAAAAGGAAAAGACAGAAAATAGACTTTTCATTGTAGTGTGGAGCCACTGAACTGAACTGTAGCTTTGTTCTACAGCTGAACTTTGGGATCTATGCACCAATAAATGTCCTTTTTACCAAAGATAAATGTTTACCCATTCTTAATCATACAAAAAAGTCCAGTGAGTTCTGGTAGATAAAGACTACCTCTCTCCTGAATATCCCTCCCTGCTTGGCAAGCCTCATGGTCCCAAGTATCTTCTTTATTAGAAAATCAGTTTCATGAATAGAATCTATTCTGGCAAGTCTCTTCGTGTTAAACAGAGTCCTGTTTTTCTTTGTATATAGGTGATTCTTAAGTAGATAATGAATAATGTTTATGTAACACCTACCTTATTCCAGATAAATTTGGGATTCAAATCAGAGGCTTAATCTTGGGAGGGTGACTCAGGTGACACAAAACATGCCT
Organism: Cryptotis parvus; assembly: GCA_021461705.1. Taxonomy (NCBI): domain Eukaryota; kingdom Metazoa; phylum Chordata; class Mammalia; order Eulipotyphla; family Soricidae; genus Cryptotis; species Cryptotis parvus. The sequence goes on along the minus strand of JAJIBD010000598.1, from coordinate 251,415 downwards.
TACACGTGTGTGGCCCTAGATTTGATCACAAGCAAGGTGAGGGTGTGGTGGGGCAGAAGCTCTACCATGGATCTCACACACAACACATACACATACAACACACTATATACTGCACACAACAGACATGCAACACAACAGCAGAAACTAAGACTAAATTGTGGTTTTATTATTGATATCTGATAAAATAATATGATTTATGATCTGAATTTTTAAGGAAGTAAATTAGCTGACCCAAGATTGTAAAAGAAAAAAATCCCTACTTCCCTAAGACTAACTTCTGAGCCTAACTTCTGAACTGGTCAATATTAGATCAGGATTTCCAGAGACAGAGACTTAAGATGTAATATTTTACTTATGATGTACTTGATCACTTGATCACTTGAATCCCGTTATTCATCGATTTGCTTCGAGCAGGCGCCAGTAACATTTCCATTGGACCCTATCACGTGCCAATGTAGCCCCAATTGCATCTGGTTGATTCAGGAATATGAAGAGCCTCAAACCATTCCTTCAGGGTCTTGACAAGGAAGTCTGACCATCTTGTAGGTGGGCGGCCACGTGATCTTTTGACATCCCGTGGGATCCAGTAGTAATGGCTCTAGTCCAGCGGTTGTCTCCAAATCGCATTACATGTCCAGCCCATCTGATTTTTTCGATGCCTTGGCAAGCGAGACAGCATCCCTGATTCTGGAATAGCGACGGAGGTCAGAACTCCAGCTTCCTTCTCTCACTTGAGTGAGGCGTGATATTCCAAGCATAACTCTTTCGATTCCTCTCTGGGAGACCCGAATAGCATTCTCATCCTGGTTTCGTAGGGCCCAGGTCTCTGAGGCATATGTTAATGCAGGGAGAGCGGTGGAGTCAAAGAGATGTTCCCGGAGCCTGAGGGTTCTTTGTCCTTTTAGCTATTTCTTCAATGCCTTTGAAGGCATTCCATGCTGCTCTCTTCCTCCTGCGCAGCTCAGGTTTTAGGTCGTTCATCATGTTGATTTCTCGACCTAGGTACACATAACTGCTGCATTCAGAGATGTCTGTTCCATTGAGAGTGAATGGGGCCTCTGGAACTAGTTCATTCTTCATAAACATTGTTTCTTTAGATTCAGCTGTAGACCTATCTTTCCACATTCTCGGTAGAAGTCAGCCAGCATTTGTGCCGCTTGGCTAATGTTTGGTGTAACTGATTCTATTTTTCAATTTAAGAAAATGTTTCCATCTCACTGTGTAGCTGATTGTCTAGAGGTGAATTCTACCCCTTCTGGAAAGAGCGCCCCCTTGTGTGCTGAGACCTTCTCCCTCTGTGGTTCTCTCTTTCCCTTTGTAAAATCATGCTAACACAATTCTCTGTGTCCAAGAAGAACTCAAAAGACTGTGACCATTAAATCAATTCTTAGACGTGGATCCAGCACAAAAAAAACCACTCTGTCAATATGTGCATTATTGATTGTGTCAAAAAATACCAAAGTAAATGATTTATATGGCGAAATCTTAAATGATCTTTTCTGAGTATCTCACTTGAAGTGTGGGCACTCTGCTAAGGTGTGTGTGTGTGTGTGTGTGTGTGTGTGTGTGCACGCACAATACACTATGTTGGCTAGACAGAATTAAAGGATGAATCATTGGTTACCTAAACTGCTCAGACCTGTTTCTAAACAGGTCAAAACGGGGATATAGCAAAAAGAACAGGAACAGGGGAGCTGAACAAGTACATACAGAGACTTTAAAAGTGTAAATGAGCATTGCAATTCCCTTCTGAGTAGGCTGATAGAGCAGTAAGGGCAGATTTAAGGGGAAGGGAATTTATTTAGTGATAATGACCAATAGCATCACCTTAGCAAAGTGCAAGATGCCACGACCTGAAGAAAATGTGACCACCTGAAGCATTTTGCCAGTCAAAGAAAAAAACTGACTCTGGAGAATGCTATGAAAGCCCATTGTACCCACATAGTCGTATCTCCCTCAGGAGAATGCCCACACTCTCCCTCTACAGGCACCTTGCTAAAAGTTTTATTGAGCAGCTACTTTTCTGGCCTGTTTCCTGGGTTGTCATTGTGTTCTGAACCCAGAAAAGAGAGAGAAGACTTGCTTTGTGATCCAGTCTTCTATCTGCAGCCCTATTCTGTGAAGCATGAACTAATGTTGTGAAGGGAAGTCTGATTCCTATGAAGGAAGCAGTTCCTGTACCAACATTTGGTCACCTTCACATCACTCAGAAGAAGCCTGATTCCTATTTCCAGTTTTCCTCATCACAGTATCAGTAACCCTATTTATGTACTATATCAGCTGAACTGTTTGTACACTATCACTGATGTGGATGAGTTCGAACTGGAGATGGTAGGTCTCCATTCGTGATTCTCAGATTCTTCAATGTTTTCACGAATGAAAAGATTAAGTAATAAAGATGCTCAGTTTCAGAGTTGGGAAGTAGAACTGTTTATTGGAAAATAGAAGAGAAAAGAAAGGAAGTTCCCCAGTTGGGGAGGAAGTTAGTATTGGACTAAGTTAAAGATGGCTTTTTTCATGGATTTTTAAAGGAAAACCAGGTCTTTGTGTTTTAGGTAATGCAGGAAGTTAAAGATGTTCCTACAGCACCTTTTAAATGAAAAGTGGGCTCTGGGCAAATGTTGCAGAGCTTGCGAGGATCAACCACTCCTTGTCTGGCCATTTGTCTTAGGTATGTCCCATTATCTTTGCCTCCTAGCGACCCTAACCTCTGGGACAAAATTTTATGATGGACAATTGTTAACTCCCAGTTTATCATAAAAAAAACCCAGAAATTTGCATGAAATAAAATATGCAGTATGGGCAGCCCAAAACAGAACTGTTCACTACAGCTGGTGAGGGAAAACTGAGGTTTCCTCATTCAATCACCTTACCCACTTCCTGTGTCAGTTGTGAGTTCCCAGTGATGTAGGCAGGCAGATGGGGGGTGGAGGTAGGGAGCACATGGCAGTGAATTCTTGCCCTAAGGCTGTCCAAAGTCACCTTTTGGAATCAGAAACCAAGACTTGAATAGACCTTCATCCAAAATAGACCCTAAGGGCAACCTTTCTCTGCCTAACTCAATCGGTTACATTCCAGGACCGAAAATCCAACAGGAACAAAGGTCAAGAAAAGAGATTTTCGAAGAAGACCATTCCCAAAATCTCCCTTGGCAATGGCCCTAGCAACAGACTTTAACCTAGGTTGAAGCCTTATGGGAGTAGCTTGGGAGGAAATCATGAAAGCCATCCTGACCAAAGGACAGCACACATATGCTGCCTGAGCCCATGTGCTGCTTGTGCCCAGGTGACCGAGCACACATGTGGTGTCCAAACACGTGTGTCACCTGCATCTCCTCTCTTGAGATGTGTACTCTCTCTGTCTCACTTTTACCTCCTCCTTCCCCTTCCTAAAACCCCCCATAATAAAATCTGTTTTACTTAGCTGCTCATCTACTCCTGAAAATTCTTTTTCTGCAAGGAAGACAAGAACCCTGAGGAAATCCTGGATAAGGCCTAGGACTGACTTGCCTTTTGTCAATCCTTAGCCTGCCCATCAAGTCCCAGGCAGCAAAGGTGGCTGGGGAGAAAGTGACCATCTCTCTCTCCTTCCTGCCTCACATAAACCCACTCACATCATCAACAGATCATTCTCCTACCCAGAGATGCATCCTGTATAAACAGAATTTGAACTTGGAGGTTCAGCCTTTGGAGGCAACTCAGCTGCATCAACACTGGTGCAGAATAAATTCAGTATTTTCTTGTCCAACCAAGTGCATGTCGTTATCTTTTCCCTTGGCTTGGTTATTCTGCAATAATTACATCAGCATTCATCTACTAAAATTCCCTGCAACCTTATGTAGGTCACTACTGAAGATAACATGCAGAAGAGTTGAGATCATAATTTACTCATATCTCAATCCTTAACACTAAGCATAGTCTCTAGCATGGAATGTAAGCTCCTAAACTCAATTGGTTAATGAATGCATTATATGTGTGGTATTTGAACCTGAGGAGGTATTGAGAGGAGGGGAAATGCCAATGGGGATCACCTTCAACCTCTGGAACAAGCCTGAAAGATAAGAACTTCAAGGTACTACAGTCAGGAAGAGGAGGAGGGGGCTGGTACTGGGTATTGGAAAAGCTCAATAACCTGAAACCAGCCCAAAGGCAAGAAGGCCTTTGATTCAGGGAAACCCACCCCAGGAGCCTGAAAAACATTGAGATGCAGAATTTGATGCTTAGAGCACTGATGGATCCCTGGGAGGGAGACAAAAGGCTGCTTCAAAGAATGAGCCACCAGAAGTTCAATGCTCCCCCCCACCCAAAATAAAATTCCTTAAATCCTTCTTTTGTAAAGAAATTTGGACAAAGATTGTAATGGCAATATGCACACTTAACCTTTCCCCAAAAGCCACTCAACACTCTTATCACTATGGAAAAGTCTGTGGTCTCTCCCCCCCCCACCCCTCCCCTTTCCCCCTCCCCATTTTTTTTCAATAAAACCATCTTGTTTCACTGTTTCACCTCCTCCAGACATTCTTTTTTTTTTTTTTTTTTGCCTTTTTTGGGTTACACCCGGCAATGCTCATTCTTTTCTGCAAAGGAAGATGCTGTTTCTGGAATGGCTGCTGTGCTAATGTGAGAACTTTCTTTTTCTACAAAGAGTAATTACTCGCACCAGCCTGAGTCCATGACACTCCAAGAACTTGGGTGGTGGGAACCAATTCCACCCAGAACAAGTGGATTTCAGGCATGACTTGATAGTTGACTGGTAGAGTTGGTGGCATAGCAGTGTTCTACAACCTAGGTGATGGAGTCTGTATTATATCAATCCTAACTCACTCCAGATATTTTCTTCCATGGCTGAGATGGATTGAGCAGAGAGGTGGGAAGCTATGTTTTTTCCATTGTTTGTTTGTTTGCTTGTTTGAGGCTCCCACCCTTCCTCCAATTTTTGCCAAAGTCAACTGTATTAAAGGGATCCCAATAATAAACTCATTTAATTGAATCCCTGATGCTTTTTGTGACTGATTTAACAATCATTCTCTTTATATAACTTCCTAAGAAACCAAACTCAGGAAAGGCTTATGTCAGGGTGACCCTATGAGAAAAAAAGTGGTTTGTCTCTGACCAAATTCCATACCAATGAAGAAAGTGGAAACTCAGGGGGAGGGTGGGATTGTCTTTAGGGAAAAGAATTGGAAGAGAGTAGAGTTTTCCTAAATTCCCACAATTTGTATGATTTTTAAGGTCTTTGTTAGAAACGATATGTCTCAAATCTGTTCAAGAAAGTTCATGTCTAAGAATAAGCAAACTTAAATTTCCCTACATCAATTTCATCTTTCTTCTACACTGAATGACATCAGTAAAATTTAATATATGTATCTGAGAACTGGCACCACTGAGTACTGACTCAATATTAGGCACTAAAGGCTTTTTATAAACTTTCTGTTTTTTCCCTTGCTGCAACTGTTACGTAATAAGTCATAGGGACAGGAGAGAGAAATAAGTAGGTTGAGACTTCACAGAGAATGGAACGCCCACCCCAACTCAACAGAATGGGCACCTTTTGGATAGCATCCTGTAGGTGACAGTTAAAACAGAGAGGAGCCCAGGATTTTTTAAAATTTTTTATTTTTACAATTACAAAGATATACAATTAAAAAGTTCATATTTGGGTTTTGGTCATACAGTGTTCCAGCACCCATCCCGCCACAAGTGCCCATCTCCCATCACCAACGTCCCCAGTTCCCTCCCCCTCCCCCAGCCCTGCTCCATGGCAGGTTCTTTATTTCTTTCCTTTTCTCTCTCTTTCTCTTTTCCTTCCCCTCCAGACTATGGATTACAGAACATACATTAAAGGGTTGTCATGTGTATCTTTTTTGCCTCTAATGCTCAGTTCTAGGTTGGCATTAGTACCCTAGACAATTGTTAGCACACTGTTCCATTTTCTGTCTTACCTAGCCTCTGACTCCCACACATTTGTGATAATTTCCACCTTTGACAAGACCTCCTGATATATGTTTCACTTGACCTTGGATATTGGTATCATAATATGTACATATATATTTATGTTATGGAGATAAATGCAGTCATTCTGTATCTGTCTCTCTCCTTCTGGCTAATTTCGCTCAACATGATCTCCATGTCCATCCATTTATAGGCAAATTTTATAACTTCATTTTTCCTAACAGCTGCATAGTATTCCATTGTGTAGATGTACCAAAGCTTCTTTATCCTGTCATCGATTTTCGGGCCCAGGATTTTTGAGTCAGGCTGGCTTGGCCAGAAAGAGCCACAGGAGAGAATCCCAGTGTTCCTGGTGCCTGAGGCTGAGAGCCAGTGCCAGGGCTAGAAGCCCAGAGTGCCAGAGGGCCAGAGGGCCCAGAGAGCCAGAGGGCCAGAGGGCCAGAACCCAGTAGGCTGGCCTTAAAGAGAAATGTCCTGAAAACAGGGCCCAGACCCAGAAGCTGGCCTGAAAGAGAAAGGACCTGAAAGAAAGCACCTGAAGAGAAAAGATATAGAGACAAAGAAACAGAGACAAAGCAAAGAAACAGAAAGGCAGACAGAGTTAGACAAAGAGAGAGAAGAAAGAGAAAGAGGACCTTAAGAGATAAGTCCTGAGAAGATAGGACCTGGAGAAAGATTCTGAAAAGAGAGGTCCTGAGAGAGGACCTGAAAAGAGATGCCCTGAGAGAGAGGCCCTGAAGAGAGAAACCTTCTGGAAAGCCTGCCAGAGAGAGAGGTCCCTGGAGTGAGGAGTGAGAGAAGGCATTAAAAGGGAAGCTTCAACAGACTGAGGTCTTGTTCCTTTATCCATCAATCAAGGGGGATGTTTGTTGACCCCAACCACAACCGGGGACTTTGTCAAACCCCAATACGGTTGGGGACCCTGCTGAACCCTGACAGGCTATCACTATCACTATCACTATCTTCCAGTTCATCATCTATTTGCTCGAGCGGGCATCAGTAATATCTCCATAGGTCCTGTCTCATGCTAGTAGAGCCCAAGGGCATCTGCTTGCTCCAGGAACATAAAGAGCCTCAAACCATTATTTTAGGTCATGGGAATGACCTAATATAATTGTTACTGGTATTTGTCATATCAAATATGACATAGGCAGCTTACCAGGCTTGCCGTGTGGGTGGCATACTCTTTAGTCACCTCTAAATACAGCATTTATTGATGAACTGCGCAGCCACTTGCAGCCGCACAAGCCAGGCTGTCATAGGCTCGTCTGCTGCTGGGTGGAGTTCTGACGAGAGAGAAGTCCGATGTGGAAGATGGCGGCCCTCATGGAGTGGGGAGGAGTCGTCTGGCTTGTTGTGAGGCCCTGCTGGGGTGTCAGGCCAGGGCTAGAACCCGCCATCCCTCCGAGGTGCCTAGTGAGTGGCTGGGCACAGGGAGAGCAAGTAGCAGCTCTGCCCCATGTCTGTGAGTCTCTGGATCAGCATACCTGGGCCGGATTGAAAAAAAAAACTGCTGCAGGGTAGGTGTCGATGATCCAGGCTGTGATAGGCTCATCTGCTGGGTGGAGTTCTGATGAGGGGGAAGTCCAGATGTGGAAGATGGTGGCCCTCATGGGTGGGGGGAGGCACCAAAAGATAATCCTCCGGAATATTCTGCACTTCCCTAAGCCCTTAGTGTTACCAACTTGCATGCTTTAAACCCAATGCAAAGTGCCTACCCACCCATCCAGTTAAAAGATATAAATGGAAGAAAAGAATTAATAGAACTTTATTTTTTTTGAGTTTTGCTTTTGATTTCTTTGCCAGTAAGAAATCAAGACAAGAGGTGTGTCCCATTGAAGAGTTCCTCTCTGGTCAAGACCTATGTATTCCTGTTGATGTACATATAGAGATATCTTGATATTGAGGTCTTTAATTCATTTTGAATTGACATCTAAGTATGGTGTAAGATAGAGCATGATAAGAAATCTACCTTAAATTCATAATTTAATCCTGAAATTGACAAAAAGTTGACTTTATCCAGTCAAGGTTTATATCTTTTTTCTCTCTATTGCTATTTCAGCTCTCAGCACCATGACTGCATGAAACAGGCACACTGTACATGATTTTTAAATAAATAGGCATGTAGACACACAGTGTACTAGTCTTAAATCAATAGTCATTATTTATTAGTTTAGAGAGAGAGACTCAAGTAAATTCTCATCAGCCACATAATTTGGACGTTACTGACAAAGTAATGGATGAAATTTCTCATCATCCACATTAATTTGGGCTTAACATTCGACATAACAGGACTCAAGATAAGGCTGAGAAGCCAACATCTCTTCTTAAAATCACTTTTCTCTTTCTCTAAAAGCAATAGAAATAATTCATGGAAACCTTTTCCTCTCCTTTTTCACTCAGGCTTGGACTCAACCTCAATTCAGTTACTTGCCCATTCTCACCCACAGACCCCACCAATAGGACATGATTGTTAGGAGTTCCAACTTGGAAAGTTTCCCTTGGAACTTGGAGCTGCCATTGATTCTGCCCACCATACCACATCATGGGTCCAAATATGAATCATCCAGGAATTACTAGGTGAAGCTCTTGCATTGGTTGTGCCCGCAGTTATGTGGTAACAACATGAGAACTAAACCACCACCTTTGAAAGCAATCATGCCTGCCCATCGAGGAATAGCTGAGTCAAAGGCCCCATTCATGGACTTCCCACGCTTCCCAGGTCTGCTGCTCTCCAGAGATATATGACAGAATACCCATACATGCAGCTGTCAGAGGAAAACCATGGAATGGGTGGGGTGGGTGGAAAAATTGTTCTCTTTGCAAATTTATGGAAAGCAAATATTGTGATTTTCCCCCCCTCCTGTTGCTAAATATAGCAGGCAACAGATCTCTTTTAAAGCTCAAAATGAACATCATTTCTTTTCATAAGGAAAGGAATAGCAAAAACGAAGAACAGAAAAATCTGCTATAATAATTCGAAGTATTGATTCAAAGGCCAATTCTGACTAACTATACCCCAAACCACACATGTGAAGGATGGCTGGAAGGCAGTATTTACTCAAAAGTTAGGGTCTGAGTGAGAGCAAAGAGGGTAGGGCATTTGCCTTGCATGCGACCAACTCGGGTTCAATCCCTGGCATCGTATATGGTACTCTGAGCACCACCAGGAGTAATTCCTGAGTGCAGAGCCAGGAGTAACCCCTGAACAAGAGGTGTGTCCCAAAAAAGCCAAAAAAAAATTAGTGTTAACAGTGGTATCTTCATGTTTAGCGCAGTTCTCCAAAGCACTCACTCCCACCCTAAAGTATACCTCCATCACTTTTCTAGCACATGGAACTCATTTCTCATAGAGAGCCAGTCTCTATTCTTTCATTGATTATTAGGAAAACAAAAAGTACAGTATATATCTTGAGTGGCAAGGTTGAGGTTTACTATATCACCAATGTAGTTTTAGAGATATATTAACAAACAATAGGGAGTCTGGCGTAAGAAATCTTGCTTGAAAGGATGTGATGAGGAACCATCAATCTAACCTCCCAAACAACAGTCACTATTCAAATCTAATTTTGTATAGATGTTTAAATTGCCTACAGTATTGTAGTATGTATAGTGATCAGAGTATGAACTCTGCCTCATAAAAGAAAGAAGTGTCAGGGAAACCACATTAAACTAGTATCATTTAAGAGCACATTACAGAGTGGAAAATGTTAGAAATTATTAAGCTTGCTTAACTGTAAAAAACCTAAAGTTTATAAAGGGACTATATCAAAAAAGATTCTCATGTTCAAGTATTTAACTTATGTGCTGTTGTACTATAAGGAAGAACTAATAGGAATAAGAGGAAATTTCAAGGGGTTTGATTTCTTAGGTTTGCAAAGACTGTTCCAGCAATAATGAAAGAATTAAGTCATAATGACTATTTAAGAGCTGTTCTTTCACAGGCATTGAGTTTAACCAGAGAATAAAGAAGCCTTTATCTCAAGCATCTTCATCATCTCTCCTTAAAAGATGCTAAAAGTATAGTCATGGTTTATAGCAGAAACTTTGAGTTAATTATTTTTTCATTGAAACCTGGATTCTCTCATTAGTCATGTGGTGCTGATTAAAGTGTTTCAGCTATTCCAACACTGGTTTCCTAATCTGTAATAAGAGACTATGATACTTACCTCCTTGGGATAGTTAATACAGGATTAAATTAGTTCATTTTCATAATGCATTTGGCATATTACATGGAATGAAGCGAACGGCTCTGTAACTGGAACTAGTTATTTTAATTTCATTGGTGGGGAATCTTGCATAGGGTAGAAATAGAACAGGAGAATAAATGGAATTCAAGTCATAGTGGATTTTGTAACTTCTAATTACCTCCTGCAAACAATTAATGTGCAACCAAGATTAAAAGAACAGGACTCCAAATTAAGTGGTATGGCAGGGTGGAAAGTACTCTATTCCCTTTACCTGTTGCCCATTAAGACATATTCTGGATTTTAATTTCTGTGGCATTGCATTAAAGTCCTCTGGTGCCCCCTAAAGTTGTGTAATGTGAAAGCAGTGTGGGGTGGTTAAAATTATGGACAGGGAGAAGGGTCAGATAAAATGGGAAAGACCCTTCAAACTTGAGTTCCTTATCAACATGGCGTGCAAAGTTCAACATCATTCACACAATCTGCTTCTATTTTGCATCTGAGGACATAATGTCCAATATTTTCCTTCAAACGAGTGGTTCTTAGGATTCTGAAGTGTATTTACAATTGGTAAAGGGTTTTTGTGTTGAGATTCTCTGTTCCTTTCTCCAGAGGTTAGGAACAAAACCCTGGTGTAGCAGAAAGTTCCTCTGGAACTTTTAATGCAGGAAAGCCAAGAGTCAAATTCCAGCTTTACCACACTCTTGTCAGGATAATGTATAATATTCACACATATATCACCTATTCAAGTATTCCCAACATTGATAGACCTCCTGGAGGTGGGTTGGGTATTAAAACAAATCTTGGAGACAGTAGCCTCAGGCACAATTGGGGCACTTTTAAAAAGATTTCCAGAAGATTCTAAGAAAATTTTCCTTCTGAAAAGGGATCAGTGGGCCAAATAAGTTTGGAAAACTTGTTGAATACATATTGCATATTCTAATGTGCTAAGTACTCTTCCAGTTTCTAAAATATGGTGAATGAACATGAGAAACCCACAATTGATATCCTTCCCAGAACCTGAAGTCATCAGCTGTCATAGTCCAGAATCCAAGGATAGAATTCTTAAAAGTGTAAAATGATTCCCTGAATTACCACTTTCAGAGGAGAGCAGCTAATTCATTGAATGTCCAGTCTTTATGGCTTATAAATTACTATAGAAAATGTGAAATATTAAAAAATACCATTGTGTCTTGAATGCAAAGGATATATTGGTATTGCATGTAATAAAAAACCAAGGAACGTGAAACTTGTGCTCTGCAGAGTTCATAGCTCTAACATGTATAACATGCATAGCATAACATTCTCTCTTATTGTTGATTGTAACTTATCGTTAGTTGACTAGCTCTAAGGCAAAGTACAGATTTGCTAAATTCCTGTTATTACCTCTTCTGTTTCCTTCCTCACTTTTTTTTCTGGGGATTAGTCCTGGCTCTGCACTCAGGAATTACTCCCTGGCAGTGCTCGGGAGACCATACGGGATGCCAGGCATCAAACCCAGGTTGTCCACGTGCAAGGCAAAAGCTCTACCCATTGTGCTATCCCTCCCGCCTCCATCTTCACTTTTATAGATTGTAATTTCAGCCTAATTAAATTTGACTGATATTCCACTGTTTTATACATGTGACCTATTTTACATACATAGCTTGTTGAAACTAGCTAGTGCCCGGTATCACTTAGTGACATTGTAGTCATCCAATGTAGATACTTAAAATACAAGGATTACTTTTATACTAATCATTTGATGTGATTTTTATCCATCATAACTTGCTCATGATAAATTTTCTTTATTCTAGATTTTTTGTTCTTCCACAGGGCTGTAAACTCATTATCTTTATAATTTTTCTTGTTTCTACTCACCTTCTACTATGATTTAATTTTACTAGACCTCTTGCTTCTAGAGTGTGTTAACTTGTTTCTAGAGTTTATAAACTCACAGTTTATGATTTGTTTTTCTTTACATGAAGTTACTACAGTTCTGAGGGACCATGCAGTACTCAGAATTGAATCCAGCCCTCCTGCATGAAAAGTATCTTGTCTAGCTCTTGTTTGCTCTTGAGTGCCTCATTATTCTGTACGAAGAGAAGTGCCCACGTAACTCATTTCCTGGAGATGTGCTGGGAATTGGAAAACTATTGTCTTGAGCTTTTTCTGATGGTATATGTTGTATTGTTTTATTCGTTCCTTTGACTACTCACTGTCTAAACAGATTTATCGCCCGATCTACCTGTTGTCTGTCATGTACAAGCTCGATCAGTCATGTCATAATAAACAGGATTGGCAGAACATGAGATGAAGGACAACCATTTCAGCAATCTGGTTTCCAAAAAGGATTCAGAACAATCGACCATATCCACACAGTAACCAAGCTCATTGAGGTTTGTAGGGAGTATAAGATGCCGCTCTGTCTCATGTTCATTGATTTAAAGAAAGCCTTTGATTCAGTTGAGACCGAAGCAGTTATCTAAGCCCTAGCTAAACAGGGCATTCAAACCCAATACATCAAGATCCTTCGTGAGCTGTATTACGGATTCACCACCAGGATCTCACCATTCTACAAAGAAGTGATCATTGATGTCAAAGAGGGGTTCACTAGGGTGATACCATTTCACCGAAACTCTTCAGTGCCACCCTCGAGAACATCATGCGACAACTAGAATGGGAAGGAATTAGAGTAAAGATAGATGGTCGGCAACTACAGCACCTCCACTTAGCTGATGACATCCTTCTAATAACACCAAACATTATCCAAATGGCAAAAATACTGGTTGACTTTCACCTTGAATGTGAAAAGGTAGGTCTACAGCTGAATCTCAACAAAACAATATTCATGAAAATGAACTAGTTCCGGATGTTCCATTCACTCTCAATGGAACAAACATCTCTGAATGCAGCAGTTATGTGTACCTAGGTCAAGAACTCAATATGAAAAACAACCTAGTACTGGAACTGCACAGGAAGAAGAGAACAGAGTGGAATGCCTTCAAGAGCATTGAAGAAAAAGCTAAAAGTACAAGAACCTCTGGCTCCAGGCACATCTCTTCACTCCACCATTTTCCCTGCATTAGCATAAACCTCAGAAACTGGGCTCTACAAAAGCAGGATGAGAATGCTAGTTGGGTCGCCCAAAGAGGAATCTAAAGAGCTTTGCTTTGAATATCACACCTCACTCAAGTGAGAGGAGGAATCCATAGTGCGACCTCAGTACATGATCAAGAATCAGGTATGCTGTCTCGTTTGCCAAGGCATCGAAAATCAGATGGGCTGGACATGTAATGCAACTTGGAGATGACCACCGGACTAGAGCCATTACCGGCTGGATCCCATGGGACATCAAAAGATCATGTTGCTGCCCACCTAGAAGATGGTCAGATTTCTTCCTCAAGACCCTGAAAAAACAGTTTGAGGCTCTTCATATTCCTGGAGCAAGTAGACGCTATTGAGCTATACTGACACGTGATAGGGACAAAAGGAAAAGTTTTTGGTTCCCCATTCAAGCAAATCGACAAATAATGCGATGTCAAGTGATTTTTTTCTGATACTTTACTGTTTGAAATTTTAATATTTGTGGGCCACACCCTGGAAAACTCAGGGCTTTGTCCTGTACCTAAGCTCAGGTATCACTCCTCAGGGGATTAGGATGCCATATAGGATGCTTGGATTAAACCTGGGTCAGCCACATGCAAGGTAAGTGCCTAACACTCTGTACCTAACATTCTGTGTCTAACACGTCTGGTCTATTTTTCTAACATTTTAAATATGCGTAGCAAGGGTTGAAGATATTTGAAGGGGTATTTTTTTGAGTACGATGTACATCATGATTTAATTTTTTAAATTCTTTTATTTTTACAATTACAAAAATATACAATTAAAAAGTTCATATTTGGGTTTTGGTCATACAGTGTTCCAGCACCCATCCCGCCACCAGTGCCCATCTCCCACCACCAACGTCCCTGGTTCCCTCCCTCCTCCCCCAGCCCTCCTCCATGGCAGGTTCTTTATTTCTTTCCATTTCTCTCTCTTTCTCTTTTCCTTTCATCCAGACAATGGATTACAGAACATACATTAAAGGGTTGTCATGTGTATCTTTTGCCTCTATTTAATGCTCAGTTCTAGGTTGGTATTAGTACCCTCGACAATTGTTAGCACACTGTTCCATTTTCTGTCTTACCTAGCCTCTGACTCCCACACGTTTGTGATAATTTCCACCTTTGACAAGATCTCCTGATATATGTTTCACTTGACCTTGGATATTGGTATCATAATATGTACATATATATTTATGTTATGGAGATAAATGCAGTCATTCTGTATCTGTCTCTCTCCTTCTGGCTAATTTAGCTCAACATAATCTTCTCCATGTCCATCCATTTATAGGCAAATTTTATAACTTCATTTTTCCTAACAGCTGCATAGTACTCCATTGTGTAGATGTACCAAAGCTTTTTTATCCAGTCATCGATTTTCAGGCACTCTGGTTGCTTCCAGATTCTGGCTATTGTGAATAATGCTGCTATGAACATAAAAGTAGGGATGGTGTTTCTGCTGCGTATTTTTGGTTTCCCAGAGTAGATTCCCAGGAGTGGTATGGCTGGGTCAAATGGGAGTTCAATTTCTAGTCTTTGGAGGAATGTCCATATTGTTTCCCAAAAAGGCTGTACCAGCCGGCATTCCCACCAACAATGGATGAGTGTCCCCTTTTCCCCCACATCCATGCCAGCACTTGTTGTTCTTGCTCTTTTGAATATGTGCCAGTCTCTGTGGTGTAAAGTGGTATCTCATTGTTGTTTTGATTTGCATCTCTCTGATGATTAGTGATGATGAGCATTTTTTCATATGTTTTTTGGCCATTTGAATGTCTTCCTTGCTGAAGTTTCTGTTCATTTCTTCTCCCCATTTTTTGATGGGGTTGTTTGTTTTCTTCCTGTAAAGTTCTACCAGTGCCTGATATATCCTGGATATTAACCCCTTATCAGATGGGTATTGGGTGAATATTCTTTCCCATTCTGTGGACTGCTTTTGTATCTTAGTCACTGTTTCTTTTGAGGTGCAGAAGCTTTTTAGTTTCATGTAGTCCGATATGTTTATCTTTTCATCTAGTTGCTTTGTTAGTCATGTTTCACCTTTGAAGATGCCTTTAGCTTCAATGTCGTGGAGGGTTTTTCCTATATTTTCTTCAATTTTTCCTATATTTTCTTCAGGCACTGGTAGAACTTTACAGGAAGAAAACAAACAACCCCATCAAAAAATGGGGAGAAGAAATGAACAGAAACTTCAGCAAGGAAGACATTCAAATGGCAAAAAAACATATGAAAAAATGCTCATCATCACTAATCATCAGAGAGATGCAAATCAAAACAACAATGAGATACCACTTTACACCACAGAGACTGGCACATATTCAAAAGAGCAAGAACAACAAGTGCTGGCATGGATGTGGGGAAAAGGGGACACTCATCCATTGTTGGTGGGAATGCCGGCTGGTACAGCCTTTTTGGGAAACAATATGGACATTCCTCCAAAGACTAGAAATTGAACTCCCATTTGACCCAACCATACCACTCCTGGGAATCTACTCTGGGAAACCAAAAATATGCAGCAGAAACACCATCCCTACTTTTATGTTCATAGCAGCATTATTCACAATAGCCAGAATCTGGAAGCAACCAGAGTGCCTGAAAATCGATGACTGGATAAAAAAGCTTTGGTACATCTACACAATGGAGTACTATGCAGCTGTTAGGAAAAAATGAAGTTATAAAATTTGCCTATAAATGGAAGGACATGATTTAATTTTTTTTAAATATTTTAATCAAATGAAACCTCTCCATTTCTAGATAAATGTGCCTAACTCTTATTTTAAGTAGTAGTAGGATTAATAAATTAGCTCCTAAACTTTATAAGACTTCTTATTTATAGTATTGAGATTTGCATATCCACTCCATTTTTTAATTCTTTTTTTTTTAAACAGAGTAATAATAGCAGTTGGGGGGAAGGAAGACATGGAAAGTAAGTCATAAATAACCACAGGCATCATTGCATATAATCAGCCTCCGGGTTTGCATTTTCACATACGATCTCCCACTCTTCTTTTAGGTTTTTCGAGTCTCAGATTCTGCTGCTTTCAATACAAAGATGATTTGTATTTTCAGGATTAGTGACTTCTGCAAAACATGCACCGAATTCTAGGTCTAGTGAGTTACCCTGACGTTTTGAATATACTCACCCCTTCTCCTCTACCCAAACCACAGACCATGTTCCATAGTACTGGGTAGGGGTATTTCACAGTTATAGTCTGGATTTTTTCCAGTGCCTGTAGAGACCAAATAAATAGTTTGTTTTCATTCTTTTGCTTTCTATTATTCCCAGAATTTTAAAGGAAGAATCATTGAAACTTTTAATTAAATTAAGCCAGTTTTGTGATTATGATTATTATTGGCCACACCTCACAGTGCACAGGCCTTACTCCTGGCTCTGCACTCAAGAATCACTCCTGCTGATGCTCAAGGTACATAGGGCATGCCAGGAATTTATTCCAACTATGACACGTGCAAAGCAAATCCCACCTTCTCTCTCCCCGCACACATACACCTCCTTGCAGTACTATCACACTTATACTTGATAAATTTTAAACCAAAGTCTCACCTTTGAACACCAAAATCTTTATGTTAAGAACCTGAGGGCACTTACAATTCCTATTTCTCAGCTTCCAACTAACGTCAAATCAGGTTAAACATGTGTGGGAGGTATTGTTGCTGCATCCCTCATGAGAGAAGATGAAACTTGAATTGCCAGTGAATTCCCTAAGAAGCAGGGATTCATTTCTTCTTGCTATGATTTTTTTTATAATTAACCAGTCTCCCTCAGTGGAGGATGATCACTTCAGAAGATATACAAGTTCCCTGTAAGTAAACCGAGAAGGGGAAATTGACCTAGAGTTAGAGGAAAGTGGTTGCTCTGGTTGAGGACCTGGTGCTAAAAGGAAGTGAAGTGATAAGTATGATACTCTCTCATTTCAGTATTATAAACTACAGTGCCTAAAAGGCAAAAAAGAAAAAGGAAAAAGTACCTGATATAGAGGTAGTCTGGTAGGCAGGAGGGAACTAGACAACAAGGATGAAGGGAAGCGGACCTTGATAAAGGGGATTTAAAGTTGAAATATTGTACAACTGAAACTTAATCATGAATAACTTTGTAACTTTGGAATTAAAGCGATTCTATTTAAAAATAATTTAAGGGGCTGGAGCCATAGTACATTGGGTAGGGCATTTGCCTTGCATGCAACCAATTTAGGTTCAATCTTCAGCATCCCTGTACACAGCCAGGAGTGATTCCTGAATGAGGAATCAGAAGTAACCCCTGAGCATTGCTGGGTGTGATATAACGTACCAATTTTTTTTAAAACTACAAGTTTTCTTGCTATCCCAAACCAAAATCCCTCACATTCTTTTATATCAGATTAATAAAGGGGCATTGAGAGGAAGCTGTTTATGAACCAAAATATAGGCCAATCCTATGGCCTTGTGCAGGAAGGTTTCTCCCCTTGGTCATCTTTAAAGATAAATTTTACTCTAAGTCATTACTTGCTCTGAGAATTCTCTCTCTCTCTTTCTCTGTGTATGTGTGTCTCTCTCTCTGACTTTCTCTCACACACACAATTTGGTAAGAGTCCCATTCTCTTATGTACCAACGTTACTTTTTATTGCTTTATCTCAGTTAAAATGGCTGTAAGACCTCATTTTCTAAGAACATCTCTCCACTCCTATACTAGTTCCTTGAGAAATAAAATCAGTGACCTGTTTGAACATTCTCTCTCTGGTGTCAATATATTAGAGTAAATGCCACATGTTGAATAAAACATTATGCAAACAGCTTCACTATGAAAAAACACATTATACAAAAGATGTCTGGTAAAGCCTTTTCCTTACATTTTCTAACTTTTTCCTCACAGCCACTTACATGTTCTGCACAACTGTTTCTACAACCACCCCACAGTGTCTGTAGTACTGTATAGAGGAGGGAAATGAATCTCAAGAGGAAGAAGCAGGTTTGCATAAACCTATATATGTGGCAGAGGAGAACTACATGAACTTATGGCCCCTCCAAGTACAAACTATTTTCCCTGCTGCAAAATGGGTGAATAAATTTGCTTCTTGAATGACATTCCCCCTCTCTACTCTAAGTGTCTCACATATGCATAAAAACAGAACCACATTGAACCCCCTCCTCCTAGTCAGAGCCCTAGTTCTTATGTGATTTCCCTTATAGGATAATTTTTCTTAGCACACACATTTCTATTTTCTCCTGGTTTCAGAAGCAGTTACTGTAAATCTCCATTAGTTGCATGTTTATTTCAAGCTAAAAAGATAGAATGAGGCCTGTGACTCCAGGAAAAGAACGGGACAGAAATGGGAGAAAAGACTGGAAGGGAGGCATGGAAGATTGAGGACTGAGGACAGCTCACCATCCCCGCTCTTAGTTGGCGCTGTCAGCAGTCGAGCCAGCGTGGCCTGGACCCTCCCTGTCTGTCTCTGAGATCATTCCGCAAGTGCTCCCGCCACCTCGGCTTGCCAGGGATTAGCCCTGTCTCACAGGGCAGCAGTACCCTTGACTGGCTCTGTGTCTTCTGGTCCAAGACACTGAGCCAAGTCTAGAACTGACTCAGTTGGCTTCTACATTGAGCTCCTTTCAAGCTGGGCATCTGCCCATTCTGCCTCTGAGGTTTGAGAAC
Organism: Cryptotis parvus; assembly: GCA_021461705.1. NCBI lineage: Eukaryota > Metazoa > Chordata > Mammalia > Eulipotyphla > Soricidae > Cryptotis > Cryptotis parvus. The sequence continues at coordinate 232,546 of JAJIBD010000598.1, read as the reverse complement.
ATCACATGGGGCCTGACACAAAGTTATGCTTCGTGAATTTCTATTGCCAAGGAGGCACCAGTCTGCAGAGAAGAAAAGAACTGGGTTGAGCGTACACTACAGTTTTGAATACTAATCCTAGAATTTTGTCTTTGTGATATTTGAGATGTTTCCTCCTCTGCTCCAACCATCCCTTTGTTCTTATTTTCAGCTGGGATGAGAGTAATTCATCCTACTTAACATTTCTCTGAACCAATTCAAGTAAAAGCAGTATATAACCTATAAAATGACAGTCAATAGTTCTCATTGCTATAGAGTAGTCTAATATTAGTACACTATTTGAGCCACTGTTCTAAGGTTTTTAGCCTCGATTCACTTTACAGTATTTTTGTACACATGCCTCCCAAAGAAAGCATTTATTCCTTATTCATTACCAGGCTCAGTAACAATTTCAAGAGAACCCCTAGAAATCAAAGAGGTATTGGGTTTTGTCTTTTCATCATTATAGATTAATGGAAAATAAGTGCATTGTAAAATGATCATTCAAATATTAATTGCTGCTATGACAGTGCTGAAAAATGGGAAGGATTGAAAGGAACATGTATAAGAGTAAATAATGTCTACTTGGGAGTGTGGCTCTACATGGGTTTTGATGTTTGCACACGTGTGCTGGGAGTAGTTGGCTAGGAGGTGATGGTTAAAAATAGTTCAGATTCTCCTGAGGATATATCAGTGAAACAACTGAAGGAGGATGATGACTGCAGAAGGTTATACAACATTGTACTATGCGTGTCACACATGCGGGCAGGACAGAGAGACGGAGTTAGACAAAAGCCATCTTGAAAGGATAAGAATGTCAGGAAAAAGACAAGTAAAAGGCACTAGGCACCTCAAACTCTGTTTCAGGAACAGAGAGGGATGAGATGCTTTCTGGAAAATCTGAATTCTGTCTTACTTTTACCTAGTGGTTTATGTCTGTTGATTGTCCAGATCCAGGAAAGAGGAGGGAGCAAAAGAAAGGAGGAGGGAATGGAGAGTGAGAAAAAACAAGGAGAAGCGAAGTGAAATCATGGAAAGTGAGAGGAAGTAGAGATGAAGAGGAAAAGGGAAGCAGAGCAGGGGAAGAGCACCCAGAGGAGAGTGGATGGGGGAGAGACTTCACGGGAAAGCAGTGAGCTGTGCTCAATTCTAACAATTTAGCAGCACTTTTCTTTAGGAAATATGTGATCACTTTCTGCTTGGGTTCCCTGTCTCCTTGGTGGCCACGTGTCATTCCATATTTGAGCCAAAAACAGAAATAACCCGTTCTTCTCTCTCTCTCTCTCTCCCCATACAATTACCATTGCTTTCCCCATTTATTAAGCCTTATCGGATCTGCTGCTTCCTCCTTCCTGTAACTGTTCTCTCTGCCCTAAGTGAGTTCCCTCCGCACCTCCAACCTCACTGACGTCTTCACCACACAGTCACTTCTGTAATCCTGTGAGCATCTTTCTTTCTTTTTTTTTTTCCTTTTCCTTTCCACGTTTTATTTTTGCATTTTTTGGTCACACCCTGTGATGCTCAGGATTACTCCTGGCTCTGCACTCAGCAATTTACTCCTGGCAGTGCTTGGTGGGCCATATGGGATTTCAGGAGCAAACCCAGGTTGGCCATGTACAAAGCAAACAGCCTCCCTGTTGTACTACCACTCCGGCCACTGTGAGGGATCTTTCTAAAACCTCACTCTCATCATGTTCTTGGGTACAGTAAATCTTTTCATAGGAAACTCTCATGGCAAAGAAAAAATTATGAACTTCTTTTCTTGGCATCAAGACTAGCTACTTAGTTTGCAGAGTTCAGGACAAAATGAAAATACAGAGCTCCTTGCTAAAAAAAAAAAAAAGAAAAAAAGAAATTCTAGCCAGCAATAACAGCATTCCATAAAGCAAGGCAATAGCAAAGCGTTCCATAAAAGCAAGGCTTTTCTACCACCAGGCCTGTACAGTTGCATAGGGCACTTGCCCAGGAAGTTGAGCCTGCCCACAATGGATGGTCTGACATGAACCAGTCCCTGGCACTTTCTCGGGTGTGTCTGGTCCATTGAGGTCTTGCTCTGCAATAGGCTCATTTCCTTCCTTGCCCTGTTTTTTTAAAAAAATTATTATACCACCATTAGATATATAATTGCAAAGCTGTTCATGATTGGGTTTCAGTCATACAGTGTTCCAGCACCATCTCTCCACCAGTGCCCGTTTCCCAATTCAATATTCCCAATTCCTTACCCCCCACACAGCTTCTCTCTCTCTCTCTCTCTCCTCTCTCCTTCTATGTCTTTCTCTGTCTCTCCCTCCCTCCCTCCTCTTACACATTGTGGTTTGCAATACACACATTTAGGGGTTATCATGCAAATTCCTTTGCCTATGTTCACTGCTCAGTTCTAGTCTGGCATTAATATCTCCAACAATTATTAGCACACTGGTCCCTTCTCTATCTTCTTACCTAATCTCTGACTCCCACACACTTGTGTTAGATTCAAGCCACTAACAAATCCTCCTTCTTGCCTTGTTTCTGCACTTCCTCACCCAATCTGAATTCTATTTTCCTTCTGGGTTAGTTATTCCATCTGGGTTCATTGTTTATCAAGATTCATTCATTCAATGAACTCATGTTCTCCTAGTCCCTAATTTCCCTTACTAATATAGCAACTATTGAACTTTACTGAAACAGCACACACTTTCTACCACTAATGTCCCTGGATTCCCTCCCCTTCTCCCCCAGCCTGCCTCTATGGCAGGAACTTCACCTCTTTCTGTCTCTCTCCCTTAATTGTTATTTTAATTTAGGTAATAGTAGGATTATACTGCTGCTGATGTTTATGGTTTTGATGTACAAAGTTGCTGCATGCCTGCTCCTGAAGTGTCCATGTCGCTCCATTCCTGACCCTATGTTGCTTCTGATCTGACCATCATCCACTCCCTTCAGGATTCTTCCTAGTATTTGTTGGCCAACAATGATAGTTTTTATTCTTACTGTTACATCACTTAGGTACCACCCACGTGCTCCAGAACTTGACTTAAGCTCCTGTATTACCTGTTGTCAATATTCTCATTTCCTCTACTGTGTTCCCTCCCTCACACCTGGCACTCCTGGGTTACTAATCTAGTGTCTGAGGTTTATTTTCATTGTCCATATTGTCCATATCCTTGATTTGTTTCTCTGTATTCCACATATGAGTGACCTCACCCTATATCTGCCCCTCTGCCTCTGAGAAAACTCACTTTTAAACTGTAATTATTATAGTTCAAGTCATATGTCGATGATATTTTTGACTCTTTTTGACTTTGATGTATGGTTAGCTCACCTCCACATCCCCAAAGTGTCCAAGAACCCTGACCAATATCCCTACATTTTCACCAGTCTGCTTCCCTTTCATACCATTACTCTCTCCCTCTCCTTGACTTTCTTATTACTGTATTCCAGGAATAGGGCATTTCCACACCCATTACCTTCCACTCCCTTGCTTTCAAAACCCACCTTCCCAATTCATCTTTAATACACACTCAAACATCACTTGTGTGAATTCAAAAGGCTTTACGATAAATGATCGTCCTGTAAAACACACTGTCATATTTAGAACCTATGCATGTTATGTGGTAAAAGCACAATATGGAAGAAGTATAAAAGGATCATGAATAAAATGTTAACCTGTCATATTTGGGTAAGGCCTAAATACAGTCACAGGAGATTTCAGACAGAAGGAGAGGAGGCAATATGACCATAGAGCATAGATCAGAGTCATACTTTCACAAGCAAGATATGAAAGCAGGTATTAGAAGCAGAAAGGAAAGGGATAGATTCTCACCAAGGGCTTTCATAGCAAATATGCAGGTTCAACCAAGTGATTTAATTTTAGGCTTCTATTCTTCAGAAATATATGACAACAATTTCATGTTGTTTCAAGACACTGAGGATATGGATAATTTGTTAGAATAGCTACCAAATTTATACTGCACAACAGATGTTCATTAAAAAATAAAACTAATGAGTTGTAATTATACAGAGTGAATTGGACAGCAGATTAATTTGATCAAAAAGACACTCAGACACACAGACACATGTTTCAATTACCCAGCTAAATACTGACCTCTTTATACAAGTGAAGGAATTGGTGCTAAGAGTTTAAATGAATATTTCATTATTGCTTTAAGAAATTATAGAAGTAATGTTGGTTTATAACATTATATAGATTTAAGTGCTGAACATTATAAATAATGCCTGTATGTAGCAATTGTTAAGTTGGTCACCCAAAGTATAGTTTCCATCATTCATCTCATCCCATTTTTTGCATTGCTCCCATACCCTGTTCTTGCCACTTGTATCACTTCTCTTCCTGTTGTTTGATTTGCTCAAGGAAACCAGTAATGTCTCCACTCATCCCTGTAGCATGCTAGTGTATTCTAAGGACATCTGCTCACCCCAGGAGCATGAAGAGCATCAAACAATTCATTCAGGTCATGGGAATGAGGTCTATCATTGTTATTGTTTTTGGCATATCTAATACGACACAGGAAGCTTGTCAGGCTCTGCTGTGCCAGTGGGATGCCTCACAGTAGTAGGTAGGCTCTCAATTCTTGCATTTACTGATGTACCACGTGACCGCAAGGCAGCTGCGTGCAACAGGGAGAGCTGGTAGCAGCTCTGTCCTGTGTATCTGTGTCTCTGGTTCATGGCCAACAGTCTAAGAAGTTGTTTTTATTTAGTTGTCTTATTTGTTTTGTTGATCTTCCACGAAAGTGAATTTTCTTTTAATTTGTTTAGCATTATATCTTCTAGATCCATCATGCTGTTGCAACTGACTGGATTTGTTAATTAATTAATTAATTAATTTTTGTAGCAGGCTAGTATTCCATTGTGTATAAATGCCACATTTTCTCTATCCACTTATCTGTCAGTGTACACTTCCAGGCTTCTTATTTCTAATCCTTTGTTAGTGTGAATAGTGCTTCAATTAATAGAAATTCAGGTATATTATTAACTTAATTTTCTTATGTTCTTTGGGTAAGTACCCCAAAAGTGGCTAGGTCATAT